>BSBM01000073.1:50150000-50495000 GCA_027924585.1 Larix kaempferi
GGAGATCCGATAGGTTGGGCTGTGTGCCCGTAATCAGTCCTGGGATGCTCTTGCGAGGTTTTTCCATGACCACATGTAATTCGTTGCTCTGGGAGATCCTATAGGTAGAGTTGTGTGCTCGTAACAGCCTGGGATGCTCTTGCGAGGTTTTGTGGTGAGGTCACATGTAATTCGGTGCCCTGGGAGATCCTATAGGTACAACTGTGTGCTCGTAAAAGCCTGGGATGCTCTTTCGAGGTTTTGTGACGCACGTAATCAGTCCTGAGGATTCCACAGTATGGCCAATGATGATGAAGACCTGCAGGTGGTGGGCCTACATCCAGTATGAAAAAGTACTGGCTCTGTAGAAATTCCTATGACGAGTAGATTCAGATATTGATTGAGATAGCAGGAGCAGTGACGATGATGATGACTCGATGACGATTATCCAGTGACGATGATCTAGAGAAGATTACTTGTGCTAGAAGAACTATGCTGAGAAATACCTTCCTAGTTAAGAGGGAGTGTTAATGTATATGTAACTTCGGAATGTATTTCACATATATGTATATTGTATTCCTATAGAGATGGTATTATTCCTCTATAAGGAAGTGTCGTCATTTATATTGTAAGTGTCGTAACTTATACTTGATGGGTTATTAGACCACCTTATTTGGGGTCGGCCCTGTATAAGTCATGTGGGTCAAAGGGTTATTAGACCACCCTATTGGGGGTCGGCCCACTCAGCATTATGTTATGTGGTAAAGTTCGAGCCTACATGAGTTAGGTAAAAAGGCAAGTCAAGTCAAGTATAAATAGAGTGCGGGAGGCACTCTATTTACTCACTCACTTCTCACACATGCACTCAAGGAGGAGTGGCGCACTTATGGAGGAGGAGGATCTGCTGCTAGGTTATGGCTATCTCTCTTGGTTGGTTGTATCATTGCTCTTTCTATCTCTGAGGAAGTTATTGGGGTTTTTCACCTTTATGGTTTTCCCCAAGTAAATCTTTTTGTCTCTTGTGTGCTTGCATTATTGTCTCCATGATTAATATGTTGTAGATATGCTGTACATGTTGTTCTCTCAGTTAAGATCCTAGATCATATTGAAGTAAATTCAGAAAATTTAACAGTATACAAGGCTCAGCCCAAGCATATGTCTCGGACCCGCGACTGTACATACCACAGACTCGCACATATGCAAAAAGTCCCAAAAAAATGCAAAATCCAACTCAAAACTGAGCAAGAAAGGGTCTAACAAAGCTTAATGACTGGTCCTAACATGAAATTAAACACAAACCTTTCAAATATACTGGAAAAAATTGCCTTGGATGCCCCAAAGAAGACAGGCTTCTCCCCAGCAGAGTCGCTAGTTCTGTTGTTAGGAAAAATGTCCTATAGCAGGGGAGAGACTACCAATGTACAGGGGTAAAATATAGACATACAATGTTTTGCAAATATAGTTACTAAGCAAAGAGATTATGGTTAGAAGGATGTGCACCTTATTCAGAAGGTTGATGCAAGCCTTTCTCTTCCTTTCTCTTCCTTTCTCTTCAATGCAACAACCTGCAAAACAACTTCAAACCTTTCTCAATCCAACTTGACTACGAATACAAGATTAATATTTATAAAAGAAGAAAACATCAAATTATAATCAGATTTGAAACATACATGAACAAATCATATTTGGAAAGGGAGAATGTCTGATATTTATTAATTAATGAAGCAAGTACATAAACTTATACCTTTCTTCAAGCATGGCACTTCACGAAACCAAGATTTAAGGTCTCCTGCTCCTCTTCTCCAACGATCCCAACCTCTTATCAGATGTGCTAGGGTTTACTAGAAACTAGGACACAAGTGAGGGGAATGTGAGTCTCAATTACTTCAACATAAAAATATAATGGAATTGGTCCCCTTTTATGGTCCCTATCCCTCTCTTATATAGAAATTGAAGAATATATGGTTGAATAGGAAGTAGTTACAACCGAAGAGGAGGTTCCAAAACTACCCAAAACTAACCATTTTTTCGTAATTTTATGCATTTTTAGTGTTTTTGGGATGTGCGCGGCTTTGAACAAGGACAACCAGCGGGTACCCGCAACTCTTACAATATAAAACCTACGGATTTTTAGGAAAAAGCGTGGGTTTATAAGCATTAAACCTGCGTTTTTGTGGGAAAATGGCCAAAAACAGCCTTTTGTGGGGTTTTCTAGAGAATTTTTGGTCTAGAAAAAGGTTCCTAAGGTTATATACTATCAAATGGACCATGAATTAGGTAATCCCATCCATCTAAAGTCCCAAATATGGCTCTTCCATCCACAAATTTCCTTTTGTGTGACTCACAGTAATCTCATGAAGTGTCGTCATGCGACCAAAAGATGTAAGTGTCGTCACGGACAGAGAAGTGCCAATTTTGGCTATAACACACCCTTTTGACAAATGCATTTTATACTGCATATTAATTATAGTTAAATAGCGGAAGCATAAAAAAAAATTCAAAAGACCCATTAAATCTTACAACAAATGCATTAAAAATCATAATATTGGAAGCATAGACTAATCTATGAGACATTTGTTTAATAAAAATCATACAAAATAGTTTAATGCACAAATTCAAAGTTAATAGTAGCTTTTTTTTTTTGTAAGTTGCAGACCGAAATTTAATTAACAGAAACCAAATATACATCTAGAGCCGAAGAGATTTTTGCAGATTGGGGAGGCCTCAGGTAATGAAGCCACCATCCCAATTGCTCAAAAATATTGTAATGACTGACATAATACATAATGAAGACCCCTTGAGTGTGGTATTCCCATAAACAAATTGATACTTTCATCAAAATAAAGGATTCATACTGTCTATCGGTGCTAATAACTAGGCTGTGCAACAAATAAAAACAAAAAAGCTGATGGTCACATAGATGACCTGGAGCTATGGCAGCCCAATTATCAGTTTGCAGGTAGTTCTTCTAGTTTTTCCTCCTCGATAGGGAAGGCTGCTTAAAAATCTTCAAAGTTCCCCGGAGGGGGCAAAGTTGGAGAAGGAGAACCTAGAGTACGCATGCCATTCAGAGCGGCATCATGATCAATGTTTGCAGAAGCCGAGCCTTTGTTCTTTCTGAGCTTGGACTTCTTCTTTGCAGACCCGGTGTTTGGGGTTGCCATAACAACTTTGTCTTCATTATTTTTCTACACCACAGGTTCCAAATTGCTTCCAAGGGAGAAAATGTCCCAGGTCATGTTGGCATCAAGGGTGTTGGAGTGGTCCACGACCTCTTTCAGACCAACCTTGACGTTTCTAACAATGCTAGAGTTGGATTGCTAGCTAGCTTCGACCTCCTCAATTAGGGTACTCATCATGTTTTTAAGCAGCCAGTAATGATTTATAGCTCCACCGTTGCTTCTGGAGGCAAGGAGTGTCGCCACCCTATGAGCTTCCCACCCGTCAATAAGATTACGAGTCCGTGCAGAGATGCGCTCTGCATAGTCATCCATCACCGTCTAGTCCATGCCTACCTTGGGTCGTCGGCTGGAATTCTTACGGCCACTACCACGACGGGATAGGCCCCGGTTACGAATCATCATAGTAGTGTGAGCAACAGGAAATATCACACAGAGATTTACAGACTCGGTAGCATAAACCACAGAGAGAAATCAGAGCTCGACGATGGGTTTATCTCTCATGTTGACGGTAGGTTTTAAAGAACCAAGGAAATAAATATTACAGTCTATCCTCCGCATTGAAGATGGTGTCAATGAATGCAGGTCACAGAAGCTGAGAGGAGACGTCATTCTAGACTCGCGTGGGATTAATACCCTCGTCCTCCAACCTTAAATACTCACCGACATCCAATTTAATTCTTTGATTGACGTTTGCAGTGGACAGGTGTATGGATTTTGTCAACCCAACAGTGGGCTCTTGCATGTGAGGGCCATCGCCATGTACAACAGGGTGAGGTGGCAGCATATTCGTTTGCATAGTGGCCAAGATTGGTGGAGGTTGATCACCCACATCCGGGAAAAGTTAATAGTAAATTACTATACTGTAAGTTTCATGTTAAATAAGAGATTAAGAAATATATTAATACACCCAAAATAATAATAAATTATGGTGTTTTTATTAAATAACTTTACTCGACCATAACTAAGTTTGGCCCAGAAACAACATTTCCAATTCTTTTTTTATAAAGTTTATTCTTAGGAATTCCAACCATTTTTCATAAACTATGCTAAAGGAGCTTAGTCGACTGACTGACTAAAATCCTCCACTGACTACGGTCGAGATCCGACTCTAGTCGAACTAATGTGATCGATCAGTTAACCAACTAAACAAATACTTGTCTAACTTCAACCTAAACAAATGACTAACCCAACAATTATGAATATAGAGAGCTTTTAAATAAAATATATAGTCTACTTCAACTAAAACATATAGTTTTCCGTTGTAAACTAATCCAACAATTATGAAAATAGAGAGATTATATATATATATATATATATATATAGTCATAGTCTTCTTCGACTAAAACAAATAGTGGTGGATTATTCCAAATATTTCCTTAAGACAAGGAAAATTTATTATTTTCCAAATATATGTATATTTCCATTTCACTAAGTCAAGGAAATACTAATTAAACAAAACTAATTCTTTCACCAAATATGGTTGAATTATATAACTTCAACTCAAACATATTCATATATGTCTAACTTGTACTAAACCATAAATTTGTAGTTATACCACTCTAGCTCGTGGTTTTCAAATCAACAATACCACTCATTACAAAGATCCTAAAAACATGCCTTAACTCAAGGTATTGTTTTCCATTTAATTTATAAATACAATTAAGACTTAAACATCTAATCTCTCCAACTAAACAAATCAGCCCATGGTTTTTATTAACCCAAAACAACTTTGGTTTCAATGAATCAAATCAGTCTATGGTTTTCAATTTATCTATTAGACAAATTGGTCGAACCCAACCCTTTAGACAATTTGGTCAAACCCGACTCAATCACCAAAACTTTATTAAATATTTATGTCAAGCAATTTCTATTTCTTTTACCAATTAACTTCAACTTATATTTCCAAGTTTAGTCGGAAAAATTTTACTGACCACTTCATTTATTTTTAATTTTCCGACTAATTCCCTACTGAATTGCATATTCATTCTCTAGAACTTAGGAGCTACAAGGTAAAACAATAAAACTAGCATTATCACACACTGCGTAATAAAAATATATTTTATACATAAAGCTTTAAGTTAGTGGAAAATAATATAAATAAACAAAATTCAAGCTTATTTATCCATTCTTCTAAATTTTCCAAACCTTGAGGTCTTCAACATAATTTAATTAAACATTACAATTTCAAACTATAAAATTAACATTTTGTACAAGAAATAACTTTTTACTTCGACTTAAATAAAAATAGATTGGCTTTCTTAAAATCAATATCACATAATTAGACTTGTAATTATTTCATGCCCATTAATTATTCCAAATAAATATGATATCCTACCTTGTATACAAACTCGGGAAATTTAACAAGAAATTCATGCAAATATTTAACTATAAATTAATTAAATAACATCTCAGAAATTAAGACAAAATTTCTAGGTATTAAACTTATCTGTAAAATAATTGACATAAGAAACTGGCTTCGTGGAAGCCCGCTCCACTCGACCTCAGGTAACTCTGCTTAGTAATATCTCAGCATAATTCCACCCTCGAGCTGAGACTCATGCATTCACCATAGGCTCTCACCAATCCCAGGTTTCTCTCAGGATTTCCTCACTTGGAAAACATGATTTACTAGTTTGTTACCAAATCCATGCCAACTGTGCAATCCTTTACCTTAGTTTCATTCTGACTAGCACCACAGTGAAATCCATCACTATACTTGTGCTTAGAATTCCACTAAAATAATTTCCTACACCATTGTCATTTATCAGGTGAAACCAGAGGAAATTCAAGTGTAAATTAACAACCATAAAATCAACAAAACAGGCTTGGGATTTCAGGTACTCTTGACCAACCCAGCCGCCACAGAATTTGGACAGATTGGACACTTTGCTCTGGAACTAGACTAATTACTCCGTCCTCCAGCAATTCCAATCAACCATTCAGTCCCAATTTCCTTCAACGCTACAACATTCTCATGTTTCCCACTTCGTTTTTCTCTTCTCCTTCTACTAATTTTCTGTGTTTTTTCTCTTTATGTTCTTTTTGTTGTATGCATGCTCACCCAACAACACTTGTCAATTAATTCCTTAATTTCCTACCTAATCCTCCATTAACCACCCCTTTAAACATAATTGGCTCTTAAAACAAAATTAAAGGTTAAGCAAGGATTACACTTAGTGAAAAGATAAAAGGTTTTTTTTTAAAGGTTTCTAGGGTACACAAGGTTATGATTTAGCCCCCTTCTAGGCTATTCAACTTCCCCTCACCGACCTAGGTGAATACATGAGTCTTTGTTCATTCGGCATGTTGGTTCTGTCACTACCAGTTTAATTTTTTATATTAATAAAAATATACAACATGAGTCCTACCTTATAGGAACTCATTGTCTTTTAGAAAATTACATTTTAAACTCGGGTTAAATCCTGGGGATGTTACACAAAATAATGTTCCTAAGTCAACTAACTTTCTTTCTCCTAGGAGCAAAGAAAAATCAGAATCAAAGGTGACCTATTATGTGAGCATGTTGGTTGTGTCCGAGGGCTTGCCAGTATGTGGTATCCTATGATACAGCTTGCAGAACCGATTAGCGAACTCCATGAAAGTTTCACCATTATTTCTCCTCAAGGTGTTGAACTCAGTTAGAATATGTCTATTTCTCTCTTTACTCTTGATTTCTTCATAAATTTCTCAACAAACTACATCCAATGAGTAATCGAGTTATTGGGCATATTTTTGAGCCATTTCCCAGTTTCTCCTTCTATGGAATGTGCAAAAATTCTAGAAAAGACATCATTATCTTATAATATGGAAAAATTATCAATGTAGTCTTGAAACATAGTAAGATGGTTTTCAGGTGAAACGCCATTTTCTCTGCTGAAATTTGGTAGGATATTGAGGTAGCCATCACAAAGGTCACCCAGTTGGTGTGTAGGAGGATGGACCAATGGCTTAAACCGAGCCTCCAATTAGGGATTGGGTAGATTAGGGGATTCCATAGTATGGTTTTGGACAAACAACTATGTCTGACCATCAGGAGAGTGACCTAGAGGAGCGGGGATATGAGGAACAATGGAAAGGGGATTGTGTTTATTATAAATGTTAGGTGAATACAGGTTTTTAGTAGGTGTAACTGACCCAAGAGGGGAACACTTTCTATGTGGGGTGGTGTGATATGTGTGAGGGTCCATATGAGATGGAGGTAAATGCTCAATAGGTGGACTGTGTGCAAGTCCTGGCGGTGAGTAGATATTTTTTACAACGGTCGAGTTAGTTTCTTTAGGGTTTTCTGGTATAAGGCACACAAATTAAGGAATAGTTTCATTCCTCTTCTTCTAGATGGGACTGGTGTATGCTAAGGGAGGAATGAGCTTTTCCTTCACTTTAGATATGGTTATTATGTCTCTATATTATGGATTTTCAATGAGACGTGTTTCCCTAGTGGAGTCACTTTGGGGTGTAGAGTTTCCTGTCGGAGATTGCTTCTTGGGATTCCTTTTGGGAATGAGACTCTAATATTCAAGGATTGAGAGGCATCTTAAACTTTAATCAAAGCGATAACACTCCAGAAATATAATAAGACTTCTTAAACATAAAAATGAATGAGTATCGCCTTCTCTTGACCATTTTTTCTTTGATTTAGAAAGGGGATAGGTCGTATTTCTTTAAGAACCAATATGTCATTCCTCATAAATGGCACCAATTTACCTCGTTGTTCCTCAAGTTGCACTTTGAACAAAATGAGGTTCTCTTCAGTAGTTATGCCCAAATACAGATTTAAACATCAAATACATGGGGGATCTAGTCAAAATACAAATGCCAAGAAGGGTTGTGCGGATAGCACCATCTCTGCACCACTGTAGGCCAGCCAACTAGTCCTTTTACCAAGAGAGTTTACCCTTCAAAACAAGTACGTATGAATCCTAGTCTGTTACCTTAGGTACCTTTTAGATATACATGCAAAACTTGACTAGATTTCGAACTGAACTTTAAGGTGCTCAGGGGCAAATTTTAGGCATGAAAACAAAATATAAAATGAGTGTTGTATAAAAATGGAGGCCCAAATATCCAACAAGATTTCAAAATTTAAAATAAGTGCAGCTCACAGGTGCCTTAATCATAACCATCTCTCTGAAAAAGAAGAAAAAATATCATAACATGCATTCAATTGATAAAGTATGTTTAACTTGCCATTGCTATGCATCTTAGATGCTATTTGGAAATTACATAGGAAGGTAAATTTCATATCAATGTAACTCTAGGCCACGAGACGAATACTTGACATACTCCTTGATCCAAGTCATGTCCAGGAAGCACACGGGGGAAAACAGTTCAATTGAATGATTCGGATCTGTTATAACATAAGCAATAAGAAGCAAAATGAGCAAAAGAAGGATTACACTACACAGATAAACACAAATACACACATACAATATGCAGGAATGCGAACTGTTCTTCTCTATTACTTGCAAACAAATAGAATGATGTATGTTACAATATTATACATGCTTATATAGAATTCTGAGATGCTTGGGTTCCTTCCCATTATCTTCAGTTACAATGAAGAAGTTAGAACAATTCAACAGTTCAACCGTTACAGTTGACTGGAAGACAAAGAGACAGTCTGTCGAAGTTCGACAGTCGTTGGTCGCATGTCGACGTTGCATGCCGATGTCGTGAAATTGTGAGGTTGCTGAACATGTCGAAGGTGCGGAGTGTGTCGAAGTCGAGACTCATTGGATTTGTGTCGAAATCGGAACCTATTGGAGTTTTTGAGTTTTTCGAAGTCATGTTGAGTCGAAACTTGTCGAAGTTCTATCAACATCGATGACTTGTCACAATCGATGTTAGAATTCGACAACAATGCCAACTGTGATGTGGATCAGACCTCCTTCCTTAAGAAACAATGGACCCCATTATTTGCTCGCGAAGGTGAGGAAACTTGTCGATCACTTCAGTAGCAGAGTACCACTTTCCTTGGGATGGGATTTGGCTAGCTTTGGCAACCTGAAACAAGGGAATTGTGTTCGTCCTCGTAAGGCGTACCCTTCATCCCACAATGGTGTCGCAAGGAAGAGGTTCCTGAATATCTGGATTGATGTCCGCGGGCTCTATTGTGGAGAAGTCATTCTGTTCCAACAAGGGTGCATGGTATGGTCGAAGTAGATCCACATTAAATACTGGATGCAGACCTAGGAAAGAAGGAATGTCGAGCTAGAAATCATTTTCGCCAATCTGTCGAAGGATACTATATGGACCATATCGCAAAGGTTTTAATTTCTTGAAAGGACCTATGAAGCAATCCTTCTTAAGATGTAGCCAAACCTTATCCCCAATTTGAAATGTGTGAGGAATGCGATGCTTGTTGTGTCGGGACTTAGCTTTCTCGTTTGCTCTATGCAACATATCCTGTGCTTGTCGCTGAATGTCGCAAATCATTTCTCGAAACTTGACTGCTTTATCAATTTCTCATTGGCTGCGATCTTTGTCAGTGTTTGGTTGTGTCGAGGAGCTGATCAAGTCGATAGGCGCTGAGGGTTGAAATCTGTAACAGATCTCAAATGGGCTCTTTCCTGTAGAGCTGTGATGAGCACGATTGTAGCTGTACTTTATGTATGGAAGACTATCATCTCATGTGCATCGATGCTAGTGATTGTATATGCGAAGCAATTGTACTACCAAGAAATCACAACTTTCGTCTGTCTGTTGGTCTGAGGATGGAAAGTTGTCGACAATGAGAGTTGCGTGTCTAGCTGTTTCCAGAGGGTCTTCCAAAAGATGCTGATGAATCTGGCATCTCAGTCGAAAATGATGGTTGTGGGTAAACCAAAGTGTTTCCAAACATGTGTAAAGAAGATCTGAGCAGTATGTTGTGCTATCGTGGTCTTCTTACATGGTATGAGAATGGCCATCTTGGAGAATCGGTCGACTAATACTAATATCATGTCATGCTGATGTTTGGTAGTAGGATAACCTATCAAGTAGTCCATAGAAATAGATTCCCATGGTCGACTAGGAACTGGCAAAGGTGTGTACAATCCCTGTCATCGATTAGGTGTCTTAGCAATGGCACAAACCACGCATGATCGAATGTACTTGTTGACGTCAGATTTAAGTGTAGGCCAGAAGAAATACTTTTGCATAAGACCAAGTGTCTTTGCTACTCCAAAGTGTCCTGCGGTCTTGCTGTAGTGTGCGTCCCAAATGAGTTGCTGTCGTTGCTCACCGGTCGGTGCACAAAGCTGTCCAAGCTTATATAGCAAGGTATCTTTCAGGAAGTAGTTGGAGTCTGAGGTCGATGACTTGTTAGTATGTAACTGTCATTAGACTGCTGAGAAGTCATTGTCGTCCTCGTACAACTGTTGCCAAGTGGTCGTGTCGTAACCTTGCATACTCATCACTATCAAAAGGAGAGTAATGGGTGGTCGACTGAGGCAATCTGCAGCGGCATTAGCCTTGCCTTTTCGATACTTAATCACCAACTGGAATTGTTGTAGGTAATTAATCCACTTGAGTTATCGGTTTTTCTGCAACTTTGATTGTGTCGGAGCGAACTGTAGAGGCTTGTGATCAGTAAGAATGACCATTTCCTTTCCAAGGATGTAATGCCTCCATTGCTTGAGAGCTTTCACAATGGCATACAGTTCTTTTTCGTACGTCGAGTATCTTCTAACTGTGTCGTTAAAGGTCTCGAAATGAAAAGTGATTGGGTGACCAAACTGAGTGATCACTGCGCCCAAGGCATAGTCTGATGCATCCATCTCAATCTCAAAGGGTTGATGCAAATCAGGTAACGCAAGTACTGGTGCAGTGTAGAGCCTGTGTTTGAGCTATTCAAAATCTGCTTGATGTGTTTCTATCCATTGAAAGATAGCTTTCTCGTTTCCTTTCGTCAACTGATTCAAGGGACAGGCTATATGACTGAAGCCGATTATGAATCGTCGATAGAAATTCGCCAAACCAAGAAAAATTCTTAGTTCTTGAATGATTCTAGGAATGGGCCAATCGTTGAGGATCTGTACTTTGTCTGGATCAACATGAATGCCTATAGAGTCAATTACATACCCCAAATATTTGATGTTGGTCATCACAAAAGAGCATTTGTCCATGTTCAAATAGAGCCGATGTTGCTGGAGAGTGTTGAGGACTTGTCGAAGATGTCTGACATGTTCTTCCCATGATCGACTGAAAATCAATATGTCATCGAGATAGACAATAACCCATTTGTCGATGAAAGGTTGGAGAACATCCAGATGAAACTTATGCTTCTTTCGAGGGCCCACCCACAAAAAATGGAATAATGCTTTCCTGATCCAATTGATGATTATTTGAGGAACTTTAACCAATGAGAACCAGTAAACATGTATACCCAAAAGAAATACACTAAGAAAAGTGAGTCTTCCACCCAAAGGTAGGAATTTGTAAGCCTAGAACCCAGTTCTTTTTTCAATTTTTTTTCCAATCGCATCCAATCTTCAATCCTGTATTTATTTTACTTCAACAAATATCCCAGATATTTGAAACCGATATCAATATTCCCCCATTTTAAGGGAAAATATGAGTTGATTTGTGAAAAGGTATGATTAGAGACCCTATGATGGTAAAAAGTAGATTTTTCCAAGCTTATCTTCATACCTGAAGCTGAATAGAACACATAAACAATCTCATAAAAAGTACTCCATTCATCCAAAGTACCTTTTCCAAATAAGATGACATTGTCAACAAAAATCAAATGAGTGATATGAAAAGCAGAGGATATTTTTATGCCAGAAAGTCTTCCTTTCAACTTTTCTTTAATAATCATCCTACTAAGTCCTTCAATTATAACCAATAGAAAGAGTAAGGGAGAAAAGGGAAACTCATGTCTCAGACCTCTAGAGATTATAAAGAAACTAGTAGGGGATCCATTGACAAGAACATCAAACCTAACAGCAGATACACAAGCCATGTTCCAATTGCTAACCTGAATAGGAAGACCAATTTTCAATGGGATTAGCCCTAGTAAAACCCAATTTACCTTGTCATAGGATTTAGCAAGGTCCATTTTCAGGATTAAAGCATTAAGGTTTTTTATCTTCACCGAATGAAGGCACTCCTAAGAGACCCCAATTGCATCTAAAATATGTCTATTGGCAAGAAATACAAATTTATCTTTTGAGACAACTTTAAATAATTTTGGCTTAAACCTATTTGCAATAATTTTACTCACTGGATTATAAACCAAGTTACATAGAGAAATGGGTCTAAAATCAAAGAAAGTCTTTGTAATTCCTTTTTTGGGAATAAGAGATATGAATGTAGAGTTTAGTGCTCTTGACATAAAACCTTGGGTTTCAGACAACTCAACAACAACCAATAGATCATTTCCCATAATATAAAAAAAAAGTAGAGAAAAGTTCCATGAGCTAGCCATCAAGCCCATGGATTTTATCTTTTATAAATTTTGATAGAACACTCTCCACTTTCTCAATAGTGACAAGTTTACCAATTTTCAATCATTCCTCTCTGGAGAAAAAAACAATATAGTGTCTAACAACTTTCATTTCATTACCAATATGTGACGATCCAGGATATTTAAAACGATTACTAAAGAAATCCAATGTTGACTTCTCAATATCACATTGATCAAAGACCCAATTACCCTCTACATTCTTGATGTCCCATATGGAGTTAAGTTTTTTTTCTGTAACTTGCATATCTATGAAAAAAATTGATATTATTATCAGCTAGAGAAAAACACAGAGCCCTTGTTTATAACCACCAGACCCCTTCCTCCATTTTCAGTAGATACTGCTTTTTATGGTCAAGATCAACTAGGATATACCTCTCTTCCTGAGATAAATTATTAGTTATATTACTAACAAGTATATCATTGATCTTATCTTCAATTTCACATAGGGACTTTTTTTACTATTCCTCCTTAATCTTCACCTACTTGACCATAGCAGTCTTCAATTTTTTAAGCTTGAAAGTCAAAATATCCATCACATTCCAATCATCCAGAAGGATCATATTTACCCAAGTAGATCTTACTAACGAACAAAATTCTTCTTCTTTTACCCAGGATTGGTTAAATATAAAAGGGAAATTTGAAGAGACATAGTTTCCTTCCAATTGCAAAGCAATGGGGTTATAATCAGAAATATTTGAGAATACTATCCATGATCAATATCTAGAGCATGAATCAACAAGAGATTCAAATATAAAAAATCTATCAACTCTTTTACCTATTCCATCCTCCCCTAACCTATTGTTTTTCCAAGTAGGACAAAGTTTGTTAGGGACGATATCCACTAGGTTGCAGCTTTGGAACAAATCCTGAAAATAACTCGCTAAAGGGTCCATAGAGGACCTCAAGCCCCAAATTTCATCACAATGCAAATTTAAGTTAAGATCCCCATAAATGATCAAATTATGAGAAATTATTATACCCTAGACTCCGCCTCTTCCCAAAATAACCTTCTATCTCTATAGGGAGCATAGCAGTTCAGGAATCTAACTACTTAATATACACCTCTAATTTTTCCTTCCAGAAGTAAACCAACACATGTTTTATAAGGAAAAAGGGCACATACATAAGGATTCCATATAGCCAGTAATCCACCCGACTAGCCAAAGGCATCGATAGCGCAAGCTTCCCAATCCTTGAAAATCCTCCAAAATATTTCACAAGCATTCCCACCTGGAGACATTGTCTCTTGAATCAAATATATACCTTCCTTATTGGTTTCTAAAAAATATCTTGAGGGATCTCAATTTAGGGCTTCTCCCTAGCCCCCTGATATTGAAAGAGAAATGGAACATTATGTAACAATTCTATAGGGATTCTTTGCTCTAAGTGACCCAAGATCACATACACTCTTTGCTGACCATCTTCAGATTCCCTTAATATAGAGGATAAGGGCAGATAATTCCATGAATTCAATCCAGGATCCTCATCCAATACTCCCCTGATTACTTTCTCAACATTATTTATATTCTTTTTCCTTATAGTCACATTGTGATGACGGATATAGTTTATAGGGACGTGTCAGGATTATCCAATAGCTTATTGACATACACGTTTATAGAAGTTTTTGAAATATCTATATATGAGGACATAGTCTTCATAGGATAAATCCCATTCTCCTCAAGGACTTTACCCCTATCCATCAAAGCTTCCTTAGATGATTGTAACACTGGAAATTTATCCAAAGACTCGATAAGGATAGGATTATTATCACCCAAATTTGGAACCTCACCCAACATATTGTTACATAAACCTTGAGAGGAAAAAGGCTTATCTATGAAAACCTGAGGGCATGAATCCAAGATCCCCTTAACCTCAAAATCATCAAACCAGTTATTAATTTTACTTGAGTTTACAAATTCAGGCGAAACCCAATGACAAGGAGCATTAGGAGGGGTGCCTCCACAAAACCCAAAAATATCATAGCAACCATTTCCCCTGAAAAGGAACTGTGATTCCTCACCAACCTGGGAAACCTAAAGACCCTTAAAAGACAAAGAAAATCCTAACTCCCACCCAAGGTATTATAGCAATCAACAATATTTCCTTTCTTACTATTTGAAAAATCATTTTTCGCAAAATTGATAAATAATAATTCCTTCGAGGACAAACCTTCATAAGGGGTAGGGGAAGAAACCAAAGACATACCTTGAGAAAAGCAGTCCTTAGCTTCTTCAGCATCCAAAATAAGAGATGGATGGTTCAATAAATGATTTGGAGAGAGCGAATACTCATCTGAAACATGGGTTCCATTGGTAAAATATTTCACATAAATCCTCTTGAATCCTGGACAATTCTTTTTCAAGTGCCCCATACTTCTACAGAGGAGACATCTGAATGGTATGCCCTTACACGTTCTGCTCAAAAACCTTTTCTCCCCATCTAATATTAACTTTTTTCGGGAAGGCCATCTTCAGTATAAAATTCAGCAAGAACCCTTTCCATTCTCTTATCACCTGAATGAAGCATCACTTTTTCCACTGAGATAAACCTACCGAAATGGTTTGTAAGGCTAACAAAAATTTCCTTAGACCAAACTTGAATTGGGAAATTAGGAAGCATAATCCATAAATGACGCTTCAAAATATTTTTCTTCCTAGGTTTAAAATCCACAGTCCACCACCAGAGGACAAGCGACCCTTCCCCAAACACCCAAAACTTGTTGAGGATAATCAAAGCATATTCCTCGGAGAAAAAAATAAAACAAAACCAACCTTTAGAAAGTACATGAACCTACAGACAATACTTCAATATAGGATTCCAAAACTTAGTATCCCATGCTATCATATCGATATGGTTCATCTTATGATATTCTAACTACCCCACCAGTGCCTTCTGCAAAAGCCCTTCCCCCATATCCAAAGTAATATCTTTTCCAACAATAAAATCTTCCACCCCACTTTTGATTTTAAAATCCTTTTGATTTCTCCTAATCCGATCCCTTTCACCATTCATTCATATATATATATATATATATATATATATATATATATATATATCAAGTAATATAATAACTTTATCAACATAAGTTATAATAATTTAAAAAACATAATACATATAATATAATTTATTTTCTATACAATATTCAAAAGTATATTCAAAAGTACTAAATCAATATCAATTTTTGAATTTATGTTTGACTTTTGATTACAATTATATTTTTATATTCAAAATTAAATTACTTTAAGAGTACTAATTACATAAATATTATACTTAAAAGTAATTTATGAGTACTTTTTCTATTATTAGTTTGGTTGACCATGGATTTTCATCCACCATTCAGAATTTGACAAGTAGACAACTTGAACTGAAGCAATGCCACCTCAACCATAAGCGATGATGTCATTCTTTAGAGTTTGATTGGTTCTTGTAAAGTTGAATTTGATGGTCCATTTTTTGTTTTGAGGCCCATTTTTTACCTTAAAATTCCCCTAATGGGATTTCCATTAATGATCAGTTAGTTGTAACTAACTTGGGTACCATGGGCTAGTGTATGTGTTGCATCTAAAAATATGATGTAATGGAAAAGGCTATGTATGAGGAAGTGAAATAGAACTTGAAGAGAGTAATAGAGTGTAAGTGATTTCATGTTTGAGTTGTAGCGATCTAGTAAATTTTTGTTGTAAACACTGGTTAAGAGTGTTGTTAATATATTTTTGGTAAAGCTCATTGGTTTGTTGGTTTTCCTCGGTAGAGGGGTTTCTAGGGTAATTTCTGTGTACAATGTGCGACTATGTTTTGTGCCATTTTTAATTGATGTATATGTTTAACTATAGAATCATCATGCATGCTCATTGTAAAAGGTATTATAAACCAACAATAACATCCACTGATGGATGTCCTCACTACTAGTTTGACAATTGAGTTATGATAGGCTTTTCCATCTTTAGAAAAAAAAGACATCTAAAGCTCGCAATTTGGAAGTGAAGGTAGATGTGACCTCATTCTCGTAAATTATTTACTCGAAGAACTTATTTAAGGATTCACTTATGAATGGAAATGAATTCGTTTATCTAGCCTACTTATCTTGGATCTTTGATTGAGTATCTTTAAAAATATATTCATCTAGAAAGGGTTGAATCCCTGATGGTTGATGACTTCTAGTTTGTAATAGTAACCCCGATTTTGACCCCATTGCATTAAGCATGTAAATGATGTAATATCATTATAAAATCATGCCGAGGAGATCAAGGCCAAGGTACTGCCATCTATTTATCGTTCTTGTATCAGAAATTAAAAAATCGATGCATGTGGATCAGGTGCTAGCCTAGCATGATGGAAAATATAAATATGATGTAAATATATATATTTTGATAAAAACATACCCACAACTAGCTATGCAAGGAAACACGAGTATGGTGGCATGATTTTTACAAGGAATAGGAAAGGAAATATTCAAACCCTTGAAGCCAATAATGTTAATCCAAGTGTCAATGAGAGAAACCACGAACCATTAACTAGTCATGTTGACTTTTGCACCCAATCATTTATTTCTTCCAAGAGGTGGTTGAAGTAGTTATTGTTTCGGGAAATGGAAGGTATGACTGTCCAAATTTTGTGTATGGGAAAGCCACCATTTTGGAAAAATTTGTTTGTCTTCCTGGGAAAGCTAAGATCCATGATTTTTCTCCCCAATCCATCATTCACTCACTAGGGGGACTTCCTCATGCAGTGCTAACTTGCTCGACATTTTTCCTCCACGTTTTTCCTTGGTTTCCTTTGTTTTCTAGCTCAAGAAGTGTGTTTTTTTAAGTTGCAGAATGAATGGGAGGAAGGAAATTTCGATTTGGGGGTTCAAAGAGGCTATTTTTTCCATTTGAATGTTTGTATGCCTCTGGGAAAACTCGTTTTGTTCCCTAGTGGTCAATTTCCCCTCTCCAATTTTGTTTTTTTATGCCCAGTGGTTGTATGACTGTGTAATTGTTAAATTGACTTCCAACTGTTAGGAAATTACCTTGATATTGTTGTGGTTTGGAGTTAGATGCATCCCTTGTTTTGGCTTGAACTTGTGTATAAGAAACTAGGAGTAGACAAGTCTGGAATTGGCTTGATAAACCTAGTGAAGGGTGTAACCTCACGAAGATGATAGCGATTTGACCACTTTTGTATGCACAACTTGAAGAGCACTAGAAGGGAAGGTATAAATTGAGGGAACGTGGAGCAATGAATCAGGCACTTTCCTTGTGTCGAGTGTGCAGGTATTGTGGGTTCCAAGCTAGTTGAATCTTGTAGAGGTACCAATAGCTCTATTGTTGATCTCACTAGCTTAGCAATTCCTTCCTTTCTACTTCCTTGATAACCTAGTAAACCCCACTTAGACTGGATTGTATGAGATGTGGTATATACTTGGATACATGTGAGTTTGTTGTTCCCTTTTCCTTGTGGAAATCATTCCCAACTCGGGGGTGGAATTTTTGTTGAGAGATTGGTGAGCACAACTGACCTATGGTTGGGTGGACCATTGCACTTGCATAACCAGTTGCTCTGGACAACTTCAATTCAAGATAAGTACTCTCTAGTATTTAATCATGCAATGTATTTAATTGATGCATGTTATAATTATGTTGGTAATTGCATGCTAGATGTTTGTAGTAGAGTTTATTTCCGTTGTGTTTATTTGTTATATGCATCTGCACACGTACTTTATTTATTATGAATTCGTAAAATGATGATGGGGCTAAATTTGGAGTCCTAGATTTAGTTAATGTTCCCTCCATTAAGTCATATTGAGTGAAGGGGACGAGACGGTGTGGTGCCAAAGCTATAGGTTGCAACATTAAGCCTTTATGGGATACATTAGACAATTTGTAGTGTTAAGATCACTTCTTGATCACCACTGATTATCAGAAAAAGAAAAATAATTTGTTTCTAAGTTTTTTCCAAAGTATGTGTGTCGGCGGATTTGAGCGAGTTACAAAGACATGTTTTGGTGGACTTAGAAAAGTTTTCCGATGACTTTCATGAACTTCGCCAAAGAGATTTTTGGTGGAAATCAGAGAAGTTCGCCAAAAAGTGTTTCGACGAAATTGGCAAAGTTTGCTTAAAAGTGTTTCGGTGAAAATTGGAAAAGTTTTCCGAAAAGTGTTTTGGAAAAATTGATGAAGTTCGCCGAAAAATGTTTCGGCAAAAATTGGAGTTCTCCAAAAAGTGTCTCGACGAAATTGGTGAGGTTCGTCAAAAAGTGTTTCGGCGAAAATTGGAGAAGTTCACCAAAAAGCATTTCGACAAAAATTGGAAAAGTTCGCTAATGCATTTCGGTGAAGTTGGAGAAACTCTATCGACACATTTCAGCGAAGTTGAAGAAACTTTGCCGACACATTTTGGTGAAACTGGAGAAATTTTGCTGATGAAGCATTTCAGTGAGTTTCGCGAAGTTCCTCTAAAGGAATTTCGGCGAATTTTGCGAATTTCCTCCAAAGTATTTCAACATGTTTTGGAAAATTTTGCCGATGCATTTTGGCGAAGTTGGAGGAAATCTGCCAATACGTTTCGGCAAAGTTGGAAGAAAATCGTCGATGAAGTGTTTGGGGAGTTTTGAGAAGTTCGATGATGGAGTGTTTTGGCGAGTTTTTGAAAAACCGTCAACACGTTTCGATTAGGTTTGGAGAAATCCATTGAAACAGAGTAATTGGGCAGTTTTGCAGGTAAATTTCCAAGATGATTTTTAGGTGCTAGAAATTGAACAATGGAATCGAACTTATGTGCCAGATTGTGCAAAATCGAAATATTTACAAAAAAAAAGAGGGAAACCCCCTTGATCCCCATTTTTCATTTGTTTTTAATCTACAAAGTTAAATCTTGGGTTCAACCATGACTATTAAAGTTGTGTAAAAATTGAGTAGGTTGTGGATTTTGAAGGGTGATTGGTTGTCCCTAAGATGCAATTTTTTTTTTTATAATTTCTAAGAATGTAAAATACAACTAACAAATGTGTCTTATGTGAACATGTTTTGCATAATCATAGTTATTTCAGAGATAGTTAATTTTTGGAATTCCATAGAGTTCAGGTTGAAACAAATTGCTCTTGGTTGGGCCAAGAAGATCATCGTTGTGAATGATGCACAAGATCCATATGATCCTAATACAAATGTCATGGTAGAGAACCTACAGGTTAGGAATGCTGAGACCGAATCCAATGGTAGAAGAAACCAAATGAATGCCCCAGCAATTGCAGAAACCATGAGGATCCTAAGGGTTGAATTGCATATTTGCAGAGTAGACAATGAGAGTATGATTAAAGCTCAAGGAGAAAAGAATTAGTTGAATGCATCTATGTTGCAAATTTTGACATACATTCAAAGGAGTATTAACTCTGGCCATCACTTAGCAAATCTAGAAAGGAGTGGGAGTAGTTCAAAGAGAAATTCCTGCAAGAGGTCCAATAGCTCAAGAAGATTTTCTAGAGACGGGACATATACTCCAAAAATCTCTTCTAGTGGATCATATGAATCTAAAGAATCCATTGAAGGTTCAAGTTCTTTACCTCACGGGAATAAGAGGAAGAGGTATTACAAGAACAATTTACATGGGGAATTTAAGAAAGCCAAACCTCCTACATTTGATGGCAAGGTGAAATTTGGTCAAGAAGCTGAAGCTTGGCTTCTTGGGATGAGGAAGTATTTCCAATTCCAAGACTACTCTGGAAATATGAAAGCAAGGGTGGCTATATTCAATCTAAATGGAAGAGCATCTATATGGTGGGATCACCTTAGGCGAGTGAAGAAGATCAATGAAAGAAATATTATGTGGAATCAGTTCAAGAAGTAATTCAAGCATAAGTACCTCTCTGATAGGTACGACAATGATAAAATCAAAGAATTCCATGAACTGAAATTAGGGAAGATGACCATGAAATAATATGAAAAAAAAAATCTTGGATATGTTGAGATATGTCCAGTATACCATAGATGACAAGGTGAAAATTAAGTGTTTTCTAAGTGGACTACCTCAGTCATATAAAGACAAAATTGAGTTTGTTGAACTTCGAACTCTAGAGGAGGACATGAGAAAGGCCAAGTATTGTTATGATCAAAAGAAAAGTAACCCTGATTTCCATGAGGCATGGAAAGACAATAAAAATGAGAAGTTTGACCAAATGAGAAAGAGGTTCAAACCTCCTCATCTTAGAAATCAACAAAGGAAACCACCACAAGGTGTGACTACGCCAACTAGAATGATGGGAGACAAGCTAAGAGATCTAAAGGAGCCAAGAGAGCCACTTCAATATTGTGTATGTTGAGAGGACCATATGCTTAGGAACTATCCACATCGGAATGGGAGTGTAAAGCAAGTTCACAGCATCCAAGGAGCTCAAACTGTGGGTCAAGTGGCAAGGACCATCCCTAGAATATATGCAGCACTAGAGGACCGCAAGGAAAACCATCAATCAACTGTGGTTGAAGTTGAAGGTAATATTGCCAAGCAATATGTTTCTATTTTGATTGACCCTGGATCTACTCACAGTTATATCACTCCTAAAATTGTTGAGATTTGTGCTTTTAAGAAATTAAATCATATTAAGTTATGGTTAATTCAACTAGCCCCTAGAATGAAGAGAAAAGTTAGTGAAATGGTAGAGAAATGACCATTAGATATTGATGGGCTATTCACTTGTGCAAATATGAATATCCTACCACTTGGTTCCTATGATATTCTCATTGGAATGGACTGGTTAGAAGCACACATAGTTAAACTTGACTGCTACAGCAAGACTTTTGAAAGCATGGATGAAGAAGGAAACCCAAGGGTCGTAAAAGGCATTCCAAAGGTGATTTCTATTAGGAAGATTTCATCCATGCAACTGAAGAGGTTCTATAGGAAGGGTTGTCAATTGTATGCATCCCATGTTTTGGAGAGAACATAAAATGGAATTTCTAAGTTGGAGGACTATCATGTGTTGCAAGAATTCAAGGATGTGTTTCCTAATGAGATTCCAGGACTTCCTCCAAAGAGGGAAATTTATTTCACAATTGACCTTGTGCCGGGAGCTGCACTAGTTTCCAAGACACTCTACAAGATGAGTACACCGGAATTGCTAGAATTGAAAATGCAGTTACAAGAGATGTTGGAAAATAAATATATCAGGACAAGTGTGTACCCATGGGGAACACCTATTCTATTTGTGAAAAATAAATATGGAACACTCAGGTTATGTATTAACTATAGGTAGTTGAACAAATCCACTATGAAGAACAAATACCCATTACCTCAAATTGACGACATTTTTTATCAAATGAGAGGGGAAAAGGTATTTTCAAAGCTTGACTTGAGGCATGGTTACCATTAGGGAAGAATCAAAGAGGAATGTATTCATAAGACAACATTCATAACAATGTATGGGCACTATGAGTTTGTGGTGGTACCATTTTGTAACGTCCCCATCCCTCAATCCGGCCAGCAGGAGGGGACATTAATTGAATTGGGGCCTCAAAATTTTTTCCCATAGCCATAATTACAAATTCATACAACTAAATGCATGTGCAGACATAAAATAAAAACACACAACGGAAATAAAATGATCCACACACGCATAAAATGAAATTCCAAGCATAATTGTTGCAGGAATATAAATAAAAATCATTGCACATCAAATACATCAAAATATGTATCTTTAAACAAAAAAGATCCAAGCAACTGGTTGTGTAAGAGCGATTTTCCACCCAGCCATAGGCACTCTGTCCATCATATACTCTATCTTCTGAGAGGCCACCCCCAAGCTGGGCTATGAGGCCACTAGGGTGAAAGGAAACACCTACAAGCTTCTATCTCTCAACCCACAACCCATTCTGCTCATTGTTCTTAGCGAAAAGCTTAACCAGAGCTCTACAGGGGTCTCACTAAGCCATCACAACCATGGCACTCTTTCCAACTTCCCCACACAACACAAGGAAGGCATTTCCCTTCACTGATCCACAGTTCCCTTAGGAAATACAAACCTTACAGTGCTTACCAGTGTGTGCAGTAAGAGTCCAACTTGTTGTATGCTAATGGAGAACCTCTTGCAACATTAATCCATGGAATCCCTAGCATCCAACATTAGCATTTCTCAATGGGAAATGGTTCCTAGATTTACCAACCTCCATGCTCACCTACAACCATCTATTTTCCCTTTAAAAAATGTAGCTCTGTCACGAAATTCAAATTTTTGGGTTAAACACAGTCTAGTAATGGTCATGAATAGAAATGGAATACTAGTGTGGCAGCATGCATGCGAGAATGAGAATGAGATAATGGGTGTTGAATCCAAGGATATGAGGTAAGGGTAAAAAGACAAATGACATATCTTATGACCATAGAAGAAATAGGACTACTGACAGCTAACATAACTGTCACAACCCCCATGCTTCAATAACTATATGAAGTGACTTTTCCCACCAACCTCACATATGCATTCAATGATTGGATTTAATAGTCAAAAGAAGGTAATTGGCTCATTTAAGGCACATCGTAGATTTGGATGAGTTCTAAGGTTGACACATGGCAGCATAGGATTTGGTTTCCGCATAGGCCCCCTTCCTCTTCCCCTTTAATGGAATCATATTCCCTCTAGTGCTCTTTACACAACCATATTGCACCATTTTATTAATTTCCAACATAATATTTACATACATTTCGAATTGGCATAATAATAAAATCATATGGTCCAAATAGAAATATATACATCATACATGCCTATTCATTCACTAGTTGGGATTTGGTCTTTAGCTCCACACTAAGAATCCATACTAGCATATTTACATCATTTACATAATTTTGATTAAATACATTCTGAGTCAAAACTTGGGGTATTACAATCCCCTCCCCCTTGGAATAACATCGTCCTCGGTGTTTTCTCAAAATTAGAACAAAAATGGATATGCCTCTCTCATGACATCCTCTAACTTTCATGTAGCCTCATCAGTACCGAAGTGCTTCCATTGCACCTTTACCTGTCTGATGGCTTGGTTCTAGAGAAACGTTACCTTCCTTTCTAGGATGCATAGTGGCTCAATTTGGAACTCTTCCTCGGGTTCCACCTGAATCACATCCCAACCAATCACATGGTTAGGATCACGTACATATTTCTTAAGCAAAGAAACATGAAAAACATTATGAGCTCTAGTGTTAGCAAGAAATGCAATTCTATATGCAACTGGCCCTATTCTTTCAAGAACTTCAAATGGCCCACAATATCTTGGATATAGCTTGGCACAACTTTCAAGATTCAAGGAACTCTTCCTTGGCCTCACTCTAAGATAAACATGATCCCCAACATTGAATTCTCTATGCATTCTATTCCTATCTGCATAGATTTTCTGCCTATCTTGGGCCGCCTTTCAATTCTGCCTAATATTTGCAACCTCTTGTTCCATTTCCTTAAGTAATTATGGCCCAATTACAATTATGTTCACTGGATTATCCCATGTCCCTGGTGTCCTGCACTTTCTGCCATACAAAACTTCAATTGGACTCATGCCCAGCGAAGCTTGTTGCCGATTGTTATATGCAAACTCTACCAAGTGTAGATAATATTCCCACTTGGATGGTTTGTCCATCATATACATGCAAAGCATGTCCTCAGGCACTTGATTTACTCTTTCAATTTTCCCATCTGTTTGTGGATGATAGGCAGTGCTAAAATTCAGTTGTGTTCCCAAGTCTGCAAAAATACTTTGTAAAAATTTAAAGTAAATTTGGTATCTCTGTCTAAAATTATTTCCTTAGGAAATCCATGCAATCTGAAAATTTCCTTCATAAAAATATTTGCAATGGTATCTTCTTTATATGTGGATTTAACTGGAATAAACTGTGTTGATTTTGACAAATTATCCACCAGAACCATGATAGAATCATGTTGTTTCACAGTCATTGGCAATCCTGTAATAAAATCCATGGAAATTACTTCCCATTTCCATTCTGGTATTTGGAAAGGATGCAACAAACCTGCTAGGTATTGATGCTCCACTTTCACTTGCTGACATTTCATACATCTTGAAATATACTCAACAATATATTTCTTCATCCCCCACCAAAAATATTTCTTCCTAGTTGTAGCAATTGTTTTTTGATATCCTGGGTGAGTAGAACATGGCATTTTATGGATTTCATCCATAAAAATTCTCCTCAAGTCCGCCACATTTGGAATATAAATTCTTTTTTTATAAATAAGAAGTCCATCCTCTCCCAAATGATACCCTTCATACCTCTTTTCAAAATTCTATTGCTGTAATTTTTCTTTTATTTTCACATAAAAGTCATCTTCAACAAGAGCATTAGCAATCTGTTGTATTAAGTCCGATTGGCAAGTTGTGATGGCTACCACATGCATTTCATGTACCTTTCTGTTGAGTGCATCAGCCACTTTATTTTCTTTTCCTTATAGGTTTTTGATATCAAAATAAAATTCACATAAACATTCCAGCCATCTAGCTTGCCTTGCATTTAATGTTGGCTTCTCAAACAAATATTTCAGACCATAATGGTCTGTCCTCAATTCAAATTTCCTTCCCATTAAATAATGTCTCCACATTTTTAAAGCATGATCTATGGATGCAAGTTCCAGATCATGTGTGGCATAATTCTTTTCATGCTCCCTCAATTTTCTAGACTCATAACACACCACATGATTTTCTTGCATAAGAACTCCTTCAAGTCCTTGTTTACATGCATCTGTACACACCACAAATTCTTTTTCTGGGTCTGCAATTTTCAGAATTGGAGCACTTGTGAGAAGCTTCTTCAATAGCTGGAAGCTTTCCTCACATTTCTGGGTCCATTCAAATTTTGTTCCCTTCTTTTTCAAAAAAGTGATTAGGTGTGAAACCTTGGAAAATCCTTCAATGAATCTTCTACAGTAACCAGCATGACCCATAAAATATCTCACATCTGTGACATTCCATGGAGTTGTCCAATTCATAATGGCTTCAATCTTTTCTGAATCCACTGATATTCCTTCCTCCGAAATGATGTGACCCAAATAATGAATTCTATTCTTATAAAATTCACATTTTCTTAGCTTTACATACAACATATGCTCCCTTAACAGTTGCAAATCTATTTTCAAATGTTCTTCATGCTCCTCTTCATTCTTATAGTAAATAAGAACGTCATCTAGAAAAACAAGAACAAACTTGTCCAAATATTTGTGGAAAATGTTATTCATGAGACACATGAAGGTAGCTGGTGCATTAGTGAGACCAAATGGCACCACTACAAATTCATAGTGTCCATACATTATTCTAAATTTTGTCTTGTGAATATCTTCTTCCTTGATCCTTACGTAATAATAACCAGACCTCAATTCTATCTTTGAAAATACCTTTGCTCCTCTCATTTGATCAAAAATATCATCAATTCGAGGCAATGGATAATTGTTCTTCACTGTCACTTTATTCAGTTGTTTGTAATCAATGCATAACCTGAGTGTACCATATTTCTTTTTCACAAATAATACAGGTGCTCCCCATGAAGACACACTTGGCCTTATGTATTTATTTTCCAATAATTCTTGCAATATCATTTTCAACTCTAATAATTCTGGTGTGCTCATTCTGTAAGGTTTCTTAGAAACTGGTGCATCTCCTAACACAAGATCAATTGTGAAATCAATGTCCCTCTTGGGAGGTAGTCCTGTCACTTCCTCGGGAAACACATCCTTGAACTCTTGTAGCACTTGATAATCGTCTAATTTTGGAATTTCATTTTATGATTTGTCCAATATATGGGCTGCATACAATTGACAACCTTTCCTACAAAAATTCTTCAGTTGCATGGATGATATATTCCTTTCACAACCCTTGGGTTTCCTTCATCATCAATGCACTCAAAACTCTTGTTGTAGTAGTCAATTTTAACTTTGTGTTCTTCCAACCAGTCCATTCCAATGATAATTTCATATGAACCAAGTGGTAAAACATTCAGATTTGCACAAGTGGACAGTCCACCCATTTCTAATGGAAATTTCTCCACCATTTCACTAAATTTTCTCTTGGTTCTTGTGGCTAGTTGAACCAACCATGACTTACTATGCTTGGTTCTCTTAAAATCACAAATATCAACAATTTTAGGACTGATATAACTGTGAGTAGATCCAGGGTCAATCAAAATAGGAATAGATTGCTTACCAAACTTACCTTCAACCTCAAACACAGTTGATTGATGATCTGCTTGGCGCTCCTCTAGTGCTACATAGATCCTAGGGACATTCCTTTCCACTTGACCCACTGTTTCAGCCTCTTGAATGTTATACACTTGATTTTCATTTCCACTTGACCCACTGTTTCAGCCACTTGGTTTGTATCCTATCATCTTAGCTGGATTTGTCACAAGTTGTGGTGGATGCCTTGGTTGATTTCCGAAATGAGGAGGCTTGAATCCCTTCTTCCTCTACTCAAAATTCTCATTCTTCTTGTCCTTCCATGCCTTATGTAAATCTAGCTTTCTTTTGGATTTATCATAACAATACTTGGTCTTTCTTATGGTCTCATCTAGAGTTTGAGGCTCATCAAACTCAATTCTATCTTTATAGGACTAAGGAATCCCACTTAGAAAATGTTGAATTTTGACCTTATCATCTCTAATATACTTGACATATCTTAGCAACTCTAAAAAATTATTTGCATATTCCTCCATAGTCATTTGGCCCAATTTCAACTCATAGAATTCCTTAATTTTTCCATCATAGTACCTATCATAGAGGTACTTTTGCTTTAAGTATTTCTTGAATTTCTTCCACACTATCTTCCTTTCATTGATATTCTTCACTTGCCTAAGGTGATCCCACCATATAGATGCTCTCCCATTCAGATTGAAGATGACCACTCTTGCTTTCATATTTCCATAGTAGTCTTGGACTTGGAAATACTTCCTCATCCCAAGAAGCCAAGCCTCAGCTTCTTGACCATATTTTTCTCACCATAAAATGTAGGAGGTTTAGCCTTCCTAAATTATTCATGTGAGTTGTTCTTTGAAGAAATTTTCCTCTTCTTCTTATGATATGAAGAGCTTGATCCTTCAGTGGAATCCTTAGAGTCATATGACTCACTAGAATAGATTTATGGAGTATATGACCTATCTCTAGAAATCCTTTTTGAACTATGGGACCTCTTGTGAGAATGCCTTCTTGAACTACTCCCACTCTTCCCTTGATTTTTTGAGTGATTTCCAAATTTAATCTTTCTCTGAATGTCTGTCAGAATTTGGAGCATGGTTGAATTCAACCGATTCCACTCTTCTTGAGCTCTAAGTAGTCTTTCATTGTATGCTCTATAACTTTGCAGCTCCTCATGGTTTCTACAATATATGAGGGAGTCACTTGATTTCTCCTACCATTGGATTCAGTTTCTTCATTCTCAATCTGTATATTTTCTCCAATTGCATCTACCTCAACTTCATAAGGATCTTGTGCATCATCCATGACGATGACCTTCTTGGCCCAACCAAGATCAGAGGTTTCTCAACTGCACTATACTCACGGCCAACCCTTTTACAATCACTGATATGAGTCTGAATCTGCAAAAAGTATTGATATAAACACATTTGTTAGATTTATTAAAAAATAAAAATCAATTTTCATGTATTCTAGAAAATATCCATATTGATAGTTTTTGTCAATTATGGCTACATTCACTTTTCTCATCAAATTATAGAAGCATCTGAATCACCAATTCAAAATTTTATCTCTGTAATATTGTTCCCCATTGGACAATATTTACAATGGCTATAAGCTTGTTCAATTCTAAACTCTACGCACAAAGTTACAGTCTCTGGAAATTGTTAATTTGGCCCAAATTCTGCACTTTTTATGTAGGTGCATTTAATCTCAGAGGCCAACTTCATACACCCACAGAAGTAAATTTATGGAGAACCAGAACAATTGTTCTATTGGAAAAGATAGTACATACAACTAGGATTACTCGGCAATTTTTAATTCCTTGATATGATGCTCCAGTCACCTGCTATAAAGTTCTGGAATTTACTACTTTTGTGTTCTTCAACTTCTTCCAAACTTTGATCCAAGTGGATATTGGTGGCCACCCACCTTTCCGACTGGCTCAATACAGTTTTATGGCAATTTTGGTATTGTACTATTTTTAGCAATTTTTCGGGTCCTGAACTGTTGATGTATATGTAACTTCGGAATGTATTTCATCTGTATATTATATATATATTTATTGTACCATTATAAGAGATGTGTTATTCCTCTATAAGGAAGTGCCGTCATGTGGATTGACAAGTGTCGCAAGTGTGTGTACTTGCCGATGGGTTATTAGACCACCATATGGGGTCGGCCCTAATTAATATATAATATAATGTGGATGTATCCAAGTAGACAAGTCGGCCCCAGTAGGTCACTGGGCAAAAAGGTGAGTATAAATAGAGATAGGAGATCTCTATTTTACTCACTCGGAAAAGTAACTATCTCTCTCTCTGAAAAGTGGCGCACTAGTGAGGAGGAGGAGGATCATCTGCTAGGAGACTATCTCAGTGTTATTTGGTTGTATTTTGGTTGAGCCATTGCTCTCTCTATCTCTGAGGAAGTTGTGGGGTTTTTCACCTTAGGGTTTTCCCCACGGAAACTCTGTGTCTCTTGTCTCTATGCTTTTGATTCTTGTGATGCTTGTGATGCTTGTCATATTATGATTTTCATGCATTGATATACTGTAGATGTTATTCTCTCAGCAAAGATCCTATAGTATTGTAATTTAATACTCAAAATTTAACATGGTATCAGAGCTTAACTGAGAAGAAGACATTTTGCAGTGACGGAAGCTTGTATTCCTTGTTTATTGGGTTTCTCTCCACATGTTTTTGAAATTCAGTATAGTAGATTGGATCTACACATCAAGGCGCATCTATCTGTCCAATCAGAATTCAGTTCTGAGCATTTTCAAATTTGGCCCTAAAAATTAGGGTTTCCACAAAAATAGGAATTTATGGAAACTGAAGGCACAGCTGGAAGCTCCTTGCAAAAATCGAAGGTTTGAGCTTTGGATCGAGATTTTTGGCTGGGCAGATCTCCGAGAAACTCAAACCCTAATTCAGGGCTCTCCCCATTGAACCCGGGAGGACAAAAAGGCAATTTTGAAGGACAAAACTTTGCTGATCTCAATTTCTGAATGTACTAGGTTGATCAGCTCTCCAAGGCGCATCTTTCTATCCTTTCGGAATTTTGAAATTCACATTTTGAATTTTTAGGGTTTCTCTGACAAACCCTAATCCGGGACCAGATCCAGTTTTCAGCACTTCAAGTGGTAAGTCCTAAATCCTTTCTATTTCCATTTGAAGTACTCTTAAAAGATGTCTCTCCACACCAAGCTTGAGGATAAGTTTGAAGGGGCTGATAACTTCCGAGCCTGGAAGTATAGGATTGGATTAATCCTGGAAGAGAATGAGTTGGACTCATATGTGAAAGAAGACATCCCTATCCCAGAGGATGAAGAAGCCAAGGCATTGCACAAGAAGAACTTGGTCAAGGCAAAGAGAATCATTGCTGATTCTATCAAAGACCATCTCATACCTCATGTGTCTTCTCTTAAGACACCCAAAGAAATGTTTGAATCTTTGACCAAGCTATTTGAAGGAAAGAACATAAATCGGAAGATGACCCTGCGGAACCAATTGAAAGTAGTGAAGTTTCAGAATGGAGAAACCATTCAATCTTACTTTTCAAGGGTCTCCCAGATCAAGGAACAATTAGAAGCAGTAGATGAAATGGTGGAGAATGGTGAAGTGGTGATGACCACTCTAAATGGCCTACCCAGGTCATGGGATTCCTTTATTCAAGGAATTTGTGCAAGGAAGAAATTGATCTCCTTCAACAGATTGAGGGAAGAATGCTCTCAAGAAGAAGCTAGACTTATAGCTCGTGAGGAAAAGATGGGAGGAGAAGATCAAGCTCTTGCAGCTCACACCAAAAGAAGCAAAACCAAGAAGGATCACTCTCACCACAAAAGATTCCATCAAAAGAGTAAGAAGGACCTAAGATGCTTCACATGCAATGAGAAGGGTCACTTTGCTTCAGATTGTCCCAAGAACAAAAGGGATAATAACAAAAACTCTAGTAAAAAGAAGAAGGGCAGCAAAAGAAGGTTTCATGCTCATGTTGCCGAAGATGATGAACCTCCAAAGAAGAAGGCTAGGGCAGAAAGTAGTAGTGATGATGACTCATCAAGTGAAGAAGAATATGTTCTAATTTCTGCTCTTACAGGTACCATCTCCCATGGATGTAATGATTGGTTGATTGATAGTGGGGCTTCCAAACACATGACTGGGTTTAAAGAATCCTTTGTGAACCTATCTGAACATGAATCACCCCATAAGGTGAAACTTGGGGATGATTATCAATACCCAATCAAAGGAAGTGGTGAAGCCTCCTACAACCTAGATTCTGGAAAATCGTTGAAGATGAAAGAAGTACTTATGTACCTGGGCCCAAGAAGAACTTACTCTCCATCTCTGCATTGGATGCAAAAGGTATGAGGGTTGCATCTGTGGATGGCCAAGTCATAATGTGGCCAAAGGGAAAGACCATAGATGATGCAGTAGTAATTGGAGAGCAAGAGGGAGGCTTGTATAAATTGAAGGGACAACCTGAACATGCCATGGTGCATGAATCCATGGAGCCAAGTGAACTTTGGCATAGAAGACTTGCTCACATGCACTATAGAGCACTTCCAATTGCAATCAAGGAAGTAGAGGGTCTTCCTGAAATCAAGACCAAACATGAAGGTGTTTGCAAAGGATGTGCAAAAGGTAAGAACACTAAGAAGGCTTTCCCAAGCAGTGAAAGCAAAGCAAAAGACATCCTGGAAATCATCCACTCAGATGTATGTGGCCCTATGTCATCCAGTTCCCTGAGTGGGTATGTTTACTATGTATCATTTATTGATGACTTCTCTAGGAAGACTTGGGTATACTTCTTGAAGGGCAAAGATGAGGTGCTTGATAAATTCAAGGAATTCAAAACCTTGATGGAAAATCAAACTAACAAGAAGATCAAAACATTCAGATCCGACAATGGTGGAGAATTCACCTCAAATGACTTCAAGAAACTTTGCAGTGATTCAAGGATTAAGAGGGAGTTGACTGCTCCTTATAATCCTCAACAAAATGGAGTTGCAGAAAGGAAGAACAGAACTATCATGGAAGCGGCAAGGGCAATGTTGCATGACCAAGATCTTCCTATGCATCTATGGGCAGAAGCAGCTAGAACAACTGTATATGTGCAGAACAGAACACCCCACAAGATATTGGACAACAAGACACCAGAAGAAGTCTTTTCTGGTAAGAAACCTGAAGTCAGTCATCTCAGAATATTTGGTTGTCCAGTATACACTCATGTCCCAAAGGAAAAGAGGACTAAACTAGATCCTTCAGGAAAGAAGGGCATCTTTGTGGGTTACAATGAAAGCTCGAAGGCTTACAGAATATACTTTCCAGGGTTCAAGAAGATTGATGTCAGCAGGGATGTAACATTTGATGAAAACTCAGCATTCATCAAATCAAGGAAGGCACCTACCGAAGTTTATGAAGAACCTAAGGAAACAAGATTTCAGGACACTATCATGACTGAAGCAGTTCCAAAGCCTGTTTGTGAGTTTGAAGATCCACAAGAACCTGTAGATCCACCCCGTGAGGATAACTCTCACAAGAGGAAACCTGTATGGGCTAGAGAGCTCATTCATGATGCAGAAAGATTTGGCATTCCAGAAGAAGAACACAGAGCAAAGAAGAGAACCAGATCACACACCAGTTATGTTTCTTTACTCTGTGACATTATGAACAAAGAGCCTTCTAGTTATGAAGAGGCAGCAGAAAAGAAAGAATGGAAGGATGCTATGGTTTAGGAATACCAATCAATAATGAAGAATGATGTTTGGGATGTTGTCCCAAGACCTAAAGAGAAGTCTGTTGTGACTTCCAAGTGGATCTACAAAATCAAGCATGCTGCAGATGGCAGTGTAGAAAAATACAAAGCAAGATTCGTAGCTCATGGTTTCTCTCAGAAAGAAGGAATAGATTATGAAGAAACCTTTGCACCTGTAGCCAGGTATACTTCCATCAGAATAGTACTCGCCCTGGCTGCAGCAATGAAATGGAAAATACACCAGATGGATGTCAAGACTGCTTTCCTGAATGGTGTAGTAGAAGAGGAAGTATATGTGGAACAGCCACTCGGTTTTGAAATACATGACAGGGAGTCATATGTGTGCAGATTGAAGAAAGCCTTATATGGCTTGAAGCAAGCTCCGAGAACTTGGTATGGTAGGATGGACAGTTTTCTATCTAGCTTGGGCTTTACCAAGAGTAAAGCAGATTCCAACCTTTACTACAAGGTTGAGGAAGGGAATCCAGTGATTCTACTCCTGTATGTGGATGACCTATTTATGACAGGAGACGACAGACTGATTACAGATACTAAGAGGAAGGTTGCAGCTGAATTCGATATGAAATATCTGGGAATGATGCACTATTTCCTAGGTATGGAGGTGTGGCAGAATGCAGGTGGGATCTTCCTTGGTCAAGGAAAGTACACGGTAGATATCTTGAAGAGATTCGGGATGATGGATTGCAAGGCCATGGCCACACCTATGGCATCGAATCTGAAGCTTCTATGTGATGCTTCATCTAATCCAGTTGATGTCTCTATGTATCGTTAGATGATTGGATCCTTGATGTACCTGACGAACACGAGACCAGACATTTGCTTTGCTGTGAACACATTGAGCCAGTTCCTGACGGATCTGAGGAGTGTTCACCTGGTTGTTGTAAAGCATGTTCTGAGGTACCTGAAGGGTACAGTGGATTATGGGCTCAAGTATGAAGCGAATCAAAAGTTTAACCTACAGGGTTATGTTGATTCAGATTGGGCTGGCAGTGCTGCAGATAGGAAGAGCACATATGGGTGCTGTTTCAATATGGGATCAGGTGTGATCTCTTGGTTTAGCAGGAAGCAGTCCTGTGTAGCACTGAGTACAACTGAGGCAGAGTATGTTGTAGCCTGTTCATCTAGTTGTGAGGCAGTATGGCTACGGAAGCTACTGTCTGAGTTATTTGATCTCCCATTGGAGGCTACTGGTATCTTCTGTGATAACCAGAGTTGTGTGAAGCTGTCCGAGAACCTAGTGTTTCATGACAGGTCGAAACACATAGAGATCAAATATCACTATATCAGGGATATGGTGCAGAGAGAAGATGTGAAGCTTCTATATGTTGCGACGGACGAGCAGATTGCAGATGTGCTGACGAAGCCACTAGCCAGAGTGAAGTTCGAGTACTTCAGAGAGAGGCTTGGCGTTCTTCAGATCGAGGACACTTTGAGGAAGAAGTGATGGACACATTTGTTGAAGCCATTCCAAGCATGTTGGAAGGAGGATCCTTCACATGGCTGTGGATGTAAGCGTTGGATGATGTTCTGGTTTCTGCTTAATATGATCAGTTGGATCATTTATGTATGTATGCATCATGTTGGATGCTGGATATGATCAGTTGGATCATTTATGTATGTATGCATCATGTTGGATGCTGGATATGATCAGTTGGATCATTTATGTATGCATCATGTTGGATGTTGGATATGATCAGTTGGATCATGTGTATGTATTTTGTATATGCATCATGTTGGATGCTTGGACCATGTATCTGTATATGTATCAGGTGGATACATTGTATGATCAGGTGGATCATGTATGGTGATATATATCATGTATTTGTATTTGTATCAGGTGGATACATTGATGATCAGGAGGATCATGTATGATGATATGTATCAGGTAGATACTTGGTATGCATCAGGTAGATGCATTGATGATCAGGAGGATCATGTACGGTGATATGTATCATGTATTTGTATTTGTATCAGGTGGATACATTGATGATCAGGAGGATCATGTATGATGATATGTATCAGGTAGATACTTGGTATGCACCAGGTAGATGCATTGATGATCAGGTGGATCATGCAGCAGGATGTTGCAGTGATGATCAGGATGATCATAGATGACGAGCTTCAGGATGTTGCTCTAGATGACATGCAGCAGGATGTTGCAGTGATGATGATCAGGATGATCATGAGTACATTAGGTGATGTATGGTGAGTATCAGGTTGATACTCTGTGGCCGTGGATCAGGTTGTGCAGATGAGCATGTATGGGAGATCCTATAGGTCGGAGTTGTGTACCCGTAACATCCTGGGATGCTCTTTTGAGACATTGCTCTGGGAGGACATGTAATTTGTGCCCTGGGAGATCCTTCAGGTCGGATTTGTGTACCCGTAACATCCTGGGATGATCTTGCGAGGTTTTGTCCTATGGCATGTAATTTGGGCCCTGGGAGATCTCAGGTCGGAGTTGTGTACCCGTAACATCCTGAGATGCTCTTTCGAGGTTTTGCCATGACCACATGTAATTTGTGCCCTGGGAGATTTCAGGTCGGAGTTGTGTACCCGTAACATCCTGAGATGCTCTTGCTAGGTTTTGTGGTGACCACATGTAATTTGTGCCCTGGGAGATTTCAGGTCGGAGTTGTGTACCCGTAACATCCTGAGATGCTCTTGCGAGGTTTTGTGGTGGGGTCACATGTAATAGCGCCCTGGGAGATCCTACAGGTCGGAGTTGTGTACCCATAACATCCTGGGATGCTCTTTCGAGGTTTTGTGACGCACGTAATAAGTCCTAAGGATTCCACAGTATGGCCAATGATGACGAAGACCTGCAGGTGGTGGGCCTACATCCAGTATGAAAAAGGACTGGCTCTGTAGAACTTCCTATGACGAGTAGAGTCAGAGATTGGTTGAGATAGTAGCAGCAGTGACGATGATGATGACGATGCATCGATGACGATGATCCAGAGAAGAAGACTTGTCTAGCAGATCTGTGTCGAGGAATACCTTCCTAGTTAAGAGGGAGTGTTGATGTATATGTAACTTCGGAATGTATTTCATCTGTATATTATATATATTTATTGTACCATTATAAGAGATGTGTTATTCCTCTATAAGGAAGTGTCGTCATGTGGATTGACAAGTGTCGCAAGTGTGTGTACTTGCCGATGGGTTATTAGACCACCATATGGGGTCGGCCCTAATTAATATATAATATAATGTGGATGTATCCAAGTAGACAAGTCGGCCCCAGTAGGTCACTGGGAAAAAAGGTGAGTATAAATAGAGATAGGAGATCTCTATTTTACTCACTCGGAAAAGTAACTATCTCTCTCTCTGAAAAGTGGCGCACTAGTGAGGAGGAGGAGGATCATCTGCTAGGAGACTATCTCAGTGTTATTTGGTTGTATTTTGGTTGAGCCATTGCTCTCTCTATCTCTGAGGAAGTTGTGGGGTTTTTCACCTTAGGGTTTTCCCCACGGAAACTCTGTGTCTCTTGTCTCTATGCTTTTGATTCTTGTGATTCTTGTGATGCTTGTCATATTATGATTGTCATGCATTGATATACTGTAGATGTTATTCTCTCAGCAAAGATCCTATAGTATTGTAATTTAATACTCAAAATTTAACATGAACTTCCGGGGCCATTTTGAGGCCCTAAACGACCTTTTTTGGCAATTTTCGGGGACCAAATGGTTGCCCCCAACATACATTTAGCCCCAGTCGAAAGTTGTAAATCTCGGATAGACCTTTCCAACGGGCTACCGAGCGCCCCAAACAGAGATCATATGCAAAAGTTACAACCCCGGGAAGTTGATGTACTAACTTACCCGAACGAGGCCCACATGACTTTTGGCGCTTCATCTCCTAGGGTTAGGTTTTTGGATGTCTAGGGTTTTTGACATTCCTGTTTATTGTAAAAGGCCTTGAGAGCCTCATTGTAACCATCGTCTTGCGAAATGATCGCATCCGTCACATCTCTTCTCAGAGATAAGCCGCCACCATTCCAGCAAGCTTGTTTTCAGCTGCATTTTACAGTTCTAGCTTATTTCCTTATTGAATAGAAAACCATTTTTACTGTATCTCTGTTATTTTGTGTTAAGCATCTGATAATAATCTGTACTCATTTAGTTCTGCTCATAAAATCCAGATCAGTGGTATCAGAGCGGTCTGCTCCTTGTCGTCTTAATGCATGTCCCCAACGAGGTCAGGGTACAAAGAATTGGGTCTCGAGCTTGTTTCTCTTGAGGACAAAAGCTCTCGCATGCCCAAGCGACCTCTCATGGCAGGAGAAAAGAAAGATGACGGGACAGGAGATCCTATCAAAATGTTTCTTGAGGAATCCCTCACGCAGCAGAGGAACGAGATGATGGATAATTTCACGCAAATCCTTCGACAACTACCAACAAGCGACGCATCTTCCTTGAGCGGAGGCGCCGCACCCTTCAAGGTACAAATCAACTTCAATATTCCTATATTTGAAGGACAGATAGATGCAGATGTTGTAGATAAGTGGTAAAATCTACTAGAATGGTATTTTTCTGTCCATAACTTTTCGAATAAAGAAAAGATTACTTTTGCGCTCCTCAAAGCCGTTCCCCATGTCAAAGATTGGTGGGAAACATTCTGCGAGCAAAAGGACACAGAAGAAGCCTCATTATTTTCAGTCATGGCCACCTGGGAATCCTTTAGGGATGTTATTAAGGAACAATACTACCCTGTTAGAAGTTATGACGACTTGTATACCAAATGGACCACACTGCGACAAGAAAGAGACCAAGCAATGCCAGAGTTCACAAATATCTTCCATACCTTGCGCACCAAGCTGGGTATCAAAGATTCAGAGCGAAATCTGGTGCTCAAGTATCGTGGTGGTTTGCATAGATACATCCAGAATGAAATGGAATTTCTGGATGTCTCTTCCTTGGACACGGCCTACCGATATGCCATCAAAATCAAGCAGAAGCTCAAACAAAAGACGCGACAATTTGGGCCTGGGAACCCTTCACAGCAAAATACAGGAAAGGGCGGCCCCAACCCACAGAATAAAGGACAGAGCAAAGATGGACAGTATCAGGACAACCAATCCAAGCCGCAAGCAAAGAAGGACACCGAAAAAACAAATAAAGATACCGGGAAGTGGTGCGACTTCCATAAGAGCCCTTGGCATAACACTGCTGATTGCCTCTCAAAGCAGTCACTGGTGGCCGGAGTGAAAGCATCTGAATCAGATGTGGGTTCTGACTCTGAGTCTGAAACAGAAAGGGGAAGACGGATCATTGATGCAGAACCCAGTGCCACCATTGCTACCACCAAGCTCCAGCCTGATGAACCAGATGAGCCAGAAGAAGGAGAATGCCTCTTCCATTCACAGATGTGGATAAAAGGCACCCCGCTGCACTTCATCATTGATAGCAGTAGCCAGAAGAATCTCATCTCAACAGAGGTCATCAAGCGCCTGGCACTGCCACAACGTCGCACCCACAACCCTACACCATTGGATGGCTCCACAAAGGAAGCGATCTCCATGTCAGCCAACAATGTCGACTACCATACGGCATCAAGCCCTTCAAGGACGAGGTATTGTGTGATGTTGCTCCTCTCGAAGTTTCAGATGTTCTTTTGGGCCAACCTTATTTATGGAAATGTCATGCTGTATATGAGTCTAGGCCTCGTAGTGTTATTATTTCTTTGAACCGGAAATTGTGCAGGATACCTGAGGCCGTCCCTCCTAGTGCTATTTCCTTGATCTCTGTCAAGCAATGCAAGAAGGTCATCTCTCAGACCGGGAAATTTTTCTTCTTCGTGATTCTCTCTCAGAGTGAAAGAAAGATCGCAGCCACATCCTGGGCCTCCACGACCGATTTATCCACTCAACAGATGCAAGTGGATAAGGTGGTGGAAGGATACTCAGATATCTTCTCCTCTCCGATCGGGTTACCTCTGCACTGCCAGGTCAAGCATCCCATCGATCTGACCCCAGGCGCACCGCTACCCAATGGGCCAGTCTATCGCTGCTCTCTGTTGGAAAACGAGGAGATCAAGAGGCAGATCCAAGAATTGCTCCACAAGGGGCACATCTGTCCCAGTTCATCACCTTGTGGGAGCCCAATCGTGCTGGTGCAGAAGAAAGATGGGACCTGGCGACTATGCATTGATTACCGGGCCCTGAATAAAATCATGGTCCGTAACCGGTACCCGATTCCACGAATCGACGACCTCCTTGATCAGCTCACGGGGGCCAAATACTTCAATAAGATTGATCTGAAGTATGGCTACCACCAAGTCCCAATAGAATAGACAGATGTATGGAAGACTACGTTCAAGTCAAAAGAAGGTCTTTTTTAATGGCTGGTCATGCCTTTTGGTTTGACAAATGCTCCAGCAACTTTTATGAGGATGATGGATGATACCCTACGACCTTTAACCAACAATTTTGTAGTGGTGTATCTGGATGACATCCTCATCTATAGCAAGACTTGGGAGGAACACTTGCAGCATATTCAGTAGGTTCTGCACACCCTGCGGAAGCACAAACTATATGCAAACTTGGAAAAATGCTCCTTTGGCATGGACAGGGTCCATTACTTAGGCTACATCGTTGATCGACATGGTGTGCATGTGGATCCAGCCAAGATCCAGGTCATCCGTGTATGGTCATCCCCAACCACACTCACTGAAGCTTCTTGGGCCTTGCCAATTTCTATCGCCGATTCGTGCTAGGATTCTCTCATATCGCATGGACCCTCAGCCAAGTGACCAGGGGTGGTGGTAAGGCAAAATTTGTGTGGGGCCTGTCCCAACAACAAGCCTTCGATGACTTGAAGAAGCGTTTGTGCTCATCGCTAGTACTCTCATTACCGAACCTGCAACATCCCTTTGAGATCGAGACAGATGCTTCAGATTATGCTGTGGGCGTCGTTCTCACTCAACACGGCCACCCCGTGGCATATCATAGTGAGACACTATCAGATGCTGTCTACAAGTACCCTACCTACGACAAAGAAATGTACTCCATTGTACAAGTCTGCCGCCAGTGGAGACATTACATTCTTGGGAAGGAGACAGTCATCCACACTGATCACAAGCCACTACAGTTCATGCAGACCCAAGGAAAGTTGCAGAATGACCGCCATCAGAAGTGGTCAACATATTTACAGCAGTTCCACCTCAACATCAAATATAAAATAGGGAGTACCAATCGATTTGCTGACTGCCTCAGTCGACCTCCAGTCGTGGCACTTACCACAGTCCTAAACTCTTGCGGCCACGAGACCTCCGGATGGCCCCACCTCTACGAGACAGACCCTGAATTCTCCGCCACCTATCAAATGTTGGGCACCAACTCAGTGGTTTCCAATTTCCATCTTCAGGATGGGTTGTTGTGTCGTCTGGGCCATCTCTGCATTCCATCAAGCGAGCGCGCAAAGCTGATTTTGGAAGCTCACTACAGTCAGGTGGCAGGACACTTTGGCATCGAAAAGACAGTGGCAGTGTTGCAGAAACATCTCTACTGGACGAAACTTCGACAGGATGTCGGCAAGTATATCAGGTCCTGCACCGCTTGCGCTATTTCCAAACCGACCACTAAGAAACAGGGCCTATACACCCCTCTGCCTACTCCTGACAGGCCGTGGGAATCCATCTCAATGGACTACATGCCGGGCCTCCCATCCACCAAGAGGGGAAACGACTGTGTTTTCGTGGTTGTTGATCGCTTTTCCAAGATGGCGATTCTAGCCGCTTGCAAGAAGAACATCACAGCAGAAGCCACTTCCAAGCTCTTCTTTGAATGAGTATGGGTACATTTTGGGATCCCACAGACCATTATCTCAAACCGTGATAGTCATTTCCTCAGCTCATTCTGGTCAAGCCTCTGGTTACTGCTGGATACCAAGCTCACCAAATCCACTGCCTTCCACCTCCAGACCGATGGGAAAACGGAGGTCGTCAACCGGATGGTCGTACATATCCTGCGCATGTACAATTCAACACACCCCCTCACATGGGATGAGAGTCTCCCCTATGTCCAACATAGCTACAACCGATCCCTGCATAGCTCAACTGGCCACAGCCCCTTTCAGGTGGGGTTGGGATTCCAACCATTGGGCCCCATGGATGTTGCACTTCCCCTTTCGACCACCTCGGCCGACTCGTCCCCAGAAGCTGATAAAGTCGCCCGGTTCATTGAACGGATCCAGCATATCCACCAATAGGTTCAGGATATTCTACAGAAGTCTAATGCCAAGTACAAGCAGCGCCATGATCAACATCGGGTGCCACATAAGTTTCAGGTGGGCGACAAAGTTTGGTTGCATTTGCATAAAGAACGCCTTACAGGGCCCCATCGAAAGCTTCGCCCACTCCGTTATGGGTCGTACACCATCACCAAGGCGGTGGGTGACAATGCTTTTGAGCTCAACATTCCCCCCTTCCTTGGTCTGCATCCAGTCTTCAACGTGGCTCTCCTTCGGCCATATTTCCCACCACTATTAGACACCTCAGAGATAGCAGAGAAGTTGACCCCAACAGAGCTCAACCCTGACTGCCTACAACAAGCATCCATTGATCATATTGCAGACACACAAATCAAGGGCACTCGACATCAAAGGATCCAGCTTTATCGAGTTGTCAAAGCAGGGCAGCTCCTGCACCAAGGCAAGTGGCTCACCCAAGGCCAAATTCAGCAGAAATTTCCTCATCTAATGGGGGAACTCAATGCAATGGAGACCATTGATTCCTAAGGAGGAAGGATTGATCTAGGTGGATATTGGTGGCCACCCACCTTTCCGACTGGCTCAAAACAGTTCTATGGAAATTTTAGTATTGTACTATTTTTAGCAGTTTTTCGGGTCCTGAACTTTCGGGGCCATTTTGAGGCCCTAAACGACCTTTTTTGGAAATTTAAGGGGCCAAATGGTTTCCCTTGACATGCATTTGGCCCCAGTCGAAAGTTGTAAATCTCGGATAGACCTTTCCAACAGGCTACCGAGCGCCCCAAACGAAGATCGTATGCAAAAGTTACGACCCCCCGAAGTTGATGTACTAACCTACCCGAACGGGGCCCACATGACTTTTGGCACTTCATCTCCTAGGGTTAGGTTTTTGGATGTATAGGGTTTTTGACATTCCTGTTTATTGTAAAAGGCCTTGAGAGCCTCATTGTAACCATCTTCTTGCGAAATTAGCGCAGCCATCACATCTCTTCTTAGAGATAAGCCGCCACCATTCCAGCAAGCTTGTTTTCCGCTGCATTTTACAGTTCTAGCTTATTTCCTTATTGAATAGAAAACCAGTTTTACTGTATCTCTATTATTTTGTGGTAAGCATCTGATAATAATCTGTATTCATTTCGTTCTGTTCATAAAATTTGGATCAGACTTAGAAAACTTCTGCAGCCTTGTAGCATCCACCCTCACAATCCAAAATGTGACCAAATTCCTACTTCTCTAATGGCCACCAAGAAACCCCAAATCCAACCTTGTTTATTAAAAAAAAGAAAATGGGGGTCAATGGGGATTTCCCCCTTGCGGACTCCCTATGCTGCTGCAGGGCGGGTCAAGGGCAGCACCCTCGTTTTTTTTGTAAATAAATCAATTTCGTGCAATATGGTGCATAAGAAAAATGCAATTTTGATGACCTAAAAAGCTCCTAACATGGCCTGACACATCCCTATCGAGGTGTCAAATAGACCCACCTATCACCCCGTGACACGGCCATGTCACCTTCTAGCAACCACCAAGCCACCACGATGCCATACCACCAAACCTTGAGTGGGAGCACATCGATGGTTTTCTCTTTACCATAAGTGATAATGTGCCCTTGTGAAGCGGTTTCATAAAACAATTCTTGTGGATGTGCGGTCAATCAAAAGAGGCCACGCATCTTGGGAGGTTTTGGGCACAACATGTCCATAGTCCCGAATTAAACATTGTGCGCTTTATCAAAGCACGAAGAGTCTAGATCGTTGATCTTCCATAAGTTGTGTCGACGGTCATATTTCATTCACCCACTACTAACCAACACACAATTCACCTTTGTGCAATCAACTACAACCATTGATTTGCCTTATCATTCAACGGTTGGATCTTCATCTGCCCCTGCACTCCATCTTGAGCAATCTTCTACGTGTGGATCCGATGTGGCATGCCCACATCATACCTTCTACCCACATGGATCCTCCATGTCACCCATCTACATGGAAGGGGTGGGGCCTACTTAGAATTATCAAATTTTGTTATAAAATTTCGGATCTAAATCAAAGTTATTGCTGAACTTTTATCCGTTCTGTAACAAAACTCATTTTACACAAAGATGTTTTCTGATTTTTTCCTGTAACTGTATATTCATTTCCCATACATCTCCGGTGTTATAACCAGAAGATTTGATACCACTCTGTAACGTTCCCATCCCTCAATCTGGCCAGCAGGAGGGGACATTAACTGAATTAGAGCCTCAAAATTTCACCCCATATCCATAATTATGAATTCATACAACTAAATGCATGTGCAGACATAAAATAAAAACACACAGCGAAAATAAAATGATCCACACACACATAAAATGCAATTCCAAGCATAATTGTCGCGGGCATATAAATAAAAATCATTGCATATCAGAATACTTATCTTTAAACAAAGAAGATCCAAGTAACTGGCTGTGTAAGAGAGATTTTCCACCCATCCATAGGAACTTTATCCAACATATAATATTCCTGCTGAGAGGCCACCCCCAAGCTGGGCTATGAGGTCACTATGGAAAAATGAAACACCTACAGGCTTCTATCTCTCATCCCACAACCCATTCTTCTCATCGTGCTTAGCAAAAAGCTCAACCAGATCTCTACAGAGGTCTCACTAAGCCATCAAAACCATGGCACTCCTTCCAACTTTCCCACACAACAGAAGGAAAGAATTTCCCTTCACTAATCCACGGTTCCCTCAGGAAATCCAACCCTTACATTGCTTACTAGTGTGTGCAGTATAAGTCCAACATGTTGTATGCTAATGGAGAACCTCTTGCAACATTAATCCACGGATTCCCAAGCATCCAACAGTAGAATTTTTCAATGGGTAAAGGTTCCTAGCTTTCCCAACCTCCATGCTCACCTACAACCATCTATTTTCCCTTTCAAAAATGTAGCTCTGTCACCAAATTCGAATTTATGGGTTAAACACAGTCTGGTAATGGTCATGAACAACAATGGAATACTCTACGTAGTATAACAACATGCATGAGAGAATGAGTGTTGACTCCAAGGATATGAGGTGAGGGTGAAAAGACAACTGACATATCTTCTGACCATAGAAGAAATAGGACTACTGACAGCTAACATAACTATCACAACACCCATGCTTCAATAACTACATGAAGTGACTTTTCCCACCAACCTCACATATGCATTCAATGATTGGATTTAATAGTCAAAAGAAGGTAATTGGCTCATTTAAGGCACATGGCAGATTTGAATGAGTTCTAAGGTTGACACATGGAAGCATAGGATTTGGTTTCTCCATAGGCCCCCTTCCTCTTCCACTTTGGTGGAATCATAGCCCCTCTAGTGCTCTTTACATAGCCATCTTGGACCATTTTATTAATTTCCAACATAATATTTACATACATTTTGAATTGGCATAGTAAGCCTATCATATGGTCCAAACAGAAATATATACATCATACATTCCTAGTCATTCACTAGTTGGGCCTTGGCCTTGAACTCCACACTAGGAATCCATACTAGCATATTTACATCATTTACATAATTTTGATTAAATACATTCCAAGTCAAAACTACGGGTATTACACATTTGGTATCACGAATGCACTAGCTACATTCATGTGTCTCATGAATAGTGTTTTTAGGAAGTATTTGGACAAGTTTGTTCTTGTTTTTATAGATGACATTCTTATGTATTCTAAGAATGAAGAAGAGCATGAAGAACATTTGAGAATGGCCTTGCAATTTCTAAGGGAGCATAAGTTGTATGCAAAGCTGAGCAAATGTGACTTTTATAAAGATAAAAATCATTATTTAGGTCACATTATCTCAGAGGAAGGAATATTTGTGGACCCTGAGAAGATTGAAGCCATTATGAATTGGAAAACTCCAAAGAATGTGACAGATGTGAGATCCTTTATGGGACTTGCTGGTCACTGCAGGAGGTTCATTGAACGATTTTCGAAGGTTTCTAATCCAATTACTTCCTTGAAGAAGAAGTGAATGAAATTTGAGTAGAAACCAAGATGTGAAGAAAGCTTCCAGCAGTTGAAGAATCTTCTCATGAGTGCACCAATTTTGAAAATTACAGACCCAGAAAAAGACTTTGTGGTGTGTACTGGTGCATGCAATCAGGAACTTGGAGGAGTTCTTATGCAACACAACCATGTGGTATGCTATGAGTCAAGAAATTTGAAGGAGCATCAGAAGAACTATGCCACCCATGATTTACAACTTGCATATATATAGTGCATGCTTTAAAGATGTGGAGGCACTACTTAATGGGCATAAAATTTGAGCTAAGGATAGACCATTGTGGTTTGAAATATTTGTTTGAGAATCCAACAGTAAATGTTAGGCAAGCTAGATGGCTGGAATTTTTTTCTGAAGTTGATTTTTAGATCAAACACATAAAGGGGAAATAAAATAAGGTGGTTGATGCACTAAGTATAAAAGTACATGAAATGCATGTGGCGGCCCTTAGTACCTATCAATTAGATTTGAGGCAGCAGATTGTTAATTGTATTATTGAAGACAAAATGTATGTGCAGATAAAAGACAAATTGCAACAACATAACTTTGAAAAGAGATATGAAGGATATCATTTGAAAGGTGCCATACTTCTTACTTATAAGAGTAGAATTTATATTCTAAATGTGAAAGACCTGAGGAGGATTGTTATGGATGAAATTCATAAAGCTCCATATTTCGGTCACCCAGGATATGAGAAAACAATTGCTACAGAAAAAATATATATATTTCTGGCCAGGGATGAAGAAGGACATCACTGAATACATTTCTACGTGCATGAAATGTCAGCAGGTGAAGGTTGAAAACCAACACCCAACAGGTTTATTGCATCCATTGCCAATTCCATAATGGAAATGGGAGATAATTTCCATGGATTTTATTACGGATTTTCCAATGAAAATAAAGCAACATGACTCCATCATGGTGGTGGTGTACAAGTTAACAAAGGCGACACATTTTATACCAATTAAGTCTAGATATAAAACCGATGCCATTGCAAATATTTTCATGAAGGAAATTTTTAGATTGCATGCATTTCCTAAGGCAATAATTTCTGACAGGGATACCAAGTTCACTTCAAATTTTTGGAAAGGTCTTTTTGTAGATTTGGGTACGCATATGAACTTTAGAATGGCATACCATCCTCAAACAAATGGGAAAACATAAATATTAAATCAAGTGCTTGAATATTGTTAGGATAATTAATACTCCATCCTTTTCCTACTTAGCATTACTTGCCTTTTCCTAGTAGTTGATGATGTTATTTCCCCCCTAGTTGTGTGCAGATGTCATATAGGACCCATCAGCCACCTAATGTGCCCTTCATGCAAGATTTTAGGCCCACTAGAATTAGTTCCCTACATTTTAGGAGCCCACTATGTGTTCTAGTTTAGTCCACCTGAGTCCCTGAACTCTACTGGGGGTTTTAGCTCTGATCAGCACTGATTGTGATCTAATGTTCCCTTTTTAACCTAATTTGCATGCAAACTCACTAATGCGCCCTCCTTCGTCAGTTAACTGATAGTATCTTCAATTAACTGAATTTTGGTTGAGTTGAGTTGAGTTTGGGACTTCCATAGCACTCTAGTCGTGACAATTCCTATGCTAGATTGACTTGGATTTGAATTCTCTTAGGATAATCGAATTCTCTCCATTGTAACATATCTACTGACTATACTGATTAATGGATCATAACACACATTTACGTTTCTATCTGAGTTCCAATGCATGATTAATTTTATTGCTCATTTCACTGTAATTCATCTTTTCTGCTCATTATTTTCATTGTGAGGTATTCTTATCTCTATGACCTGTTGTGTTCTAGAATTTCAAATGGTATCATAGCTCAGAGAGTGTAGGTTGAGTAGCTACGTTCAGTAGTGCACCAGAAGCCTTTGGATTTCCACAACAAATCTTGGTGCCATTGCATTGAATTCATTAGATAAATCCTTTGAGTTCTATCCAGGTGTGAAGGATCCGGATAAAAGTGCCTATTGTCCTAAAGCAGTGATCAGTAGAAGTTTATCTCCAAAATTGAGATTTTTTGTAGGATTTTGAAGGTTTTTCAATGTAGCAGTAGCAGTAGTTTCACATGGAGAATCCAAATGTTCCTTTGTCTCCAAGGATCCTCACACCCTTCAATTATCTTGATTGGAGGGATGATATGCAGATGGTGTTGTACAACAAGTGTCTATACAAGGTCACAATGGGAAAGGAGGTAAAACCTCAAGCAATTGTTGAGAATGCCAAGTACTTGAAAATATTAGATGAAGCGTTTGGTTTCATGTGCAACCATATTTCCAGAGATTTTATCTTCCACCTTGATGGAATGAATACTCCAAGAGAGGTTTGGTTGAAGCTTGAGACCCTCTTTGACAAGCAAGATGAGCTAAAAGTCCATATTCTAGAGAATGAATGAATTTCTCTTCAACCCAGTAGTTTTGAAACCATACATCAATTCTTTTCTAAATTCAAATCATTGTTCATGTAGTGAAAACAATGTGGCATTGAGAAGAAGGATGAGCAGCTGGTGCTATCCATCCTAAGCAAGCTTGGTCCAATTCCTTCCTTAGATGCATTCATTGAATCTCTCATCCAATAACAAGACAAACTAATTTAGATGGATGCCTTGAAGGCATCCAAAAATCAAGCTCTTATGGTTGGAGAGTAAAAAAGTGCAAATGCTAAAGGGAAGCAGAAAGGTAAAGAAAAGAAGCAATTTTAATCCAAGCAGAAGGAGAATTCTAATCCATCAGAAGGAGCCTTAAGATCCAAGAAGGATACGCAAAAGGGTTTTGAGAATACCAAGTGTTCCTATTGCAAGAAAGGAAACCATCCAAAGAGATATTGCATGAATAAGAAGATAGATCAAATGATCAAACTTCTTGAACATCACAACATTGTCCTCCCAGACGGCGCAAGGAAGACTGATTCTAGAAGTGAGACAGATGATCATGAGAGATGCCATGCACTAAATGTTGGATTCTCACAATCACAAGACTTCCTGATTGATTTTGGAGCCTCCAACCACACAGTTGCCTCCAGAGAATCATTTTCTTCTATAGACATTACCAATGGCCCTAGTATTCACATGGGAGATGATTCTCAGATCTCTGCTGAAGGGAAGGGAACAATACAACTAGAGCATAGAAAGTTAAAAAATGTTATGTATGTGCCTTCCTTGACAGTAAATTTGTTATATGTTTATCAAATGACACACACAGGTTCACCGAATAAATTTTTCTTTGGTCCTGACACAGTTGAGATTGTAGAGATCTCATCTGGGAATATGATAGCAAAAGGTGTTTCAAACCATGCCTCAAAGGCATATGAATTCTCACATTTTATGCCATATTATCTTTCTACTCCACTTGCACCTGATAAATATCATAATGATGTCTCTCCTAATGATCCAGATTCAAATTTTGAAGATGAGGACCAAGTTGAATCAGATCTTGATATTGAGTATGAAGTTCAAGTAGATCCAGATCTAGATCCAGCTCCTATTCCCAATCCAAAGCCAAAATGGGCTCAAAAATTCCTTGAAGCTGCTGGGAGCGTAGCTGGAGATCCATCTGATCATAAAAGAAATAGATCTCAGCATTGAGATGCAAACCTTGCACTATGTCATACAAATCCACTTCTCCCTAAGAGGTGCTACATGATGGTAGAGTTTGATCCACAGTATTTCAGAGAGGCTTTCCATGATCGAAGATGGTAGAAAACCATGGATGAATAATATGAGTCACTATAGAACAATGAGACATGGGATCTTGTCTCTCTTCCTCTAGGGAGAAAGCTAGTTTAGTGCAAATAGATCTATAAAACAATGCTTGCATCGAATGGATCTACAACCAAGTACAAGGCTCGGTTGGTAGCAAAAGGGTACTCACAAGTTCATGGTTTGGACTATAATGAGACATTCTCTCTTGTATCAAGAATGGATTTAGCGAGACTTGTTTTGGCCATTGCAGCTTCAAAACTGTGGGAGGTACATCACATGGATGTGAAGAGTGACTTTTTGCATGGTGACTTAGAAGAATAATCTATATAAAACAACTTGAGGGGTACACTGATGATCCATCCTTGGTATGCAGACTAAGGAGATAATTCTATGGGCTCAAGCAAGCCCCAAGGGCATGGTATGCCAAGATGGATTCCTTCTTGTTGTCATAGAAGTTTGAGAGATGCAAATATGACTGCAATGTCCACATGCAACAGAAGGGAGGTTTCCTACTGTTGATTTTTGTATATGTGGATGACTTTCTCAACACCGGTGGTTCATCTACTGGGTAAATCCTTCTCCATTACATATCTAGGATTGTTAAGGCAGTTTATTGGCCTTGAAGTAACTTAAAATGCTTCAAAAATCATGTTTTTACAGTCTAGGTATGCATCTAAATTGCTCCAAAAGTTCCACATGACTGATTGCAAAGCTGCAACCTTTCCTTTCCTATTTGGCATCAGATTGGAAGAAGGTGGCTCTACTCCCTTGGTTGATAGAAATTTGTATAGACAGTTGATTGGTAGCTTGTTTTACTTTACACATTCGAGACCAGATCTATCATATGATATTGGTGTTGTGGATAGGTACATGCAGGAGCCACATGAGTTGCATTGGAAGGAAGCAAAGAGGATCTTGCACTATGTGTAGGGTACTAGAGAGTTTGGTATCCATTATTCTGCTGGTGCTCAGTTAGATTCAGTTGGTTTTACTGACTCAGACTGGGCTAGAGACAACACTGACAGGAAATCTACTTCAATATATGTGTTCATGTTGGGATCAAGACCAATCTGTTGGTCAAGCAAGAAGCAAGAAGCAAGAAGCACTCACACTTTCTTCAACAAAAGCATAGTACAGAGGGGATATGAATGCAACTATTCAAGCAGTTTGGTTACATGGGATATTAAAAGAGTTTGGCATTCACAATTCTCCTTCAGTAGACCTTTTATGTGATAATCAAAGTGCCATAAGGATCTTTAGTGATTCAGTTCAGAAGCAAAGGAACAAACATATTGAGGTTCACATGCACTACATCATGGAACTAGTGCACAATAGGACCATCTCACTGCATTATTGTCCTATAGAGGATAAGATTGCAGACCTTTTCACAAAAAAATTCACTCAGAAGAGATTTACCTATATCAGATCTCTACTTGGTGTGAAAGCTGCTTGAGTTCCCTACTGTTCATTTTTTAGGGAGGTTATTTTTCCCATGAAGTTTCTCCCCACTTCCTTAGTTTCATGAACATTTCTTTTTGTCATTTATTTGATTGTATAGGTGACCTTTGGTCTCAGTAACCAGGGCCTAGGATGTCCAAGTTTGGATTAAGGGGGGTCTTAGGATATTTAATACTCCATCCTTGTCCTACTTATCATTATTTACCTTTTCCTAGTAGTTGATGAAGTTATTTCCCCCCTATTGGTGTGCATATGTCATATAGGACCCATTATCCACCTAAAGCGCCCTGCATACATGATTTTAGGCCCACCAGAGTCATTTCCCTACATTTTAGGAGCCAACTCTGTGTTCTAGTTCAGTCCACCTGAGTCCCTGAACTCTACTGGGGGTTTTAGCTCTGATCACCATTGATTGTGATCTAATGTGCCCTTTTTCACCTAATTTGCATGCATAACTCACTAATGCACCCTCCTTGGTCAGTTAACTGAAAGTAGCTTCAATTAACTGATTTTTAGTTGAGTTGAGTTGAGTTTGGGACTTCCGGAGCACTCCAGTGGTGACAATTCCTATGCTAGACATAGTTGGATTTGAATTCTCATAGGATAATTGGATTCTATCCATTGTAACATATTTGTTGACTATACTGATTAATGGATCATAACACACATTTATGTTTCTATATGAGTTCCAATGCATGATTAATTTTACTGCTCATTTCACTACAATTTTCACTGTAATTCATCTTTTCTACTCATTCTTTTCACTGTGAGTTGTTTTCATCTCTATGATCTGTTGTGTTCTATAATTTCACAAAGACATCCTTCACATGTATGTAATGGACAAAACATCCAAGTGGGAGGATTATCCACACTTGGTAGATTTTGCATATAATAATGGGAAGCAAGCATCATTGGGCATGAGTCCATTTGAGGCTTTGTATGGCCTAAAGTGCAAGACACTAGTGGTGACTTGGGATAATCTAGTGAACATAATTATACTTGGGACATAATTGCTTAAGGAAATGGAACAAGAGGTTGCAAATATCAGGCAGAATTTAAAAGCATCCCAAGATAGACAGAAAATCTATGCAGACAAGCACAGGGTGCATAGGGAGTTCGGCGTTGGGGATCATGTTTACCTTAGAGTGAGGCCAAGGAAGAGTTCCTTGAAGCTTGGGATTTTTCCCAAGCTATCACCCAGATATTGTGGGTCATTTGAAGTGCTTGAAATAATAGGGCCAGTTGAATATAGATTTGCATTGCCTGTTAACACTAGAGCTCATAATGTTTTTCATGTTTCTTTGCTTAATAAATATATGTACATGATCCTAACCATGTGATTAATTAGGATGTGATCCAAGTGGAACTCGAGGGAGAGTTCCAAATCGAGCCATTGCGCATCCTAGACAAGAAGCTAACATTGCTCCGGAACCGAGCCATCGGACAAGTAAAGGTGAAATGGAAGCACTACTATCTCGATGAGGCTACATGGGAGCTGGAGGATGCCATGAGAGTGGCATATCCATTTTTGTTCAATTTTGAAGAGCATTGAGGATAGTGCTAATTTAAGGGAGAGGGAAATGCAATACCCCGATTTTGACGCCATTGCATTATGCATGTAAATGATGTAATATCGTTATAAAATCATGGTGAGGAGCTCAAGGCCAAGGCAATACCATCAATTTATCGTTCTTGTATCGAAAATTAAAAAATCAATGCATTTGGATCGCGTGCTAGCCTAGCACGATGGAAATTATAAATATGATGTAAATATATATTTTGATAAAAAAACTACCCACAACTAGCTATGCAAGGAAACAAGAGTATGGCGGAAATATTTTTACAAGGAATAGGGAGGGAAATATTCAAACCCTTGAATCCAATAATGTTAATCCAAGTGTCAATGAGAGAAACCATGAACCATTAACTACCCATGTTTACTTTTTCACCCAATCATTAATTTATTCCAAGAGGTGGTTGAAGTAGTTATTGTTTTGGGAAATGGAAGGTATGGATGTCCAAATTTCGTGTATGGGAATGCCACCATTTTGGAAAAATATGTTTGGATTACTATGCAAGATAAGATCCATGAATTTTCTCCCCAGTCCACCATTCACTTACTAGGGGGACTTCCTCACGCAATGCTAACTTGTTGGGCATTTTTCCTCCACGTTTTTCCCTGTGCTTCCTTTGTTTTCTAGCTGAAGAAGTGTGTTTTTTTTAGTTGCAGAATGATTAGGAGGAAGGGAATTTCGAGTTGGGGGTTCAAAGAGGCCATTTTTTTCCATTTGAATGTTTGTATTCCCGTGGGAAAAATCATTTTGTGCCCCAGTGGTCGATTCCTCCTCTCCAATTTTGTTTTGTTATGCCCAGTGGTTGTATGGCTGTGTAATTGTTAAATTGAGTTCCAACTATTAGGACATTACCTTGATATTGCTATGTTTTGGGGTTAGATGCATCCATTTTTTTGGCTTGAAATTGTGTGTAAGCAACCAGGAGTAGATAAGGATTTAGAATTGGCTTGATAAACCTAGTGAAGGGTGTAACCTCACCAAAGATGATAGGGATTTGGCTACTTTTCTATGCACACCCTGAAGAGCACTAGAAGGGAAGGTATGGCCTGAGGGACTGTGGAGTAGTGAAGGGGATACTTTCATTGTGTTGGTTGTGTAGGTATTGTGGGTGGTAAGCTAGCTGAATCTTGTAGAGGTACTAATAGCTATGTGGTTGAGCTCACTAGCTTAGCGATTCCTTCCTTTCTAATGCCTTGGTAGCTTGATAAAACCAGTTGTGGACTGGCTTGGTTGATATGTGGTATATACTTAGCTACATGTGAGTTTTTTGTTCCCTTTTCCTTGTGGAAATCATGCCCAGCTCGGGTTGGAAACTGTATTGAGAGATTGATGAGTACAACTGGGCTATGGTTGGGTGGAACGTTGCACTTGCATAGCCAGTTGCTTTGGAAAAATTCATTTCAAGATAAACACTCTCTTGTATTTAATTATGCAATGTATTTAATTGATGCATGTTATAATTATGTTGGTAATTGCATGCTAGATTTGTGTACTAAAGTTTGTTTCCACTGTGTTTATTTGTATTATGCATTTGCACATGTACTTTATTTGCTATGAATTCGTAAAATGATGATGGGGCTAAATTTTGAATCCCATATTTAGTTCATGTTCCCTCCCTTAAGTCGGATTGAGTGAAGGGGACGTGACATAGTTGAGGATTCATAAAGTGGTTCCTTTACACACAACATTACCAACTTTAAGACATTATATAATAAAACTATACATATAATTAATTACGCCATAAGGTGTTTATCGAGTCTATTTAACCTTATTGTTTTTTACACCTGTGGATGAATTTCAGTCATTGGATCATCATTAGATGACCATATAGAACATTTCAACCATGCTTACATGCTTACATATCCTCATAACTAGACTCATTCAATGCATCTACAAATTATCAACATACTTACCTTCTCTCTTTTAATGCATTGAAGTGAACCTCATGTGGACCTTATATTTTTTGCTTGCTAACATTACCAATGCAGTTCACATGCCCTTCTTCTCATCTATTCAAATTTATGCCCTTCCTACCATTTCTTGGCATTCATTCCCTATTCAATTGTAACCTATCGATGCATCGACATGACTTGATGATTCTTATGCTTTGTAGTTTACAAGTTTCAGTTTGACTAGGTTTTGGTTTCATTCAGTTATATTCAAATAGAAAGGTATGCTTCGATCCTGTATTGCTTTGTTTTACAGAATCTAAGGAAAGATTGGTATGGTATTTTTATATGTTTATGCTATTGATTAAATGGTCACCATATGGGACTTCCAATTTCCTTCCTCCATCTCACCTTCCTGCATCCTGCTAGCTCTTGAACCAACTGGATATTTTTTTTATACATTTAATTCAACACCTTTTTGGCCACCACACCCTTCTAGGATCCATTCACATATTTGAAGAACACTCCAATATTCATACCAGCTTTCAAATAATGGATATAAATCATGCCACCTCTCCACTACCACCCTTTTTCTTTTCCTCTTCGATGAAACAGGGATTTGGGTTTTTGGTAACTTTTGAATATGGTGATCTAAAGACAACAATGATGCTATGGATACCTTTCCCAAGAACCCATTGTTGTTATATTTCATACCTGAACAATTAATTGGATTTTTGAAAATCAAGAAAATCAACCATTAGATTTGGAAGGGGATAAAATTGTTTGCTTTATGCTTTCATGGCATTAACATGAATCAATATTTCTATTATTGCATTGTGGTCCACTTTGACAATGATGCATATTAAGCATGATTTTTCATTTTTATTTCACCTCATATCTTTTGTTTTGAAAACAAATCTGAACCCAAACTTGTTAAGGTCATTTTAGTTGCTATAAAATTCTGTCACAATTGTACCCTTGTCATGTATGGGTATAATCAACATAGTAATAAACCCATAGCATTGTACTCAATGCACCCATTGTGCACTTGCTACTAGCTAGAAATTGCAATAGAATAAGATTACAGTCATTTACAACAAGACCGGCCTTGAATCTTAATTTTATTTAATATTAAATGTTTAGCAAGATCAAATTTGACCAATAGGATTTTGGAAAGACATATTCACCATTGTAGATATTCCATAAAATCCACATCCATTAATACACATTTGACTTGTCAATTGATCCATCTCTACATGTTGTCAATGAATGTGATAGTTATGATTTGAACCATGATGATTGATTCTTCCTCAACGTGATAACAATCTACCAACACCCAAACAAATGTAGAACATCAGAGGGGTTTATTTTATTCTTATGGGTTTATTGCACCAAGAGGCACTTTTTACAACCCAAAGTGGATGAGAAGTGTCACGTCTGTCACAATAACATGGCACATGTCAGCTCCAAAAACTAAATAAATTATAAACCAAGCACATGTTGGATCAAATTTAAATTGGTTAGGTTGTAAAATACATTTATATAAATATGCATGGAATTGTTGAATATCAAGATACATGTTTTTTTATGTGAAAAATATACATCTAATTTAGATTACAATTTCTATTCAAGCATCGTAACATTTTAAATAAATATTTTCATAAGTAGTTACAAGACAACTAAATCTTTGTGTATTAGTTAGTCTTGTCTTGATTTGATCTACAAGAGAGAAATATATTCACCCCATTAAGAATAATTATTTTACTTCATAATCAATGAATAAATGCAATTTTTGCCTATTTGTAGGATTTATAGTTGGCATGTGGATGATTCTTATGGAGAATATATTGATTATTATTAAGTTAATAATAGAACAACAAGTTAGTTATTAATTATATGATAATTGCAAATTAATAATAATTGGGTAAATTGCATGTATTTTACTTCATAATTAGGTAATGAATGCAACTTTTACAATATTTGTACGATTTATGAGTTATAGTTTACAACATGAAATAGTTGGCCCTTAGACAATTATATTTTTGTAAATAACTATTTTACTTCATAATTAATTAATTAATTAATTTTTGCATATTTGTAAGGTTTATGTGTTAGCATTTACAACATTATTTAAAATTGGAATAGTTGGTGCTTGGACAATTATAATGGACGCGAACCTTTACTCAAATTTAGGACCTTAAAATGAGTTTTCACTTGAAGGGATTTGATCCCTCTAGACACTTGATAGAAGCATAGTTAAGATGGATCTACACCAATTATATCATAATACATATTAGATTATAGATAGCATAAATTTATGTTAATAAATTTCAAAATTAAAAATCATATATATTATCATATTTTAATTTCATTGCTCTCTAATTCATGTAATTATGATTCTTGAGAATGAATGCATAAAACTATAGACTTATATATATTACCGGAGTAAAACATGGCAACTTGACCGCATTACAAAGAGGTGGAATTTACATCGATCTTTCACCTTTTACAGACTTTGAGATCTTAATACATTTCGCAACAATGAGCTTGGGCTCACAAACACATTGCGAACCTTTTCTTCCTCTCCTTTCTCTCTTGCTCTCTCTTCCTCTCTTTCTCGGTTCCACTGTTCCTCTATGTGTGTTTTTCATTTCTTCTTCTTCTACATATACACGGACTTTCTTCTACATATACACGGACTTGTACCTAAGAATTTTTCCAACACAAATCTTATCACACTAATACTCTTCTTGAGATCGATCTGGAGGGTGAGTACATCATGGTGATCGATCTGGAGGGTGAGTACATCATAGTGAGACGGTAGTTTTGATTTTTGCACACATTTAGATATATAGCATAAGAGGAGACACACAGGGTTGAACTACGACTGGGCCTCTGCGAGCTCTTATTTCCATGTTTCATCTTCTCACAATTCCCATCAAGCCTCTTTAACACGTTCCGTGGATAAAATCCTTGATCTCTGATTTTCTACAACTTTGGATCCATGCAAACCATCACCCATGCTCCATTATTGCGTGATTATTCTTTTCACCGTATTCATCAAATCACATGACAGTGCATTTTCAATGAATCCACTAATAGCACACTCTTGGTATTGTTTTGGTCACACCCTCTTAGCCATTTAACAACTCAAACAATATCATTTATACACATGATCATAAGCGTGATAAATTTATTTCTTTCTCTATTAGTCGCTACCAAATTAGTTTTGTTGCCGATGAGACTTCAGAATCCACCATTTACACCTTCATTTCTCCTTTATTTTTGTATAACTGATGAGAAGATTCATTGCACGAGCCATGATTTGGAAGAGAGAAGGTTGTCCGCCATACATTAGTGTTGAGTAGGGTCTATGGGAAACGGATTGTATAAAAGAAGATCTCACTATGTTCAACTATAACTATGAAACTATGAGAGACTCAAACAGTTCGAGCAGGTTCCATCCAATGATATTGTTTCAGTAAAATTTATTGTTTGCAGACTTTTGTATGACTTCTGAGTATAGCCTACCCTCTTACCAAACTTAAAAGTTTAATGGTATAGTTTTCCCTCTCATCATAGTTGAAATTGAAAACAGATTGGAGATGGGAAAACATTAATCATGATTAAAGTGTAACCATAACTTTTTAAATGGACTTGTAGCCACAGAAGCATTTGAAAACTCTACTCTGCATTGTATTCTTCTTGTACCTGTCATTAATGTTGATTTAATAGTAGGTTAATGATATGTAATATTTGAGTGCATGTTTCCATTTTTATGGTGAATCAATTCCAGATTTTGTTCTTTAAGTAGTTGTTTACTGTATAGTTTTAAGTAGTTGTTTACTGTATAGTTCAAATATTTGTTGGGCTCATTAGAGATCAATGGAACATCATACCCTTAGAAATCCCCATAAAATACTACCCAGCAAAGCCACAAGTGCCCCCCCCCCAAAAAAAGAGAAATCCAATTGTAATTTCATATAGGGACGTGGCACATCCTCACAACGTTCGTCTTCTCTATCATGGAGAATTTCACCTCCATGTTCGAATTGTTCTTCGTTTTCCAATCCATTTTCTGCCATTTTTATCGAATCCTTGCTTGCAAACCCTTCCTCTATTACGTTAGAGTCAATGGATATGATACACACGGAGCATGAATATCAAACCCTACCTCTATTACGTTAGAGTCAATGCATATTATACACACGGAGCATGAATATATATATATATATATGCAAGAGCGTTTGCAGGTTTGTAAATTTTCAAATCTATTCATTTCATATCTTTAAAATCTCTGACAGATTTTAGCCGCATCTATTAGAAATCCATATACATAGCATCAAAATAACCATTTGGAACCACTGGAACAACCTAAAATATCAACGATAAAGCAACCATTATGTATGCCCACTTTCAATTTTTTTAGATTCTCCATAAGTTGGTGAAATTGGTCATACCTATACACAGGATTTTTGAATACAGGAGCCGAAGGGAATAATCCGCATTGGAAAAGAATTATTATCTTCAATTACTGAAGTAAACCACAGACTTTATTGGATTTAAACATGTTTCTGGTTTATCACCTACATGTAAAAAAATTATAAGTAAATATGTGAGGGAGTGTGAACCTTTGGAAAAGGCTGATTTAGTTTCTTTGCTGCAAGATCTATAACTTTATTAGAGATGCCACTTGTTGGCATAAACCATCTCAAACTCTTTGCTACACTGTTAATATACTGAATTGTTACTTGATTATTAACTGCAACCATCACTATTGAAACTAGTAGCGAAAGATAAACAAAAAATAAAATCACAAGGCTCAAAGCTTATTTATGTACAAGTTGGTGTGGGTCGTTGTACGAAAAAAATGTAAAAGTCGGCATTGATGAAGAAAAAACCGAGTAGAGATAGTATAAAAATTTATGATGCATGTGTAGATCATCTTAGAGTTTGAAAGCACTGGAGTAAGTCTATTTCTCAATAATAATTATTGCTTGCACACTTTAAATCTTACTCGATCTTCCCATTTAGTATTGGTGGTATATAGGAATTCAGGTTTTGAGATGCTACATTTTTATCAAAAGCATGTAAAGTTGGAGTAAGGATCGATGTGTTTATGAAGACATTTATTTAAGGTTCTAAGGTTGGAATAAGGATCGATGTGTTTATGAAGACATTTATTTAAGGTTGGATAAGACCCTTTATATTTATATTTTGAATTATATGAAAGAAAAAGAAATTTTAATTATCAAATGTTTTTTTTCACATTCATCACCTATCCATGTAGTGAGAGCACACGTGGGGAAAAGTGTCCATCATTGTAATGACAATTACACATCTATACATGGTTAAGTTTACTGTAATATAATATCCACATGGTAGACATATCAAAATATAGAAAATAAATAATATAAACAAATAGATAATAAATAAATAAATAAAAATTAAATCATTAATATAATATAAGTTTAGTTATTCATACGTTTCAGTATGGTTGAATTTAATCCATGGTTGATGTTAAATCAAGGTAGACTTTGAACCATGGTTGACCATTGTTTAGGCATGGTTGAATTTATTCCATTGTGGTTGACATAACCAGGAGAACATGGTTGACATTGACCGCGGTTGACATAACTAGGAGAACATGGTTGACATTGACCCTGATTGACATAACCAGGAGAACGTGGCCAACCATTTTTTGACCATATTAAGAAACTACAAACACATTTTTAATCTATGGTTGACTTCAATCCATTATTGAATTCTATTAGTACTGATATTTTTCTAAGATTTGCTAAGGGTCCTTAGCCCTAGTGAATCATCAAATTGAAGAAATATTTTTATGCCCTTAGGAGCTAATATAGAAAAAGTATCAAGCAAGCATGGTAGAAGAAAATGGGTGGATGACCAAAGGCTAAAAGGAACGAGCGCTTAAGGTATGAGCGAACCACTATTGGATCTGAAAGCAAATCGACAGCTGAGACCAGTAATGCCGACAAAGATGCAAAAAGATTAATCTACTCTATCAATGAGCTAATCAAAAAGTGAAAGATCTAGATTGACGTCTCACATTCACAGCGCCGTGGGATAACTGGCACTCAAATCGCCCCGCTTTTCCGGCGATTTGAGCTCTCGATCCGGCTATAAAAACCGGCCAAAAGCATGGTTCCACCAGTTTCTTGCGGAACTATGCCATGGAACTGTGCCCCCAGGGGTTTTGGGCCATTTTAAGTCGGCAAAGTGCATGACGATAAATTTTTCTCGAGCACACGTTGTCTCTGAAAACGCTTGGGATGCGTGTTAAGTCTTAGTTGGTCACGCCTCCTTGAGGTAATTTTTCAATACCTCCAAGCGCTGCGAGCATTACCACCTTGGAAAATTGTGGTGGTTTCCACCCAAAATTTATAAATTTATAAAGTAACATGGGGCAACTGGAATCCACATCAACTTGTCATCCAAGTACACCAGTCTGGTGTGCCCCTTTATCTTTCTATGTAATCATCCATCCTGTGCGAATGAAAGTCCACCATCTATCCAAATTCAAACTAGTATAACCATTAATAATGGAAAATTAACCATTTTTAGTAATAGCATTTCATCGCCATTTAAAGCAGAGCTCCCAGTACCTTGATCTCATGTGCACCTAACCAGTTAGCTCCAGTCCAGAATTCCATCTTGCCTCCACATTATCATGTCTCCATGTCAACACTCGCGGTTATTTCATTGTTTCTAGCTATAATCCTCTAATTATATTACCTTTGTGAAAATATCAAATTTACCCTAAATCAACCAGTAAAAAAGGCTTTTACCCCTACCGGTCACTCTGTCTCAGTCACCGTGTCTCAGAAAAATAAAATCACACTCCTTAAACCCATATTCTCAAGAAACGAAACTTTGTATGATCACCATGCAAATGTCTTTGACATAGTGGTAATCAACTCATACCTGAGCGTATCCATTAGAGATGCACGAGCCCTATCATTTATAGAGCAAGCTCCCAGTCACTTATGGGACTCCAACCTAGCTAGATCTATTTGCCTCTTTACAGTATATTTCCTTGAATTTATTAGTTGCTTCTCTGCCCAATACTCATGAATTAAAAAGACAGTTTTATCCTTCGATCTTTCAAGAGTTTTGTGCAGCAATGAAGCAAGCTTTTCCCCGCAAAGAATGTTTTACATCCTAGATTTTGTAGATTTATAGGCCATGGATGAGAAGAAGGTGTCCCTTTCCTATCAATATTTGAAGCCATTAGAAAATTCCATTGTTCTGTCAAAACATTTGGAGTCAGGGATGGTTATCCCTCAGTCATCTCCTCCATATAGTACTGTTGTTTTCTCTAAAAATTATAGGAAAGCTATTTCCCTATTATGTATCATTTTGGGATACAAAGATGACAAAGAAGTTGATGATACCTTATTATGTTTCCTTCTCTATTTGAACCATGTGCCTAATGGTTTCCTTAAATGGGATAGTTGCAGCTTCATATACTAGGCCATGAATGAACAGTTAGAGGAATTCACCACTTTAGAGATGTTTAGATATCTACCGTGTTTGTTTTTCTTGTTCATCCATCAAAACTATCAACATTTTGAAATTCTAGGCCTGAAGATTACATATGAGGATGGAAATCAATTCCTAGCCTATGACTGGAATGGCCTTTTCCTCTGGAGGCCTAATAATTCAAATTTTATAGAATTCACTCACAGGTTAATGAACATAGCATACATGTCGATATATGGTATTGACCCTCCCAGAATGCTCAAAGAAGGTACAAAGTTACTATAATTCATCCGTGATACCAGAGTAGGAGACTGGTTCTTATTCAAAGACCACATAGTGATTAGAATATATGGCTTTGAGGGAGAACTTTACAAGCTTCCCACCTTCCTCACAATGAGAATTATAGAAATGGAGTACAATAGGCATAGGTTTTTATCTGATGAGATTCATTCTAGACAATTTAGGCAGCATAGAACCTTCCATATACCCAAGGAGTTGGGGCCATTCCAGTTGAGAGCTTTGAATGCTTTGCAATACATAGAAGAATTCTTGAAAGAACCAAACTTGGAGAAAGCTAAAGCAAGACCCTATGATCCCCATAAGGTTATATCTAATCAAAGGGTGGCCAAAAAAAAATTAGCATATGATTGTGTACCTAGACTAGATTGGGAAAGCATAGCAAATAAAAAGAGATAGGAAGAACTTGAAGAGGCCTAGAGTGCCTTAAAAGAATAGGTTGTAGCATAGCAGCTAGTTGTTCAGAAAAGAGGGGCATAGGACATGGATATAGATCAACATGAGAAAGGTCCTCAATCTAAGAAAGCCATGACAGAGGATCAGGCTATAGATCAAGCTTTGGTTTAAAAAGATGCAGAATTAGAGGTCCTAAGAGAGATAATAGAGCTAATTCCACAGTCATCAGATCTAGGAGGACCACCAACCAGGTTTACCCAATATTCATCTTTGGAATTTACAATGCCTCAAGTTTTAACATCATCAGCTACAGTAAGCCCTGCACTAACGCAAGTTGATCTGCGAACAGTATATAGAGGGATAAAGAAGATGGGAACCCGAGAAGTTAATAATGCCATGCTACAAATATCAAGTCCTAAGAAGAGGCACATTATAGTAGCAGGTCATGTAGAGAACACTTTCATATATTTTGTGGTCGAACCGAGAGTTCCCATACCTACTAACCTCGGCCACTGGAAAGCATAAGAGCATACCATAGACTTCAGTCGATTTGGAAGCTTAGATTAAATGGATTTCTATAAACAAGCAAGTGATATGATATGTGCATAGGTAGTAAAATCAACCAAAACAAAAACAAAAATTAAGGGTTGCCTTGAGTAAGTTTGAAAATCTATGGAAGACTAAAAAATGGACCACAAGATCCAAACATGTCAGATTAAAGGATCTTGAGGAAAAAATCATAGCTCTAGGGTCAAATCCATCAGAAGTATCTCAAGTCAGACCTTTGATCACTGAGAAGGACAATGATATATCCAACTTCAAGAAGCAATTGAAGATACATACTTTCCATCTAGTTCAAACTACAGAGCTTAAGCAACTTGAGAAGGAAAAGGAGCAAATACATGAAAGCATGGTCCAATATAAAAATCTAATAGAGAGAAGGGAGAAGAAGATAAATGATTTCTTAATAAAAATCTCACCTCTCAAATTGGAAGGCACAACTATCATCCCTACTCATCTTGTTCAGACATTAGCTCTAGAATCATAAGGAAATGGGCAGCTTACTTCATAGATGGATCAGAGTGCTAAGTAAATTGAGAAGCAACCATAAGAAAAAAATAAGTGATGGATGTGGACCTTACAAAAGAAGACAGTGTGGATTAGCAGCCGACTCAAATAGAGGAGCATAAAGACAAGAGAACTAAGGAGTTGGAAGATGAAATCACCCAAAATAATGAAAGCATTGTTGAGATTGAAAGTGATGTTAGTAAGAAGGAAGATGACATTTTAGACTTAGAAAGGGAAATTCTTGAGCTTGAAATCCAAATTACCAAGTTGAACATAGATACTAAAGGAGAGCCATTAATCAAAAGAACAAATAAAGCTTTGTGGGGATAAGATATCCCACTTAGTCCTAATCAAGTGGGAATTTTGTGAACTATTTCAAGATGAGCTAGAGACCTACAAATCATCCCAGGAGGAATCCAAATAGGTAGAAATCACACTAGGTGAAATGCCAAAGTAGGTGCAGGAAACCATTGATTATTTGAATAGCAGTAGTAGGAAGCAACTAGAATATATGTAGCTTACAAATAGAACCCAGATTATTAAGATAGCCAGATATATAGTGTTAAAGCAAACCCTGTTGAAAAGGACACAAAATAACATAGATTATCTGGAAGATGATATCTCTTCTTTCAAAAGCATGTTCATTGGGGTCATGAAATTGGTACTACCACCTCTTTGGGATGGAAATTGAGACTTTTATTCCAAGGAAGAGTACCAAACAAAATTAAGTCAGAAAATAAATGAGGTTCCTCAGACTGGTACATTGGAAGGATTAATAAGTGGAGATCAAATGGTTGATAGGTTAAGGCCTGAATTTCAAATATGGATTAGAATGGGAAGCTTATTCAAGGATTTTGAACCATGGTCATATGAGAAACATTCAAAAGTTGAAATAGTACTGGAAGCTTTAAAGGAACATCGCATTCCTATGGGAAAAGAGTGGCAATTGGTAATCAAATATCATAAGATAGCATTTCCACCTCAAATTCATAGCATAGGAAAGTCTTCTAGCTCATTTCAAGGACATTCAACTAGTCAACAAGTTCCACAATACAAGGTCAACCAACCCCTTCGACATTTATTCCACATGGAGGACAAATAAATGTGCAGATGATGCACCAAATGATGAACCAGGCAGATATACCCCTAAGTCAGCTAAATGTGCAGTCCCAAGTATACATGAGGGGAAAATCCTCACCAAATAAAGGCACGAATAAAGGTGCATATAAGAAGAAGAGTTAAAAGTCAAAGGGTGTCAAAATCAAAGTGTAAAAGTGAAATGTAAAAATGTGACAATTCCGTTAGAGTCGAACTGAATTCAGTTAATCCAAACGTCTATATAATGTAACTCGAATGCATTTGTAAAGGGATGGAAATTTAGAGAGATACTATAGGGATTGTTGATACAGTAGGGATTTTTGAGTCAGTGGACCTTTCTTTTGCATGTAATATGATTTTTTGAGATTAATATTTCAGAGCTGTTGCAAAGAGTTCTTCCTCTGTAACTTGTTTTCCTACATGTATTCCATATCTACTCTTGTCCATGTGAATCTTTCATGAGATGAAATAAATATTTGCATAGTATTTTGGCCTATGTGTGTTGTTAATACAGATAGAGTTGAATGTGAGATTGTTTCAAAGATTTCAATTTAATTTGACCTCTAGTGCAGTTTCCAGATCCATATGTGAATAATTGTGTTGAAGTTTTCATTTACTTTTGTTCATGTTGGGAAAAATAATTGCTTAATTTTACCTTACATAAATTATCAACCAAGGTCAGTAAAATGATGAGGTGTCATGCAAAATATATGCAAAACCAATGTTAATTGATCACACTCAATACATTGCTTGAAGGAAATCTTAGACAGATTAAATGAATTCACTGTGTGCATCAACAATCACCCCTCATATTTTAATATTTATGAATTAGGATATTGTTTCTTATTATCACAATGTTCAAATAAGAAATATGGTCTTTATATTAAAAGATACAAACAAAAAATAAATTGTACTAAAACCCTCCAAACAACAGTCAACAGATTGTGTGGAATCACCCTGTGTATCACAACAACTAGATTTTGAATCAAGTAATGATCTTTTACCAACTACTAGTATTTTCAATATGTCCAAAAAGAAATTGATGTTTGTTTGTTACCAATCAGTTATATGTTCTAATCACATTGTTCATAAAAGTAAACCAAGCAGAAGAAAGATCGTAGGTCTAGGTCTTGTGTCAGTTAGATTCACATGTGGACTTCTCAAGTTTACAACCTATCAACTACTGGAACTCACCAAGAAGATGAGGATCCTCTCAGAGTTCTAAAGAGCATGTAAAGTAAATCCAAGCATTCATAATTAACCTACAGGATTCAAATTAAATATGTGATACTGGAAATTCTTTATCAAATTAAATTATAAAGAAAAGGAACAAATCTGCAATGAAATCATAATAACACTAAGAAACCTGTGTTAAAATAACCTAGAACAAGATGCAAACACCAAGCTAATATTATATATACCCTAAGAAAAATATAAATGCAACAAACACAATTGCGCAAATTAAACCTATGATCTAACACTGCTAGTGCAACTCAAAGTAGGGGGGCTCCTTCTTGAGCGCACTGCAGGAAATATACACTCACAAATGAACTAGGAACAATGTGATTGTATTAATCAAAATATCATTACAGAGTATTCCAATCCACCCCCAAGCTCAGTGGTATTCTCTTATATTTATACGTATATCTCAAAGGAGAAGAGGTTACATAAATGGATCTCATAACCAATAAATCTTCTAAATGTGTAGATCCAAAACCAACTCATCTTGTCCTTGTCTAAAGATTGATTGGAGATCAAAATAGTATAACAACATCATCCCCACGTAGCTAATATCCTCAAATTAGTCCATGGAGCTCGCAGGTTAAAAGATGAAGGCCTTGTACCGAAAGTTATGATGCATGAAATCTCAAAATACCTAGTTTTAGATATCATGCCAAATCACCCATCAAATCATGGTTTTTCAATAAGTTTCCTCTGGTTCACCTAAATGACCCCATTCTACACAAAACCCTTTTTTGGATTTTCGATATTCATCTCCTTTTGATCAGAAAGTGCATCGCAAGTTGACCTGAAAAACAATCACCTACAGAAATTTTGGTACTAAAATTACTTTTGGTAACAAAGGGCTAATTACCAGAATTGTTGATTCCAATCAATCACTGGTGAAACTCCAATACTACACATCTCTATAATTCTAGTAACTTGAGAACATATGATACTGTTGGAATCCCTATAGAACATACAAAGAGGTTACAAAATCCATAGATGATTAGCTAAAGCCAATCTTATTCCAAAATGTGTACCAAAGCACAATAAATCATGCATAATTGTGGATAATTATCTAATTTAGATTGATGGTGTTCATATTGTGAAAATGTTAAGTAAAATAAGAAAAGAAAAGTAAAGTGATGGGTAAAACAGATAAATATAGGTAACAAGGAGTTGTGTAGTGTGTTGAACTTTGGTTGTCATTGATGTCAACTGATGTCAAAGAGGATTCAGTATCCTTGTGCTAGTTTGAAGAAATACATGAAATCCAATTTGAAGAAGTATATGTAATCCAAATTGAAGAAGTACATAAGAAGTACATCCAATTTGAAGAATTACATAAGGTACATGCACAAGTCCAAACTCCACCTAGTCATGCTACTTCAAGGTAAAATAAAAAGACTTGGTTGGAAAAATTTCAAGAGTGCGCAAGAAGTTTGGGAGCAAGAAGCGATTGGATAGGTATACAAGTCTTGGAAGTGCACAAGACCCACCAATCAGTAGAAGCATACAAGTTGTTGAAGCGCGCAAGAGTACCAAAAGAAAGTGGTGGTTGGACAAGTCAAGTGCATAAGACCCACAAGTGATGGTACATTAGGGGCATAAGACCACACACAAAGTGCACAATACCCACTATGAAAAGAGCCAAGTATGTGCAAGACCCATAAGGTGTGATACCTCAGTGGCATAGAACATGACAAGTGGCGAAAGCGTGAAGTAAGCAGAATCGTGACGCAAGGAAGAGGGGACGATATGAACAACTTGTGGACATACCATTTGCGTAGGACAAGTATAAATATGAAGCCAAGTTGGAGAGTTGCAGTAAGCTTGAAAATGTGAATGTGGTAGTACTATGATTTGGAAAGATTCTTATTTTGGGGTATCAAGAGCTCGTGGAACCTGAACAACATGATATAGCGTAGAGCCAAGGGTGCACAAACATAAGAACATAATTGTTGATGGTGCATAGGATAATGTAGTTTATCTTTGACAGATGTGTGAAGATATACTTGAAGCACAACCAGTGATGCGCGAAGTGAAGTAGTTTATTAGTGACAGTCGCGTGAAGATAGAGATGCAGTATAGCAGTAGATGCATAGTATGAGACAAGTGCATAAGAACAGAATGATAATATCGCATATAGTACGTAGAAAATCACAGAACATCGAAGACAAATGCATCGATACAGAAATATAGCATAGTAGAAGGTGCGCATATTGATTTGATATAGATGCACAAAGTCAGAACAACAACACAACAGAAGATGTGCAATATCAGTTGAGTTTGCAAATGCACAGAACCAGAACGGAATACTGAATTAGAGCATAGATTACAGAGTGTTGTGAAGTATAAAGTCAAGTATGAAATGTTGATGTAGTCAAGTGAAGTACGTGATACAGTTCAACAATTGCAAGATCTCAGTATACAGAAGGTATGCACAATGGAATGAATAGTAGATAATATAAAGAGTACGCGAATCAGTAGAAAAGCAAAGAAATATCTTCTGTTAGATTTTCTTAATTTAATTCAATATGATCTAGGATCTTAACTAAGAGAACAACATGTACAGCATATCAATCATGGAGACAATAATGCAAGCACACAAGAGACACAAAGATTTACTTGGGGAAAACCATAAAGGTGAAAAACCCCAATAACTTCCTCAGAGATAGATAGAGCAATGATACAACCAACCAAGAGAGATAGCCATAACCTAGCAGCAGATCCTCCTCCTCCATAAGTGCGCCACTCCTCCTTGAGTGCATGTGTGAGAAGTGAGTGAGTAAATAGAGTGCCTCCCGCACTCTATTTATACTTGACTTGACTTGCCTTTTTACCTAACTCATGTAGGCTCGAACTTTACCACATAACATAATGCTGAGTGGGCCGACCCCCAATAGGGTGGTCTAATAACCCTTTGACCCACATGGCCGACCCCCAATAGGGTGGTCTAATAACCCTTTGACCCACATGACTTATACAGGGCCGACCCCAAATAAGGTGGTCTAATAACCCATCAAGTATAAGTTCCGACACTTACAATATAAATGACGACACTTCCTTATAGAGGAATAATACCATCTCTATAGGAATACAATATACATATATGTGAAATACATTCTGAAGTTACATATACATCAACACTCCCTCTTAACTAGGAAGGTATTTCTCAGCACAGTTCTCCTAGCACAAGTCATCTTCTCTGGATCATCGTCACTGGATAATCATCATCGAGTCATCATCATCGTCACTGCTGCTGCTATCTCAATCAATCTCTGAATCTACTCGTCATAGGAAGTTCTACAGAGCCAGTCCTTTTTCATACTGGATGTAGGTCCACCACCTGCAGGTCTTCGTCATCAATGGCCATACTGTGGAATCCTCAGGACTTTTACGTGCATCACAAAACCTCGAAAGAGCATCCCAGGCTGTTACGAGCACACAGCTCTACCTATAGGATCTCCTAGGGCAACGAATTACATGTGACCTCACCACAAAACCTCGCAAGAGCATCCCAGGCTGTTACGAGCACACAGCTCTACCTATAGGATCTCCCAGGGCAACGAATTACATGTGGTCATGGCAAAACCTCGCAAGAGCATCCCAGGACTGATTACGGGAACACAACCCAACCTATCGGATCTCCCAGGGAAACGAATTACATGCCATAGGACAAAACCTCGCAAGAGCATCTGCCAGATATCCCAGGGTTCTATTATATGCCATAGGCAAAACCTCGAAAGACTATCTGCAGATCTCCCAGGGAAACGAATTACATGTCCTCCCAGAGCAAAACCTCGAAAGAGCATTTTCCAGATGTCCCAGGGCACCGAATTACATGCCATAGGCAAAACCTCGAAAGACCATCTGCAAATCTCCCAGGGCAACGAATTACATGCTCATCTGCACAACCTGATCCATGGCCATAGAGTATCAACCTAATACTCACCATACATCATCCTGATGTATCCATGATCATCCTGATCATCATCACTGCAACGTCTAGCTGCATGTCATCTGGAGCAACATCCTGAAGCTCGTCATCTATGATCATCCTGATCATCACTGCAACATCCTGCTGCATGTCATCTGGAGCAACATCCTGAAGCTCGTCATCTATGATCATCCTGATCATCACTGCAACATCCTGCTGCATGTCATCTGGAGCAACATCCTGAAGCTCGTCATCTATGATCATCCTGATCACCACTTGCAACATCCTGCTGCATGATCCACCTGATCATCAATGCATCTACCTGATGCATACCAAGTATCATACATGATCCTCCTGATCATCAATGTATCCACCTGATACAAATACATGATACATATCATCATACATGATCCTCCTGATCATCAATGCATCTACCTGATGCATACCAAGTATCTACCTGATACATATCATCATACATGATCCTCCTGATCATCAATGTATCCACCTGATACAAATACAAATACATGATACATATCACCATACATGATCCACCTGATCATACAATGTATCCACCTGATACATATACAGATACATGGTCCAAGCATCCAACATGATGCATACATACATACATAAAATGATCCAACTGATCATATCCAAGCAGAAACCAGAACATCATCCTGATGCTCATCATCCAGCGCTTACATCCACAGCCATGTGAAGGATCCTCCTTCCAACATGCTTGGAATGGCTTCAGCAAATGTGTCCATCACTTCTTCCTCGAAGTATCCTCGATCTGAAGCACGCCAAGCCTCTCTCTGAAGTACTCGAACTTCACCCTGGCTAGTGGCTTCGTCAGCACATCTGCAATCTGCTCGTCCGTCGCAACATACAGGAGCTTCACAGCTCCTCCCTGCACCATATCCCTGATATAGTGATATTTGATCTCTATGTGTTTCTACCTGTCATGAAACACTGGGTTCTCGGACAGCTTCACACAACTCTGGTTATCACAGAAGATACTAGTAGCCTCCAACGGGAGATCAAATAACTCAGACAATAGCTTCCGTAGCCATACTGCCTCACAACTAGCTGAACAGGCTGCAACATACTCTGCCTCAGCTGTACTCAGTGATACGAAGGAATGCTTCCTACTAAACCAAGAGATCACACCTGATCCCATACTGAAGCAACACCCAGATGTGCTCTTCCTATCTGCAGCACTGCCAGCCCAATCTGAATCAACATAACCCTGCAGGTTAAACTTTTGATTCTCCTCATACCTGAGCCCATAATCCACTGTACCCTTCAGGTACCTCAGAACATGCTTTACAGCAACCAGGTGAACACTCCTCGGATCCGTCAGGAACTGGCTCAATGTGTTCACAGCAAAGCAAATGTCTGGTCTCGTGTTCGTCAGGTACATCAAGGACCCAATCATCTGACGATACAAAGAGACATCAACCGGCTCAGATGAAGCATCACATAGAAGCTTCAGATTTGATGCCATAGGTGTGGCCATATCCTTGCAGTCCATCATCCCGAACCTCTTCAGGATCTCTACTACATACTTCCCTTGTCCAAGGAAGACTCCATATGCACTTTGCCACACCTCCATGCCAAAAACAAATAGTGCATCATCCCCAAGTTCTTCATCTCGAACTCGGTAGTAAGCTTCCGCTGCGTGTCGGCAATCAATCTATATTCACCATACCAAGTTCTGCACAGATATGATTTCCTATCATGTGTCTCAGAACCAAGTGGCTGCTCTACATACACTTCTTCTTCAACTACACCATTCAAGGAAGCTATCTTGAATCCATCTGGTGTATCTTCTATTTCATCACTTTTATATTTCTCAATGTTGCCATCTGCAACATGCTTGATGTGATAGTTCCATTTGGAAGTCATAGCAAACTTCCAAACATCATTCTTCATGATCGACGGATCATGGCATTTCATTTCTTCATCCTAGATCCTGGGAACTTCAATATCTTCAATAGATATCTTTGTTGCTGGAACAAATGTTGTAGTTCTTCTTTTGTAGGAGATGGCATACGATCTTTCCTACAAAACAGGTTAAATTGCATGATTAGAAACATCTCATAATTTTCAGAACAAATTCTTACACATAAAGAAATATGTCATACAGTCATGCAATTATATTAGCCAATGCTTCAATACAACATTTATCCATATCCCGTAACTTTCTAGATGCCTTCCAATCTCTACCAGAACATTGTTAAGAGTGTGCACAACTCTCAACATGTCAGCAAAGAGGTTTCATTCTAGATAAGTAGCAATGGAATGTTGTACAGTGCCATAGGCCACTTACCCATTCATATTAGGAGTATAATGTTCATCAATGCAATTATTCTAATATGCATAATACACAACCTAATTCTAGGAACATCAATATATACATTATTGAACAGTATTATCTAAGAAATGACAATTCAAATACTTATCTTTGTTTGTTCGTTGGGTGGACTCCCTCTGAGTCTTTGCTTCCTTGCAGGAGCTACTGGAGTCCTAATCTGAAGTAGCTTCTTCTACACCTTTCTGTTGTGGGATGTAGAGAGATGGTCAACTCCCTATGAATATCTGCATCCTTGCATAAACCACTGGAGTGTACTCCCTCTTGATCTTTGCTTCCTGGATTACCTGTTCTTGAATTTCATATTCATCCTTAGTCCCTATGCATGCTTATTATTATCATGAATGTGTTATCCTTGTGATCTCATATAAAATCATACATTCATTAGTATACTATTAAAACACAATAATCTCAAGCATGTATAGTCATGATCATTTCAAACATAAATAATAAGCATTAGCATTCAAGGTTTATGTAGGATCTTATGGTTAGTCAAATCATAAGAAACATAACATGTCTAAACCTGTAATTACTCAAACCTATAACTCTTCAGGTTAGTTGAATCATTAATCAAGATAAGAGATATAATATGCATAAAACCTGTGATTATTCAAACCTATACCTTCATGATTCTTCTGGTGAGTCATATCATCAATTATGGTAAGAAATATAATATTCATACAACCATGATTATTCAAACCTATGACTTCATGAATAATCATTATCAACAACAGTATAAGATCCTAACACAAGGTAGGATTCTAACTTGATATAGGAAAAACATACCTGGATTAGCATGCTAGCTATTTATGTCTAACATACTCACATGATGTCTTCTTGTTTTTCTTCAATGACTTGTGCTAGTAACCTGGATATCTCATAGGTTAACTATTACAAAACCAAGTTATACATACCTCGTAAATGGATTTTCATTGAGATCCATGACAATGGATGAATCTTTGTCCTCATGTCATCATGATCATATGTTCTTGGACTAGAACATGATTTGTCTTTCTTGGTGTACCTTTCATGTTAGTAGACAACATAAACCTCATACAACACCATAATGCATTAGTACAATCATAAGTGTCAACACCCTAACCAATGAATATCTTCTATCATGCATTCATAATTTTGTTAAGGTGATACGACAAATCTAAAATCAAAATTGTACTAACCGTAATAACATGAAGACGAACATACCATAAACCATAAACTTAATCATGGACAAATATCGAAACATACCTCGATGAGTCATACCTGTCGAGATCGCTTGTAATCTTCTTATGTAAGGCCTTAGCCTCATCTCCCTCTGAAACATGAACTTCTTCACTCATGCAGATGATCAATCCATCTTCTTCTAGGATTAACCCAATCCACTTGATTTGCAAGAACTGGACCTGGAGCTGGATATGGGTTTGTCAGAGAAACCCCAAAAATTCAAACTTTGAATTTCAAACTTCCGAAAGGATAGAAATATGCGCCTTGATGAGCTGATCAAACTGGTATATTCAGAATTTGAAAACTGCAAAGTTTCACTCCTCAATTTTGCCTTTGAAACTTCCGGATTCACTGGACGTGACCCTGAACTGGGGTTTGATGAAGCCCACTCTTTTTCCCCATCAAAAGGTTTGATCCAAAGCTCTAAGCTTCTATTTTTCTGAGGAGCTTCCAGCCGTGGTCACAGATTGCAAAAATTCCCATTTTTACAGAAGCCCTAATTTTCCACTTTTCTGATCAAAGTCCCGAACTAGGGTCTAATCAAGCCCGGCCTTCTTCCCAACCAAAAATTCTGATCTTGGTCTCTAAATTTCTATTTTGATGAGTAGCATCCAGCCGTGGTCTCCGATTACAAAAATTCCAACTTTTTCCAAAGCCCTAAATTCCGGAAGCCATGAATGAAGGTACCAAAAAATAATTCTGTTTTGACAGAAATATGTACCTGATTGTTTCTGGTGTAACTCTGAAATTTTTGATCCACAGGGTCTGAAAAAGTTTCTTGAGATATCCTGACCTGTTATCTTTCCATCCTGATAGATCTGACCTCAATTGGATTCCCTGAGAGAGAGTTATGCAAAATGTCGTAACATGACCTGTTTATGGGATAATACAGGAGAGCGCACTTGTACGGAGTGCCACGTGTCACTGGTTCAACTTCGGCCTCTGAAAAAGTTTTCTGAGATATCCCAGACTGTGTACTACCTGTAACTTTTTACGAAATTTCATTTGGAGCTTCCTAGCTCAAGATATGACCTTTTTCCCAAGGTCACCTGATTTTGACTCAGATCTGGAAGAGGCAGAAACCCTATATTGTAAAGATCATAAATCACAAAGTACAACGAATTAGAGGGTGTCCTTTGGACACAAGATACCTGGAGATCTTAGCTTCGGCCTGTAACAATTTCAGATCCGAAAACTTCGCCAAAACGGATTTATAGAGAAAGTGCTACGATGACTGGTTTTTGCTATATCAAGCCCTAGCATCGTAAGTGCAACAAGTGTCATACATGCCATATCATGCCTTCTTTCAGGCTAGCTCTGATACCATGTTAGATTTTCTTAATTTAATTCAATATGATCTAGGATCTTAATTGAGAGAACAACATGTACAGCATATCTACAGCATATCAATCATGGAGACAATAATGCAATCACACAAGAGACACAAAGATTTACTTGGGGAAAACCATAAAGGTGAAAAACCCCAATAACTTCCTCAGAGATAGATAGAGCAATGATACAACCAACCAAGAGAGATAGCCATAACCTAGCAGCATATCCTCCTCCTCCATAAGTGCGCCACTCCTCCTTGAGTGCATGTGTGAGAAGTGAGTGAGTAAATAGAGTGCCTCCCGCACTCTATTTATACTTGACTTGACTTGCCTTTTTACCTAACTCATGTAGGCTCGAACTTTACCACATAACATAATGTTGAGTGGTCCGACCCCCAATAGGGTGGTCTAATAACCCTTTGAACCACATGGCCGACCCCCAATAGGGTGGTCTAATAACCCTTTGACCCACATGACTTATACAGGGCCGACCCCAAATAAGGTGGTCTAATAACCCATCAAGTATAAGTTACGACACTTACAATATAAATGACGACACTTCCTTATAGAGGAATAATACCATCTCTATAGGAATACAATATACATATATGTGAAATACATTCCGAAGTTACATATACATCAACATCTTCTACAGTCATACAAGGGCAGCAGGATGGGGCAAGGATAGGGGGTTGGTTCCTCCTTCCATTTGAAGTTGGTAAATCAGAGAGACGGTGCTTCCTTCAATTCATAGCCTATAAAAATCGGGGGTTGATGCCTCCTTCCAATTGGTGCTAGAGAAATTTGGAATTTTGTGCTTCCATGAATGTACTATTTATATTATAAGAGAGCATTATGTGGTTTTCTCCCATTTGGATTTACACGTAAAAATATGTGTGTTCTTTGTATTGCACATATGTGGATGAATGTTATTTTTTATGTGTATGCATAATTTAAGTTCCATTTTAAATCCAATAAGAAATTAAAAATTGTTCATAACTACGCTAATACTGATTTACGCCCCCCCCCCCCAAGTATTAATAAGATTCCAACATAGTGAGTGCAAAATTGGTCAAACCTGAGACCCAACATCTCCCCCGCACCCAATATTTTGCATGTACTCATACAAACATTCACCTGGAAAAATTCTCTCCTAGGTCCCTCTTTCCTTTTCTTATACATGTTATGTTGGATCCTTCTTCCTTGTACTGGTTCTATCCGTTGTGGGAAATATCTTTCTTTTATATATTTTTTCTTTTTCAACAAGGGTATATCTACCTTTTATAAATGTTCTTTTCATGGCTTATTCTTAATGATTTCACTCCCTATAGAGAGCCCCATAGATTTGATCTTCTTTGAGGATTCTTCTCCTACATCACTTTTCTTCTTTTCCTGTGAGGAATTTGAATTTTTGTAGAGGGATTCTCTCAAAATTATTCTATATGGGAGGCTTAGTAAATTCATCCTTATTTGAATATTGTCCATCTATATCACTTTTATTCTTTCTTCAGAAAGTACCCTTTCTTTTGAGAAGATCCTTCTATTTGTTTAGATGCAGGGGGTCCAAGAGGATTTTCCTCAAATCCTCCCCAAAAGAAAAAGTGATTCCAAGTCTAGTTTTGTTATTTTTAACTCCTCTTCTACAAGTATTCTAATTATCCCGTGATAGAAAATAATAGTCTCTACATTCTCTGGATGAATTTATGCATGTGAATCCATTTTCTTTAATCTACTCGAGAGGAAAAATGGAGGATTCATTTTTTCAAGCCCTTCTAAAATGTACAAGAAATCGTGCATGATATTGGAATGTCACAACATAGCTTCATTCATAACTGGTATACTTCTGTGTAGTTTACATAAAAGCTCTCAATTCCTCTCTAATCCATGTTCAAAGAATTCCTTTACTTCAGTTCGGGTCCTAGTGCTTATCCAGGAGAAATTCATTATATTCAAACTCCTTAAATGATCAGTTTTTGAGCCAATGCTCTCCCTCCTAAGGGATTCCTATGCACCTAGAAATAGTTTTTCAAATACATTCAAATTCAGTTACCTCATTTGTGCCAATTGTCCATTAAAATCCTCAGGGAATGCTCTGGTAACCTTCATATTATGTACATACATTTTCTCATAGTGGGGAAGCCATCTTGTTGCTCAAAAATACCCTCTACATGTTGGAAGGTTGTCTAGAAATTCCATACCATTTGGATCATACCTTAAAAATGAGGATGTATTCATGCTTTTACAATTCTTATCACCCATTGCTTTGGACTATGAAAGATCTCCTGATCTCAAGTTTCAACAATCTTCACTTATCAGATGAAAAAGGTAGGGAGAAAAGTATAGAAACATAACATGATCTTGTAATTATAATGGTTGATTATGATTGGATCATATTGGATAGGAGAGGAGTGCTATGAAGGAATATGATAATAATAAAATGATGGCAATGCTCGTATGGGAAGGGTGATAAAATTTGGGAAAGGTAATTTCCTAACTAGAACATCAATTCATCGTGAATCAGCCACACATTCAAAAATAAGAATGGATCTTACCATAATTACCTTTGTGTGATGCAAACAACCTGCATTAGAAGATCCAGTGACCAAAGTCCTGATATTGGTGCTAATAGATTACTTGAAACTGATCTTTGATGGGCCGATGATCCAGTGACACTCTACATGAATTATTTGGTCTTCGTCGATATGGACTGATCTTATATTTGAAAAATATTAATGAATCTTCTCTTGCACTAATGGAACCTATTCTTTTGGAAATTATGTCCTATTATGTTGTTAAGAACTACTTGTGCCAACCTGCTTCTCTCCCTTTCTTATGTTTATTTCAATGGAACTTTTATTTCTACTGTAGGATCTCTGGAGTCTTCATCTTGTCACCTCTCTATGCAATCTCATTACACATGAATAAAATATGTTGATGTTGAATGTGCAGGAAATTCGTTGAATTACCATCCCTTAACGAATGTCGTTAACCAACACGAGGTTCACCACCATAATGTCAATGGCAACCAAGGCCCCCCTGATGCATGAATGAATTAATGTCTTGATGTACAACCCTTGCATGATCCAACATTTAGGAGGCATAGATGCATCCCCACTACATTTGGAAAGAAGGCCTATCATTGAGGCATACATACCTCAAGGAATCACATGATTTATATTCTTGGAACCCAGATGATGAGCTGCAGATGATGGTTCAAGAATGTTGCATGGAAGGCCTTGTTGAATCCTTCAACAATCCAACACGAGCAAGAAACGAAACTTATTGAAATGAAAAACGTAACCTGGACTAGGAATCTCATCAACCAAAAGAATAATAAGACTCTACTTCCCTGTGTATTTTTCTCAAGACCGGGCCAGTTAATGCTCGTTGATATTTCATTTTTATGGAGTCTGAAAATACTTAAGAAAAATCCAAGGAGATATCTTTTTCATAATTGATGATCGGACATGATAAAGATTTAATAGTAAGCTCGACACAGTTCATTTTCTGTAAGTAGCCCATTAAGGCCAAATAAAGAGATAAACATATACTCAGTAGATGTCCTTCCCATGGTTTAATGAGCACTAGAAGGAACAGAGCAAGCTCAAAATTTATTAGCAACAAAAATTGTTTTTCATTTATTCAATTTAAATAGAAATAATTCAAAGAAAGAAAAATAGGAACAGGAAGATTACCTTCCTCTCTTACCATATCCATATACATTTGCTTTCCTTTATCAATTTTGGCCAAATATTCAAATTGCTTTATTACTGGAAATTCTGGTAATTATATTACCAATTTTCCTTTGGATACAACTACCGAAAAATATGGATCTTCTTATTCTTATGTTTATCACAAATGAAAAACTGGGTTGGTCTTATTTTTTGTGAGGATGTTAGTGACATCATGATGCATAATCATACCAAGTTTGAGCAAAACCCAGTTTGTGGTTTTTGATAAAAACACAAATTGGATGTAGGTTATGGTGGCTCATTTCTCAAAAAATACAAACCAGTTTGACTTGTAATATTCAGGATTTGTTCATCTTACCTTGATTCAGTTTCCTTCAAAATTTCATGGAAATTTGATTTACGGTTTGAAATATATGAACAAATCAATTATGCCCTGCAATTCCAGTAGTAAATTTCAAAATCACACTCAAGTGGCCATAGACTACTCTTTACTATTGTTGCTTCGGCCTAAATGTTGTTTATGAAGTGATAAGAGGATTCCATGATGATATGTCCATAATATTCAAGACAACTTCTGCATATAATGATCGTTTCCATATAACATGAGATGCATATTTCTATAAACTAATGTGCATAGGAACTGCTGATATGCGGAATTGGGAAGAAGATATGAAGAATCCTGAGTAGAGAATCTAGTTTGAATTGTAATGGATGTTACACTTTTTCTTTCACCCAGTCATATAAATACATCAGTCCCATGACCAAGTTGAACAGTTGCTACATGGAAAGATCATATGCAAGAAACTCCTTAAAAGTGCCTCCTTCTTAGTGTGTTACGACTTGTGAGGCCAACATACAAAAGGATAAATCAAATGAAGTTTGTAATAAAAGGTTTTGGAGAACTAATATTTCATCCTCATGACCAATAATGCTTCCAAGAAAGGATCCCTACCTCATATGGAACAAATAATCAGGATGTAAGAAGAACTCTTTTTAGAAAGTGTTGGAGTTTTACTTTAGGCACCTGTGTTCCACTCCCTTTTCAGTGAAATGCACTTATAATCTTATTAGCATATCATGTACATTTGTATCCCTTAAAGAAACATTATCCCCAACAAAACAACTTCATGGGCCTATCAAAGTCTAAAATTATGATATGCTCATAATTAGATTTCATATATTCAATAAAGTTCCCAAATTGTGCAATTGCAAAGTGCCCAAGGTAGTAGTATGATGAGTCTGATGTTCTTGTTGGTAAAAAAAAACTCTTGCATACCAAATCATTGTATTATGTTTGGAAAACAAATCTGCAGCATCACATGTTCTTCCAAAATAGTCATCTATAGGATCAACATTCTTGCATCCATCAACTTATTAAATCAATTCTTGGTGCAGACAAAAGAGTCTTTGAATTAGCACTACATATATCATAAATTTTATTCCCTTGTTCACGCAACTGCTATATTTTGTGCCACAATATAAAACTGAAATTACAGCTTGCAATAATTCAACTTATCCTCAAAATCTAAAACTTATTTTTAGTTTCATTTGTGGTTGTTTGTGGTTGTTTTTGGTTGTTTGCTTGATGCCAAAAAGTATCGAAGAAGGAAGCAATGCTTTGGCCGGATGACTATATGGAACCATTCTTCAATGTAGTCACTACTCCCTTGGTTTTCTTATTCATTATCACTATTTTTCAAGTCCTCCTTTGTCACAGCCTATAGATATTCAATCATTATGATCGTGCACAAAGGGTCTGAGCACAAACTACCAAGAGCCTCTTCAACCTCATGTTCCCATGCCTGCTCTCCATTGAATGTTGTCCACGATTTTTTGATCTTCTCTTGCTTTTGTTCATGTAATTCTTCTTCTTTAATCACTTCTTGGAGTGCAAATATGCTCCTTACTATTGTCAATATTTTATCTTCTTGCGACGCAGAGATTTCGGCTGCTGCTAAGATTTGAGATATCTCTTGGAGGAACATCTTCCTTTTCCCAAAAATTGTTGGGCATGATAATTTGTTGGCTGATAGTCCCTGTATTGCACATGAATTAGTGTAGAGAGGATATTTTTTTTAATATAACTACAACTCCTATGCAAAACAAAATTCAAAGCAAAGCATGTACTCTGGAATCTCATGCCACTAAGATCCTGATATCACCAAGTTCCCTGTTGACATGAAGCTCTCCCATGCATCAAAATAAAATGAAAGAACTAGAAACCAAATTATTTATACATTAGTTCACCTAGTGCCAGCATCTTCTAAATCCAGTGAAGTAGTATACCCATTGAAGCAGGCTAGCGTGCAGGTTCTTACCTCTCATCTTACCGAACTGTCTCCATGTGTTTTAGGATCTAGACAATATGTTAGAAAATATGATCTGAGAAAATAAATTTTGTAAAACAATCAAATCCTAACAAGAAATTAAACATCAACTAAGACCTAGTTCTTTGACACCTCCCCGACAACAACTCCAAAATGTTGGGAAAAATAATTGCTTAATTTTACCTTACATAAATTATTAACCAAGGTCGGTAAACTAATGATATGTCATTCAAAATATACGCATAACTAATCTCAATTGATTACACTCAATAAACTGCTCAAAGAAAATTTTAGACAGATTGAATGAATTCACTATGTGTATATCAACAATCACCCTTCATATTTTAATATTTATGAATTAGCATCTTATTTCATATTATCACAATGCTCAGATAAAAAATATGTTCTTGATATTAAAAGATACAAACAACAAATGAATTGTACTACAACCCTCTAGACAACAATCAACGGAATGTGTGGAATCACCCAGTGTATCCCAACAACTTGGTTTTGAATCAAGTAAAGATATTTTACCAGCTACTAGAATCGTCAAGATGTCCAAAAAGCAATCGATGTTTGTTTTTTACCAATCAGATAGAGGTTCTAATCACAATGTTCATAAAAGTAAACCAAGCATAAGAAAGAGCATAGGTCTAGGTCTTGTTTCACTTAGATTCACATATGGACTTCTCAGGTTTACGACCTTTCAACTACTCGAACACACCAAGTAGGTGAAGATCCTATAAAATTATTGAAGAGCGTGTAAAGTAAATCCAAGTTTTCATAATTAACCCACATGATTGAAATTAAATCTGTGATACTGGAAATTATTTATCAAATTAAATTATAAAAATGAACAAATATGATGTGAAATCACAATCACACTAAGAAACCTTTGTTAAAATAACCTGGAACAAGATGCAAACACCAAGCCAATCTGATATATACCCTGAGAAGAATATAAATGCATCAAAAGCACTTGCACGAATTAAATGTTTGATCTAACATTGCTAGTGCAACTCAAAGCAAGGGGCCTCTTTCCTAAGCACACTACAGGAAATATACACTTACAAATGAACCAGGAACAATGTGGTTGTATAAATCAAAATATCATTACAGAGTATTCCAATCCACCCCCCAGCTCAGTGGTATGCTCTCATATTTATACATATAGCTCAAAGGAGAAGAGGTTACATAAATGGATCTCATAACCAACAAATATTCTAAATGTGTAGATCCTAAACAAACTCATCTTGTCCTTATCTAAAGATTGGTTGGAGATAAAAATAGTATAAAAACGTCATCCCCACATAGCTAATGTCCTCAATTTTTTCCATGGAGGTCGCAGGTCAAAAGAAGAAGGCATTACCAGAAGTTATGATGCACAAAATCTCAAAATACCTAGTTTTAGATATTGTGCCAAATCACCCATCAAATCATGGTTTTTAGAGGATTTTCTTGATGTTCAACTAAATGGCCCCATTCTACACAAAACCCATGTTTTGATTTTCAAGATTCATCTCCATTTGCTTAGAAAGTGCATCGCAAGTTTACCCTAAAAGCAGTCACTTACAGGAATTTCGATAGTTAAATGACTTTTGGTAACAAAGGGCTAATTACCAGAACTGTCAATTCTAGTAGTTCACTGGTGAAACTCCAGTAGCACACATCTCTGCAATTCCAATAACTTGAGAACATCCACTACTACCAGAATCCCTGTAGAATATACAGAGAGGCTACAAAATCCAGAGATGATTAGCTAAAACCAATCATATTCCAAAATGTGTACCAAAGCACAATAAATCATGCATAATTGTGGATAATTACATGATTTAGATTTATGGTGCTTAGATCGTGAAAATGGTAAATATAATAAGAAAGGGGAAGGAAAGTGATGGGTAAAATGGATAAATATAGGTAAGAAGGAGTTGTCTAATGAGTGCAAAATTGAATAAAAAATAGGCCTAACAGCTCATATGTGTGTCATGTTACCATATTTAGAATCCATTCATGGTATTTTTACTATTTGTACAACTACTGAATTCTTTTAATTAATGCTCAGTATGTTTTTTGCCATTGAACGATGGAGATTTGTCCTATAGGCACCTCTGGTATTCTCAATTTTTTTTCCAGCTTCTATTCATATCCATTCATATTTTAAAGCACTGCTTCACTCTATAAAATTCCTCCCATATGACATTATATGCTTAAAGCTTGGTTCATGAACCTTTAAGTAAGAGATATACTCAAGAAGAAATTAATATAAATCAATTTCACTCGATTTAGCTCTAATATCATTAAAGTTTGAGCCCTTAACATTCCTTGTCTAGTATTGTATCAGTCCAGTACTACTCGGGGACTAACATGAGAACTAGCGTTGTTTCCAGGGAATGGAATTGAAAGATATATTTTCCTCGAGTGGGACAATATTGAGTTCTGATCTAGATCAGTGAGCTAGGGTCAATAAAGTTGGTTGAGATTATCACCGTGGTGGCTCCACTATTTTGAATCTGGATTCTGAAAAAGAGGCATACTAGAAGGAATCGACTTCTGATTGATTCTTGAGTTTTCCTTACTCAAGAAACCACTAGAGGAAGCTTCGAACCGAACAAATCAATTGGGAGAAAGGTATTCCTCGAATTAATTCTCCTTTAATTCCCCTTCTTTCTGAAATCAAGAAAGTCTAATTGATCTAAATAATCAGAGAGATCCTCTTAAGACTCCAAGAACTCATCTTAACCTTGTTTTAGAACCTCAAGTTACATCCTCGTCACCCTCTATAAACACTTCTATCTTTTAGCAAGACTTTTTTCAGCCCCAAAGAACTCCTATCACTCGTTAGGCACATAATATTATCTTACAACACTTAAATATGGCTGGAAGAGGACATGGAGGTCCACCTCCACCCTCTGTTGTAAATCCATGGGTAGCTACCAGGTATGGTCCTTTGAACATGCATAATAATCTACATGACTTGCCTGAGAGCTGTCTTAAAATCTTGCCAAAGTATGATGGAGAGAAAGCTACAACAGCTGAAGAGCACATGGTTATGTTTCAAGATTTTACTAAGAATATTTATATAGAGCATGACGATGTGTTTATGAGGTTGTTTGTCCAAACCTCAGAAGGTGAGGTAAGGAAATGGCTTAGAGATTTTCCAGCTGATTCTTTAAATTCCTAGCCATCTTTGCAAAAAGGATTCATGAGACAATGAGGAGAAAAGAGGGACCACTTATACTAGCTTACTGAGTTTGCAACCCTAAGAAAAATTATGGGGAAATTGCTCGAGAATTTAACAAAAGATTTAATAATATTTATAATAAAATTACCCAAGACATTAATCCTTCACAAGCAGTTGCTAAGGTAACTTATGCAGGTGCTTATGAATCTAAATTTGCTATGATTCTTAGAGAAACAAGATCTACAACTCTTTCGAGTATGCAAGATGATGTTTTATATGTAGAAGGAAACATGACTACATTAAGAAGGTATAGGTACAAGAATTATTCATACAAGAAAAGGCCGAAAGATGAGGCTGGAACCTTTGGTAAAAACAAAGAAATTCAAGATGAGAAGATTGAGGAAATGTCCAGAATACTCTGAGGTTTATCTAATAAGCTTACTAGACTTGAGGTTGAAGTGAGTGATCCTAACAAAAATCCCCAAGGCATAGGTCAGATAAATCCAAATTAGTATAGGAGACGTTTTAATCCTCATATTATAAATAGAGAAAGAAGAAATGGAGCTCCTCCATTACAACGTCCCGTCATAGAGAATAACAATAATAACAACAATAAATTGATAGGTATGCCTCCAAATCAAGAATACATTGAGCCTCCTAAATATATTTTATGGATGCATTAGGATAATGATGAAATTCACTCAAATTAGGAAGAGTATGAAAGATCCTTGCAAGAATATGTGTATCAAAATGATCAAGACAAATAGAAGAGATAATTTTTTAGACATAGAAATTACTCTGGAAGTCATCACCAAAATGCGGCTCCTAAGAAAGTGTCTGAAGGTCCTAAATCAGCTTAAGTCACTGATATCTCAATCCCTCCTAAAAAACCTAATGCTTCCAAAGAGAAAGTGACGAATTCTATATATCCCGTTGCACAAAAGAAAGTTGATATTTCCCACCCCCAAAAAATAGAGTCTGAAAAGAAAGAAGAAAAGTCTTCCCAGTTCTTTGACCTCGAACATGAGTTGTCTGGCAAGATTAAAATTCCTATACCTTTGTCAGAATTAGCCCAAAATATTATTTATCATAAATAAATTGACAAAGTCTTAAAGCTAAATAATCCAAGTCCACGGTCTAAGAGTCTGAATCTGGCTGATGAAAGCTCAAACATAGAAGTATGGCATGTGGTTGAAGAAGAGAATAATGAATACAAACCTCCTTTCTGCATAACCATGAGTGTGCATGGTATGTTGTTGCATAATTTTATGCTATATTTAGGAGCCTCCCATAATTTGATGCCAAAAGGTTTTATGGAACAGTTGATATTAGAGGTCACTAATCCTTACCATGATTTTTATAGGTTTGACTCTAATCCAGTGAAATGTGTGGGAATGATTAAAGACTTGGTAGTAACATTAGATCAGCTCCCTACAAAGAGTATTATCCTACTAGATGTGGTATTGGCATATGTTTCAGCAATATATGGCATGCTACTTTCAGGGAATTGTGCCAAGAAGATGGGTGGAACCATGCAAATGGATATGAAGTATGAAACCGTGCCTTTGTTTGAAGGACAGACTGGGAGATTGTATAGGGAATCTAGATATGCTTATGTGATTAGTGACCAAAGTAGTCCCATAAACAATCCTATATATGCTTTAGAGGATGATATGGGATGTCGTATGCTAGCTATGAATGAAAGTCAAGAAGAAGATATTCCTGCAGAAGTATACGTTCATTTTTCTTCCATACCTCTAGAACATATTTGGAAGATGTGCTTTGATGGGTCCTCTACTAAAGAGGAAGCAGGAGTAGGAGTAGTATTGTCCTCCCCAGATAAAGAAGAAAATTTTCTATCTATTTTGAAATCACAAACAATGTTGTTGAGTATGAAGCCCTCATACTGGGGTTAGAGGCTACAAGGAGAATGGGAATCACACAAATTTCAATCTATGGAGATTTACAAATTATAGTGCAGCAATTCAGAAATGTTTATCAAACTAAACATCCCAAGCTGAGAGCCTACAAAAACCAAGTATGGGATACAATAGGTAATTTTTTCCATGCATTTAATATTACTTCTATTCCTAGGGAGATGAATCAAAATGAAGATTCCTTGTTTGTAGTAGAAAGCACTTTCAATCCTCCCACTAAAATCAAATCAAATCATGAGGTAGAAATTATTTATAGACACGTTGTCCCTAATAATCAAAAGCACTGAGAATTTTTTTAGCATGATCAGTAGATCAAGGTATTTTTGGAAATGATTGATGAATTTTCAACCACTTGCACAAATTGGGACCAAGATCTAAATGAGAATGCATATTGTCAGGAGGAGGAAAGCACAGATATAAAGTTCAGCAACAAGGTGGAAAACCATAAGATAGTGCAGCTAAAAATCAATTTTATTCCCAAGGGACGGGTTCCATTGGAAATGATTTTTTATAAGAATGATATTCCTGCTAAGTGAACAATTCAACCCAAATAAAGTGATGTATAGGACATAAACATTGGAACAACAGAAGAACCAAAACATATCAAGTTGTCCAAGTTATCGCCTGATGAGGTAAAGAAAAGGTACCTTAAACTCTTTAAGAAGTACATAGATGTTTTTATGTGGAAGTATGAAGACCTCGGTACTTATGATACATCCATCAATGAGCATGAGATCGCTTTAAAACCTGGAGTAAAACCTTATAAGAATAACATGAGACAAACAAATCCCATACCGCTTCCCATCATTGAAAAAGAGTTGAGGAAGTTATTAGATGCAAAAACAATAATTCCCTTGAGATATTTAGAATGGGTATCCAATCTAGTGGTAGTGAGAAAAAATAGTGGAAGAATAAGGTTGTGTGTTGATTTCAGAAACTTAAACATATGCTCTTTAAAAGATAATTACCCCTTGCCAAAAATTAATCATATTTTGTAGAAGGTGGTAGGAGAAAACAAAATATCAATGATGGATGGATTTTCAGGTTACAATCAAGTAGCCATGAGTAAAGAAGACAAGGAAAAGAATGCTTTTAAAACACCATGGGGTTACTTTATGTACAACAAAATTCCTTTTGGGCTTGTGAATGCAGGGGACACATTCCAGCGAGCCATGGAGATAGTTTTCGTTGGAGATAGAGACAAGTTCATACTGATCTATCTCGATGACATGACTGTTTTTTCCAAGTCTAATGATGATCACCTATCTCATTTGAAACAAACCTTCAATAACTGCAGAAGGTATGGGCTCTCTTTAAACCCCAAAAAATCAAGTTTTGCTTTGCAAGAAGGCAAGTTATTAGGGCATATTGTTTCAAAAGATGGAGTGAAAATATATCCAAAGAGGGTGGATGCCATACAGTGAATTAATACTCTTGGAAACAAAAAGGAAGTACAATCATTTATAGGAATAATAAACTTTCTAAGGAGATTCATCCCAAATCTGGATGAGTTAATTAAATCCATTACCAACATGCTAAAAATAGGTAATGAGGTGAAATGGAATAAAGAGTCAAAAGAGGCCTTTGAAAATTTGAAGAGATCTATACGAGAAGCTCCAATCTTAATCATTGCTGATTATGCTAAGACATTTATGATATTTTCTTTTGCATCCTCTCATACCATAGCAGCTATACTTTTACAGAAAAATCTAGAAGGACATGAGCATCCCATTGCATTTTTTAGTAAATCCTTAAGAGATGTTGAATTAAAATACAGCTTGATGGAGAAAGAAGCATATGCCATGGTAAAAGCAGTGAATTCATTCAGGTGTTATGTGTTGCACTCACAAGTAATTGCATATGTCCCACACAACATTGTGAAAGATATCCTCAACCAAAAAGATAGTGAAGGGAGAAGAGGAAAGTGGATTTCTAAGATCCAGGAGTATGATCTATAAATCAAGCCCACAAAGCTAGTGGCGGGCCAATGGTTATCAAAGTTATTAGCCCAATCAAACTATGAAACATTAGACTTAAATATAGTAGTTGAGCTCACAGAGGAAGAAAGGATGAAATTTCTAGAAGATTTCATAACAGTAGAATAAAGGTAAACCAAAAATTCCAAGAATCTAATTGGTATGGAGATATTGTTTTTTATTTGTTGAATCTTGAATGTCCAGAGTATATGACAAGATCACAAGCTAGATCCCTGAAGATGCATGCAGTGAAATACTATATCCTTGATGAATATATTTATTGGAAATATCCCCAAGGTGTTTTTCTCAATTGTGTAGTATAGGATGAGATGGGAGGGATAATTACAAAGATCTATAAAGGCATTTGTGGAGGACATCATGCTTGGAGAGCCCCATGATATAAGGTCCTAAGAGAAGGATAATATTGGCCAAAATTATTTGCTGACACCAATCATTAGGTAAGACCATGTGTTGAATGTCAATTATTTGCAAGGAAGCAAAAGCCAAATCATCTACCTTTAAATCCCATCAAGACATCAGCTCCTTTCCAACAATGGAGCCTTGATTTTATTAAATAAATCCTCATTATAGCGGTAAACATAGATAGATTTGGATAACTACTGACTATTTCACTAAGTGGGTTGAAGCGATCCCAACCAAGTCATCAAATGACATAGTGATTATAAAATTTCTTGAGGAAAATATTTTGTCAAGATTTGGATGCCCAAGAAAGATCATCACTGATAATGTTGAAGCCTTCAAATCAAGTAAAATGATAGATTTTTTTTCAGAAGTACAATATGGAGTTGGTTCATTCCACACCCTACTAACCACGAGGAAATCAATTAGTTGAATCATCCAACAAAATTATACTGAGGATCATTAAGAAAATGCTGGAAAAAAATAAAAAGCATGGGATGTTAATCTCAAGTATGCTCTCTAGGCTAATGGAATAAGTGTCAAAAGATCAAGTGGAACATCTCCTTTTCAACTAGTTTATGGGAAGGAAGCAATGATACCTATTCAGTTAGGATTTCCTACCCTCAAGTAAATCCAACATGAAGTAGAGGATCAAAATGATATGGTGAGAAGGGTGTATGAATTGATTAAGTTACAGCATGAAAGAGAACATGTTAATATCAAGTTGCAAGAGCATTAAAGAAGGATGAAGAAGACATTTGACAAAAAAGGCCATAGTAAGAGATTTCCATCAAGGATATTTAGTCCTGAAGTGGGATGCCAGAAGAGAAGATAGGGTAAAACATGGAAAATTTGATAACATGTGGATAGGGCCCTATACCATCTCATAAGTCCATGGGAGTAATACATTCATTCATGCTGAGATAAATGGAGAAATTCTAGAGGATATTGTCAATGGGAGATTTCTCAAGCATTTATTCTTATACTAAAGTCGGGTTCCAATGATGTACATAGTAAAATAGAGGCATTTGAAATTTATGTTTTTTTTCCAATATTTCCAGAATTTCAATTTCTATCTTTTCATTTACAGTTTGTAAATATTTTTGTAAAGCTAAGAATTTGATCAACGTGTTAAAATATCTAAGAAATAAGACTCCATAACCCAATAGTAGAAGGCACTAATTTGCAGTCCTCAGTGGTTTATAGAGCAAACATGTGTCCCCCATTGAGCCAATGTTAGTATTGATATTTTCTGAGCTTTGCTAAGGGTTCTTAGCCCTGGAGAATCATCAAATTGAAGAAATAATTTATTCCCTTGAGAGCTAAGATAGAAAAAGTATCAAGTGAGCATGGTAGAAGACCGAAGGATAAATCGATCAGGTGTTTAAGGTACAAGTAGACCACCATTAAATCTGAAAGCAAATCGACGATTGAGATCAATAATGCCAACAAAGATGAAAAAATATTAATTTAATCCATTAATGAGCTAATCAAAGAGTGAAAGATCAAGATCGATGTATCACATTGACAACGCGTTGACAAAGTGAAGGATGATCAATTTTGCTCGAGCACGCATTGTCCTTGAAACCACCTGGGATGCGTATTAATTCCTAGTTGGCCACACTTCCTTAAGGCACTTTTTCAATACCGCCCAGCACTGCAAGCGTTACCACCTTGGGAAACCATGGTGGTTTCCACCCAAAAATTATAAAGTAATGTGGGGTAATAAGAAGCCACATCAACCTGCCATCCAAGTACACCTGCCATGTGGGCCCCCCTTAAAAAGGCCCACATGGCCACTTTTATTATAATTAGACAAAACTCCATATTCCTTATAAATAGGAGATATATAGTGTAGAGGAACTAAGTCCTTTAGTGGCATATCTTTTCTGAGTCACCCTAAAGAGTAGATGTCATGATGTTGATAGGATATGAAGCGAATTATGAAGTGACATGCTCTAAAACCTCTCTCGAAATCAAAGTTGTGAAAGGCCCCTCAACTGCATGTTGGGTACCAAATTGAAAGGGAATTGGGTCAAAATGGGTATCCAAGATAAACCCATTATTAACCTTTGGAACTAAAGGAAATTCACTAACAACTAGATTACATCCATAAGAACAAACAATGAGTCTCCACCATCCTTACCCCATGCCTTTTAATCCTTCACTCAATTTTTCTTATGAAAGGAAACTCATAGTTGATAGTTAGATGTCCATACTTGTCACATAAAACACAACAAAATAACACCCCATGATGATAGAGTGACTGTAGAGTAGAATAATCATCTCTTTTAAGGATCAAATTTGGTGCAAGAACCTCCTGAAGATCAATCTATAGAAAAATGCAAGTTATCATCATCAACCCTTAGTTCAAGAAGCTCATGTTACCTTAATGATGATTCCTAATCACATTTCATATCTCCTTAAAAACTTACAAGGGCAAGAAATCCATGCATAGGCCATGAAGCTTTACCAATACCAACATGATAATCATCTTCTCTAACTAAGGATTGAAAAAAGGAGACAAGGGTTGAGATGAAGCAAATTCATACCCCCCTTCCAACAAGTTCCCAAGAGATTCTTAGCATTATCCTTAGACCTTAGGACCAACCCCAACCAACCACATGTAATATTTCGATTTTGACCCTATTTCATTAAAATTGTAAATGATGTAAATATTGTTATTAATCATGGTGAGGAGCTCAAGCCCAAGGCCCCGCCATCGATTTAGTGTTTCATGTATCAACAATTAAAATAGATACATATGGTTCTTGTGCTGGGCATGCACAATGTAAATTAATACATCATGTAAATACAAATTTTAATGAAATACCCACAACTAGCTATACAATGCAACAAAGAGATGGGGGCATGATTTTTATAAGGAATAGGGAGGGAAATTATTCAAACTCTTGAGCCAATAGTGTTAACCCATGTGTCAATGAGAAAACCCATAAACCCTCAACTACCCGTTTTGGCTTATGCACCCAATCATTAAATTATTCCAAGAGTTGGTTGAGGCAGTTAATGCCTTGGGAGTGGAGAGTTATGGCAGCCAATTTCGTGTATGGCCAAGCCATCAACTTGGGAAATCGAAATGTGTCTCCTTGGGCAAGAAAACACCCACAAATTGCCTTCCCAAGCCATTATGCAGGATCAAACTTCACTCTCTCACGTTTTGGAAGCTTGCTGGGCGTTTCTCTCATGGAGAACGTTGTAAATTCGTTGGTCTTCAAGTTGAGAATCCCGTTTTTGTGATGGCTGGACTGTGGGGAAAGAAGAGAATCCATTGGGAGCTCAATAGATAAGTTGATCGCTTGTTGTTTCCTCTTATTGTTGTGAAATCGTTTTTGAATTTCCAGATTTGGTTTTCAATATGGAAAAATCATTTTTTGTGAACCCAGCAGTTATCTCCTACCTCAGAAATTGTCTTTGAATGTTCCCATCAATTGTGTGACTATGTGAAGGTCGTTTTGGCCCTTGAATGCCCGAGCCTTGCCCTCTCACGCAATTTGAGCTAGCTGGGTTCTCCCCATTACATTTTCACCATTTTTTCTTGCATTTTCCATGCCTGGGAACTCGTTTCTGGTTTGCACAATGGCTGGGAGAGGAGGACCACGATTTGGGGCTGTTATGGAGGTCGTTTTTGCCCCAGAATGTCCATGGACATTTTTCTGAAAACGGATTTGGCTTCCCAGGGTTGTTCCCCATCTTCCATTTTCGTTTTTGGGTTTCCCACGTTTTTCTGAAGCTAATGAAAACCCTAGCTTTGGGCATCTCACTGTAAAAATGTTTCTTCATGCCCAACACTTATACTTTTGCTGTTATGTGCATGCCTGTTTTGGTTTGAACCTGTGAGCAAGAAATTTGGAGTGGTAGTGGACAAAATTGGCTTGATAAACCTAGTGGGGAATAATAACCTCTCAAGAAGATCAAGAGGGCTTTGGCTACTTTTCTATGCACGCCCTGAGAGCACTAGAAAGGAAGGTATGGCTTGAGGGACTGTGTAGCAATGAAGAGAATACTGGCTTGTGTTGGGTGTGTAGGTATTGTGAGTGCCAAGTTGGATAGATCTTGTACGGGTACCCATAGCTCTGTGCTTGAGCTCACTAGCTTAGCAATTCTTCCTTTCCATTTCCTAGCAGCCTGATAAACCCAATTGCAGATTGGCTTGGCTCATTTTGGTGTGTGTTTGGCTATGTGTGAGTTTGTTGTTCCCTGGTTCCTTGTAGAAATCATGCCCAGCTCAGGGGTGGCAGTTGTATCAAGGGATTGATAAGCACAACTGGCCTATGGTTGGGTGGAACGTTGCAGATGCATAGCTGGTTTCTCAGGGACTACTTTGTTTTAAGATAAGTACTCTCATGTGCTAATTCTGTATTGTTTTAATTGATGAATGACATGAATATCTTGAATGTATGTTAGATATGTAGATGAATTTAATTCCGATGTGTTTAATGGAAATGTGCATATGTATATGTCTCTTATTAATAATGAGTTTTTACTTAATGGATATGGGACTGTATGCCCGAAATCAGAGTCATGTTCTCTCCCTTGCTTGGGCTAATGGGAGGGGACGCCACACCACATACCAGGATAAAGAATTGCAACAAATACCCCAACACAAGCTCCAAACATTCCTTCAACCAAATTTTTAGCTACCCCAATATTCTACCTTGAAAAAGCTCAACTAATGACTTGGCCTCTAAATCAACTACCTCATCCATGTTAACATCTACTCCCTTAACTAATTTAACTGAAGTTAACTCTTGTTAAATGCATTTATTTTCCTTAATCTACTTCATAGGATTCCCCCCACCCATCTCTAAACCAACGATCACATCAGAAGTCAAATCCAAAACAATGGTGAAAGCCCCACGCCTATCATCCTTCACCCCTTAAACACCGCTCACCCTAGAACCAACAATCTTTGTTCACTTGAACCCAAACTACACCTAGTCACTAGTGGAAAGAAACTCCTCTCCCACACCACTCAGCAGTCTACTTGCACTTGATTTTACCATGGACGATACATTTTCCAACCTCAGACCCACCCTTTAAAGAATGTTATCTACTCTTTAAACTTATACGCCTAAGCCCCATATGACTAGCAGAATCTTTCACATTAACACTATGGTTGAATAACCGAAGACTTAGAGTAATGACAATATTCTCCAACCTCAAGGAAAACACATGCACATTACCTTCAGTTTGTTGGAAAGGAGAGGATCCTGAAAATATCATTTAAGTGTTTGTGAGGGACAAAGTATTAAACCCAATATGCACGACCACCTGATTAAAAGTGACCCCAACCAATAGAGCCTCTAGAAGCTGAGCAATGTGGAACATGGGCCATAAAGCATGATGACCATCCACTTGGTTCCAACACTGCTTCCACGATACCCTACAAGGCCATGTGTCTAAAGCTTTAGAGTTGTTGAATAACCCCACCCCCACCCTAATTCTTGTATCTCCAACGCAATAAGTCACACTTGAAAAGATCCTCTAAGGCATGGAATCACCCAAATTTGGCTTTCAAACGTATGTAGAGAATAGTGAACCATGTCAAGTTCGATGTTCAAAACCCTCAAAAATTTATTATTTATATATAACGATTAATAGTTTTTTTAGACATGACTAAACGCTTAGGATTTTTTTGTCCTCACTTATGAAATGACAAAAAATAAAAATTAAATAATCTTAAAAAAATATTTTTTTTAAATCATTGAATAATAAAAAATGCTTTGTAGAAGTGACTTTTAGAAACACTCACCAAAGAGATTCATACACTAAATACACGATTAACTTTATTGTTCATTAAAGTAGTTTAAAAGTACTTTTTAGAAGTGACTCTCACAACAACTTTTAAAATTTTTAAATAATAAATAATAAACGTATAAAATTTAATAAAAAATGTTATTTTAAATTTTATATTATAAAAAAGTTATATTTTAAAAATTAATATTTTAAAAAATATTTTAAATATTTAATAAATTTATATTAACATTATTTATCAATAATATTTTATTAAAACATGATCGAACTGCTTTTAAATTTTTGTGAAGACTTATCAATCAAAAGTGAAGATTCACTCATTTCAGATTAAACAGTTTTTTTTTTCTAAATGTCCAAGATGACTCTCCAAAGAGAATCATTGACTTTATTGCTCATTAAAATACTTTAAAAGTATTTTTCGAAAGTCGCTCCGAACCACAACCCTAAATTAATGGAGATAATAAATGTGTAAGGTCTAATAAAAGTTGGTGTCTATGAGAATTAATGGAGATAATAAATGTGTAAGGTCTAATAAAAGTTGGTGTCTATGAGATCACAATAGGAAATATGACTTTCTTTTAGTCATTTCTTTTTTCCCGTGAAAAAAGCATACTATTGATATTCAAAATCTGAATCAAATAGTACATGATGGGTCATGATTCTACAAGCTATAGCCCACCACTTCTAAAGTGCTCGGTGCATTAACACGAAATACATATTGCGCCAAAAACAGACCAGTGGTCCTTGGCAGGGCAAGAATATTCTTAACAGCAACAGCATCCCATATACAAAACAGGTTCAAAAAACCAAATTAACAAGATCACCCTAAGTAGTAATAGTTTCCAGCATCAACACATTTATCCTCCACGATTTCCTCCCAGACAATGAAATCCTCCTCACCCTCCAATGCCATCTTAGAGAGAGAATCAGCCTGAGAATTATGCTCTCGATAAATGTGTTCCAAGTCCACCTATCCCAGCTTCTGCAATTCTTCCTTCACCCTATCACACCAGCAGGATAAGTGTAATACCTTTAGATCATACTCCCCCAGATCCCATTTGATAGTGACACGGGAGTCACCATAGATCTTCACATTCCTCAGACCAAAACAATTAGCCACCTTCGCCACACACCAAAGGGCCAGAAGTTCCGCTTTCATATTAGAACCCTTACCACATTTCATCTTCAATGTGAAATAATGCTCCTTGTTAAGATAAATAATGCCCCCAGCACCACATTCACCACAAGCAGCTGCCCCATCAAAAAACAGAGTTGGAAGTGTAATTTCCAAATTGAACGCCCCAATATTCCTATCACACCTAGTCATATCCCCCACTGGAACATTTGTATAATAGCTAATAACAGACTTAGATAAATGGTGCATCTGGGGTCTAGTGTCCTCAAATATGGCCTTGTTTCTAGCACCCCAGATCACCCAGCAAATGTAGATAGGAAGAAACTGGTGTTCTTTACATTCCAGTCTCCAAAGCTTCAGCGCAGCAGCAATGTTATCACCAGCCCATCTAACTTTAATGACAAAGAACTGATATATCATCTCCCAAAGAGCCTGAGTGAATGAGCACTCCATAAAAAGGTGTAAAGCAGATTCCGAACTGCATTGACACAGAATGCATCTGCTGGGACCAACCCACCCCATCAAAGTTAAGTTCTCCCAGGACTTCAATCTATCCTGGAGGACAAACCAAAAAAAACATTTTAATTTGAGAGGTAATTTCCAGTGCCAAAGTTTCCCATACCACCACTGCTTTGGAAAAATACATCTCCCTCTGATTAAATAGCTATAGGCCGAGCTAGCAGTAACAGTCCCAGTAGCTTCATTCCCGCTCCAGAGTATAGTATCAGCACAGTTATTGAGTTTAATACCATTACAATTGAGCTTATGGATGTATTCACGCCATTCCCCAGCAACCGCAGGTCCCAACTGAAGGTCTTCCACCGAAGACCAAGTACCAGAATAAATATTACCAACAGAACTCAATGTGAAACAGCCCACATTCTTCACTTGCTGAAGCAAGTTTGCAGATAATTCATAAGATTCTGTCATTCCAACGATCGGATCCACTCCAATAGCAACCTCTTCCCCGCATCCAACTTTCCAACATAACCCCAGGGCTAACCATTTATATACTTTCATGAATCCATTCCATAATGGTGAAATGCCCCTTACTTTCTTAGCTGGAGTCCTCAGCCAATGCGACACCTCCATTTTAATATATTTACAGTGAATGAGCCTCGACCACAGTGTGCTACCAAAGATAGCACGCCACAGATTCTTTAACCTCAAAGCAGCACTAAACACCGACAAGTCCTTAATACCCCATCCCCCTGCATCAGCTGGTAATGACAATTTCTCCCAGCCCACCATAACCAGACAATTCTTCTGAAAGCCTCATGTCCATAAAAAATTGAACATTAACCTCCTCAGGGAATTGATCACCGAAGATGGAATAGGCAATAAAGAAAACCAGTACACAGGAGTCCCCAACAAAACAGACTTTAGCAGTGTTAATTTGCCACCAATTGACAACAGGCGGTATGTCCAGCTGGCAATCCGATTCTCAAACCTTCGAATCAGCCACTCCCAATCCTTAATTAAATATCCATTAGGCTTCAAATGGAACCCAAGATACGTGAAGCCATCATTAATACATCCAAATTTATAGGGCAAGATGTTCTGAATCTCAAGCATTCTTTCTTCCAGAATAAGATTCCCATAAAAACAGGATTTCCTCATACTGACACGCATACCGAAGGCCCTGCAGAATAAGGAAATAATCTTCTGATATTGTCTCCATTCAGAAGTAGTCTCCATTCCAGCAAGTAGGACATCATCAACGAATAAAACATGTGTAATAAAGAAATCCTTTGCCACTTTAATACCAATGATGTTGCCATTCTGCTTCGCATTATGAATAAGCCTGCTCAACCCTTCAATCACCAGCAGGAACAGTAAGGGTGATAGAGAACAACCCTGACGAATACCCCTCGAACACCTGAAGAATGATGAAGGTGCACCATTTACCAGTACCGCAATATTAGCCGTAACCACACATGACATAATCCACTTAAGAGCCAACGCCGGGTACTCCAATTTGTATCAAAATTAATCTGAGAAAATCCCAGTTAACCCTATCATATGCTTTTTCCAAGTCCATTTTAAGGAAAATAGCCTTCTTCCTCCTGCTTTTGACAGAATGCAGAATTTCCTGTGTGATCCCCACCGCATCATGAATTTGCCGATCCTGTAAAAAGCCAAATTGTTCTTTAGAAATGTACCTAGAGAGAACCGGTTTGAGCCTCCCTGCAATAATCTTCGATACAATCTTATACACCAAGTTACATAGAGCAATAGGTCTGAAGTCACTAAAATGCTTTGGATCATTCACTTTGGGGATTAAGGTTAAGAACGTAGAATTCAATGCCCCAGACATATACCCTTCCAGCCGAGTATACTCCACTAATTTGACGATCTCTTCCCCCATAATATCAAAGAATTGTAAAAACAATTCAACAGTCCAGCCGTCCGGGCCTGGAATTTTTTCTTTGGCAAATAATTTCAGAGTACTCTCAACCTCGGCCAAAGTAACTTCATGACATAGTTCTTCAGCCGAGTCACCATCAAAGAACCTGGGATAATGTTTAATCACTTGTAACTGTGACTCAAAGTCACATTCAGGATCAATAGCATATGTCTTACAGAAGTACTCCCTTGCCAAATTTAAAATCTCAGGTTGACCAGTAACCTTAGTCCCCTCATCATCGGAAATATTCCAGATAGTGTTACTATTTCTTCTTGCCGAAGCAAAAGAATGAAAGAACCTGGTGTTTCTATCCCCGTACATAACCCAAAGTGCTCTACTTTTCATCCTCCATTCCATCTCCTCTCTAAGAATTATATCCGCCTTTTCCTGTTCCAATTTCTTAATAAGATTGAAGTTGCTGCTATCCTGAGGAGTAGTCAGATTGCGACTATAAAGTTCTTTTAATTGTTCCTCCACCCTCAAAAGCTGCTCCTTATCCATCTTCTTTTTCATATGTATCCAGGTAGAGACGATATGTTTAAATATCTGTAATTTCTTACAGAAATTGTCCACTGGATTGAGATCCCCATCATTAGTGAGTCTCAGCCATTCATCCTTAGCAAACTGCACAAATGCTTCGTGTTTCAACCATGAACAGTCAAACTTAAAGGGAAATTTCTGTAGATAGACACACTCCTCAAATTGGAGAAAAACAGGCCAGTGATCAGAGACCTTGTTCTCCCCCACCCAGGCTCTGTAGATACCCACTGATGCAATTAATGATTCATGAACCAAAAATTTATCAAGCCGCTTGTGAATCCCATCCATACCGCACCTACCATTGGTCCAAGTAGGAGCTGTCACCCCTGTGACCACATCCACCAACTTGTTTTTAATCAGATACTCATTAAAAAATTCAGATAAATTATCCATCTTAGCAGAAGCCCCCCAGATTTCATGAGCAAATCTGGTAAAATTTAAATCCCCAGCAACCATAATATTAGTCAAACAAAGAATCCCAGAGGTCTGCAATCCCAACCAGAACCCCACACGATCCTTATATGGAGTGTAACAATTCAGAATGTTAAATTGCAGGTCGTTCACTTTACAGACCCCTTCCATGAGAATACCCCACCAAGTCTTGTAAACAGAAAAGGAAAAAACCCGAGGGTCCCAAGCTGCCATCAATCCACCTGACAGGCCATCTGAGCTAACAGCAGTGATTTCCCAGCCTGGAACAATGCTTGCAACCTTGGAAACAGCAAGATGGTCAGCACACATCATCTCTTGTAGAAGCAAAATAGTAGGGAGAGCAGTAGCAATTAGGTGGGAGAGGACCCTAGCTCGTACAGTCAACCCCAGCCCCCGTATATTCAATGAACAAATAGTCATCAGGAAACCCCGCGATAGGGGGGGATCGCTCTAAGGCCCCCAGCATCAGACACCTCCATGCTCCCCTCCAAGGCCCCCATTGCAGGTACCCCAGAAGTATTACCCAGCACAATGTGATCATCCACCCTCCCAATATCATCAAGAATACGGTCCGAAACAGACACAGACTCCCCCACTGAGTCAATAGAATCCTCAAACCCTTTCCTACCAGTCCGTCGGGGCTTACGCAAAGTAACATTATGGAAACGAGCCCCAATGCAAGACGAAACCGCAGGGTTTGTGGATGTATTTTTAGAGAATATAGGCAATGGTGTAAGGGAATCAATAGGGTTCGAAGTACCAGACCCATCCACCCCACCATTAGAAAAAACCTCCCCAGAGTAAGGCCCTAATTCCTCCCGCTCCAAGTTACTACCAACCAAACCAGACGGCTCACAAAACCCTTCCACCACAGAAGTAGGAGTACCCATAACCGGAAGTAGGTCCGAGACAATACCAATAGGCGTTTCAACCTCAATCGGCCTAGGAAAAGTAGAAGCAGAGTCTAGTTGCTAGGCACATAAAGCTCCATCAACCACCGGAGTACCCACTACCTCTCCACAGACAACCCTAGACAAATCAGATGCATGACCGAAAAAAGAATCCGAAACCCTACCCTCATCCCGAGACACTGGTGTACCCCCCTCTGCTAACCTCATATCCAAAATGTTTTCCGCCGCCCTAATACAATCTAAATCATCATCAGGAATAAAAGGAACAGGAGACCCAAGACGAGGAGCTAACTTACCCGTGGTCACATGAGAGTCAAGCTGACCAGTAGCCCTCTCATCCCCCAAATGTGCCGAAACTCTGGGATGTACCCGCGTCCCCTGCGCAGGATGAGGGATGCTTGTCTCCGGGCAGTTTACTCGAGTATGACCCGTCATCGAACAAATATGGCATCTGAAGGTTATTCTGAAATAGTCCAGCCTCTGTCTCCATACTCGTTCGCCCCAGTGAAGTTCAACTTCCGTCGGTAGTCCAAGGGTCATATCAAATTCGACCATGACCTTGGCCGACCGCCGATCAAAACCATATAATGATTTGGAGTCCAGTCTGACGAATCTCCCCACAGAATTGGCAATGCCTATCAAGATGTTCTCAGACCAGAGTTCAATCGGAAGCCCGGGAATCAGCAACCACAGATGTCTAAACTGCTGCGTTTCCGTTAATGGGTCAAAAGACAGGTGCCAACGCTTGAGGCAAAAGGAACCCTCCTTAAAACACCAATACCTCTTCAGCACCAGGTTAACGTGCTCCAGTTTAGTGAAAATAACCATCACCCACCTATTAACTAGTGACATGACCCTGGGCATATCCCCACAAAGCGGAACCCAGTTCTTTCTTACCCACTCCAACAAATCACCTTGGTCCCCGCTCGTGAATTCCAAACGGCCAACAATGGCCCGGGAATGCAGCATTTTAATCCGTTCCAGATTCGTCTCAGGGGGTATGGAGAAATGGTCTAAACCTTCCCTAACCTTCACCGGTTTACTGTTCCGTCTTTTACGTGCCTTATCACCCTGAACCCTGCTTGACCATGGCAGAGTAGTTTGCGTATGACCACGGCTCCGACCCCCCTCACCCTTCGCGTCTCCAGAACCCTCCGCAGTTACAAAGGGAATACCATCAATATTCCCGTGATGACCCATTTTACCCGTAAACCGGATAACCGATAGACGTCGGTCACTGTACCACAACCAGTCTCCACCACATGCAAATGGAAATAGTTAAGAATAGCACCGTAGCCAGAATAGACAGGGAAATATCAAATCATGTGAAGCGGGGATAGTTAAGAATAGCCCCGTAGCCACCAACGTTCCAACCAAAGCTAAAAACAGAGAAGATACGCCAGGTCTGAAAACACTCTCCAAAGTTAGCAGAGAATCAACAAAATGGAAGGATACACTACCCCACCACACACAGCAGTGGAAGACAGGGACTCAACCCTAGGTTTAGCAAAAGATGTGCTTATCCATGAACCCCGTTGACAGCATTCGAAATTTGCTTCCCACTTTTTTGACTTGGCTGGTACTAGGTTGGCCCCAAAGGGCCAACGGGACTCCAAGAGAATGCTGTCAAGTACGGTTCACATGCAGCCAACACCCTAGCTAAACCTGCAAGGCAATCCCTGCCAGCACAGACCAAACCCTAGCTCCTTCTTCCTTGCGAATTATGTATTTATTAATAAATTTCGTTCTTAATTGCTCATGTTTTCCCTTTATTGATTTGATTTTTATATATATTATTAAAAATATTTAATTTTTTGGTAAATAGGTAGATATTTATACTTGAAAGTGTATTAGACTTTACATCTTATCATATATGTCATATATGTCATCATTATGTAAATAGTTTTGCATATTTGGTGTGACATATCACTAAATAAATACATGTAAAGTGTTTTTAGCAAGATAACATGCAAAAGCATCAAAGCTTCATTAATATTTATAACTTATGCAAAAGCATCAAACCTTCATTAATGTTTATAACTTATGCTTATGGTTCCCTTGCATCCACACCCTTAACCGTTTTCTTCCACTTTATGACCCATTGCAAAACATTTAATAGTGTGAAGCCTATTTTTATTTTTTCTTTCCAACTAAAAGGCTTTACTTTAAAAACAATTCACTCCATTTAATAGTATGAAGATAGTTTTTTTTTCAAGGTGATTAAAGACACCTTAAAAACAATTCACTCCATTTAAAGACACTTTAAAAACAATTCACTCCATTTAATAGTATGAAGATAGGTTTTTTTTCAAGGTGATTAAAGACACTTTAAAAACAATTCACTCCATTTAATAGTATGAAGATAGTTTTTTTTTTCAAGGTAATTAAAGACTTTACTTGAAAAATCTTAGAAATAATGTAGAAATGCAATACCAAATTAAAAACAAGCACAACATAATTAACCTAAACGTGAGGCGAATTGTCTCACTCACACTTAATATCCCATTACTTGAAAACACATTACATATATAGGAGAATGACGAACTTTATAGATCCTAAAATGCTGGATTTAGATCTCTAAAAATAGCTAATACAACCTAGAACCATCTCGGAACCTTTTTCCAACAATAACTTATAATAGTTCCCATAACAACCAATTACCAACTCATTTCTACATTATTCTAACACTCCCCCTTAATGGAGAAATGAATTCTCTATCAAGCCATCGTGTCAAGTCTGCATTGTAGTCATGTCCTCATCTTCAACTTTTATCTTCATATGACTGGACTTCATTGTGTTGCACCATTTCATTGACTTCCCCTCATCATAAATCATCCTGGGATTTTGCGGCTTACCCCTAATCATTGCAATTCTCAAATGGATTCCGCTTACCATGAACCATGCATCACATCAGGTGGTTTCTAGTTGACCATGAATTTCCAACTGTCATGACAAGTGGTTTTTAGGCTGACCACGAACCTTGCACTGCAAAGTGGTTTTTAGATCAACACGAACTTTACAATAGAACATGTAGTTTTGGAGGACCAATAATCATCATGATGTGGAAACAAATTTTCAATGCACACACTTACTTGGGCTTTCTTCATTCGAAATTTATGCTTCTCTCTTTTGTACCTGCATAAAATGAAATATTGCTCAAACTTTATGATTCTTCTTTTATACGTGCAAACAACTTATTATTGATGTGCATATTAAAAAAAACCATCTACCGAGATATATGGGTTCCATCTATTGTATTTGCCAATTCTCTAGGAATGTTTTTCACCTACATGGTTCATCAACATGTTAAACTCTCCTTTAATCATACCTTGGTCTATCACAACATCTCACACTTTGAGATTACTCCATCTCACACCCCCCCTAAATCAAAGATTTAAATTCTCTGATTCACCATCAAACTTAGATATGAGTCCATTTTTGTAATGTCCCCATTCTGGTAACACTATGGTTCACCACTACACCTATTCAATTCCCATGGGTCCTAGTGGAGAAATTCAATTATTTAATAAGGGAGTTAAATTTTGGGCAAAGATACTTTATGTAATTAAATAAATTATGGTGGATCGCAATTTTGTTATAATTAATATTTCTAATCAATTTTTATGAGTTGACAATGGTCTAGGTCACTCAAGAGGGTGCATAGGATAAGGATAAAGCATGTGATTTTTCCTCCTCGGAAAATTCTAGAAAGAAAGCATCCAAAAGCAGGAAAAGAAAGAAAAGCAGCAAAAAAGAAAATATGATAGAAGTTTTTTTTATTTTAGAAGATAAGGCTCAAGAAATATCAGTAAAAGTAGGAAAGCAAGCAAAAGGCTTCGGGAAAGCTATAGAGTCTAATTTTAGTCAGTGAGGGCGAATTCATGGAGGAAAGTGGGTCCAATGCAAGAGAGACTTGCCAAAGAAGCATAAAACGCACCAAAGGTATTCTTTCCTTAAAATTATTAATTATTATTTTATTATTTTTGTGAGAGAAGTCGAGAAGGAAGGAAAATCCATCAGAATTTTATAAAAAAGACGTTGAGCACTCCATTTCACGTCTTTTGGTCATTTTGATTATGTTATTGGAGAGCTCTTGATTATCTATGCTTGGGAGATGTGCCCCTTGTAACAGTAGGGAGATGTGCCCCTTTGTAACTAGTAACTAGTTGGAGTGTTTGCTAGCATTCCAATTAGTGATTTAGGAAAAGGATATCTAGTCCTTTTCATAGAGATTCAAATCAGTTGTTTATTGTTCATTTGCAGATGATAAGGTTTCATTTTGGAGATGAAAATTCATATTCACAACTCTGTTCTTCAGATCTAGGTGTTTGGGATTTTGTCATGTGGTCAGATCAATTTAATCACTGGAACCATTGTGGGAAGGACGAAATGGTTATTCTAGTTTCGAAACTTATGAGCATTCCTAGACCTTGAGGCATATTCTATTTTGTATGGAGCTTTGTTTCTAGGTGGAAACACCTTGTTTCTCATCGAAAAAGACGTCTGGATGACCAAGATATAGTTATTTTACTAGATCTGAGGGTTTTAGTGTTGAAGAATAGACATGTTCATATCTATCTTTGTATTAATGGATTTTCGAGCTGTGTAAGAGCCCCATATTGTTCATGCACCTCCATTTATATATATGATGATGTTATCCTGGTCATGGTTCTGATCCAATAGTAAAATATCCTTCTCGTATTCTCAGATTCTCCAATTCTACTTCTATGTTGTAAAATTCCAACTATAATGGACATTCTGTCAATTTGGCTCCAATAGACTGTTTATTGCATCTCTGAAAGTATGATTATAGCTTGATGATGTTCAATGGAATTTATTTAGCTTCATATATGATATTTATTTCATAATTCATGAGCATTAAATGCCATTTGAAAGTCTATGTTTCCTATGCTTGCGCAATGGTAGATAAATTTGACTAGTTTTCTGTTTCAAAGCACTTAATTGTTTCATGTGCTTCTAAAGTATGATTTGAAGGTTCCTAGAGTTAAATCAGAGGTATTTGAGTCTATCCACACTCATAGAATGGAATTTAGGAATATTTTGATTCCATTCAAATTGGTTTGGAAATTGTCTCTCTCCCTAGTCCTAGTTTTGAAACTTGCAACTAGTTTCTCTCTTTGCAGTCAAACTTTGTCTATCCATCCTAATAACTTCCATATCAGGTTGGGGATAGTTAAATCAATATACCTGAGGTTTAGTTACTTCCATTACTGCACAAGAAGCAGTTTATTTTCCACATAAGTCTTGGGGCCATTTCCTTGAAGCCTTTGGCTTAGCCAAAGGAGTCTACCCATGTGTGATGCACTCCTGACTATGCAACTATCAAAGTAAGAACCTTGAATCAACCTATATTGCGTCATTCACATGTGTCTAGGTCAAAAATAAGTCTTCCTGGCTATTGTTAGAAGGTTTGGCAGTGTTTGGAATGCAAACTAGTTCAGTGGTGTGTAAAATCCATCCTCTATGTGTCCAAGTAGTCAATTTTGGAGTTAGTGTGCCTAGAATGGGGTTTGGGTACATTATATTTTCCACCCTCATACCTATTTGGTATATTCTGCAACTTGATGCCACATCATTTCCATTCATAGGACGGATATATGATACATGATTACATGTATTACCACACTAATGCATGTAGGCCTAACTCAACAGGGATTACAGAACACTTGGGGATTGCAGTTGAACTTTTAGAGAGATGTTGTTGTATATTATAAGATCTCATCTTGTAGAATCCTTTCAGCATAGAAGTAAATTTATGCCATTCTTGCACATCTATCCAACCAAATTGTACTTATATATGAGGCAATGTTATTTCCTTGTTCCAACATATGAGTTTATAATGGTTGGTAAAAACAAAGACACTACAAGGATGTAGGGTCCAACATTTTGCTTGTACATGCCATGTTCAACCACTATGGAAACATTTTTCCTCTTACCTATAGATCATTCACTTTTTCTTGATGTTTCTTCCTTTACAAATTTGGTGTCACCATTACATGTGTGACCTTCATAACCAAGGCATTCATTTATTGGTCTTTGACATATCTCTATGGGATTTAGGATTCCTTTCCCATTCTTGCCTAAAATTTTTCCATCAAAACCAATTGTATTCATGAGTTTGGATCCAGTTCTTTTAGTATGTTCTTTAAAACACCCAATTTCATCATCTTCATTATGAAGTTTAACATAATAAATATCATCATTTTTCCGAGTCTCACAATATGAGAGAAACACATGTACATCATCAACATCAATCAAATCATCAAGTATCACGTGAACTGTCAATCTTTGAAAGCAAATCACTTCTATCACACATTACTTTATACTGCTTCAAATTTTTCACTTCACTTTCTAGTGCCAACAACACATTTTCCTTTTCCACTAACTATTACTGCAATGATTCTATCATTTTATATTTCTTATCATGAAGTTTTATGAGATCAATTATCCATTCATCCAATGATGCCAACTCTCCTTCCAATTCACTTATGTCTTGCTTAATGAAATCAACAAATTCACTATAGAGTTCACTGTCACAAACTCTAAGTTATGTGGCTTTCCCTCTATCTCTTGGTGGGCATCAACAAGATTTTGTTGAAGTAGTTCAATTTCATGATTATCACTTTGTAGTCATTTTTCTCCTTTACCCATTATGAAATGTTGATTGAATTATGCTAGCTTGTCAAAAAAACAACAACAAAGAGGGTGTCGGGTACAACTGATCATGCACCCATACAATAATGATAGGAGTGTCAGGTACCACTGATCATGCACTCCCTTCAAATATGGAAGCCTTGTCCTCAAATAAGGACTCAAAATTCAATTTACACTTTGACTTTGACTCTAACTTGGACAATTTTAATTACTAATATTGGATATGAATTTTCATGTCTTCAACTCCTTACATCACCATACCACTTACATCATCTCCTTACATAACCATGAAATCCTTTGACTCTAACTTTGACAATTTTAGCTGCTAATTATATTTGATATGTATTTTCATGGCTTCAACTCCTTACATCACCATGTCAATAAGACATGCATCACAATTTTTTTAATCATCAAAATTCCAACCTCTTCTTTTCAAGATAGAAGACCTCTTTGCACAATCTCTTCTTCACTCATCATGAACATACAATTAAGGATCTCTTTCATGATCAATTCAAAATGCACCTTAATGAATTTCAAATTCCATTTTTCATAATATCATACAAGGTATTTGGATTTTGATTAAAGTGGCATAAATATAAATTAGCGATAGAAAATAAAAACAAGCACATCAGAATTCACCCAAATGTGAGATGAACTATCTCACTCACTTCATATCTCATTGCGTGAAAACAAATTACATATATAGGATATTTTCAAACTCTCTAGATCCTAAAATGATGGACCTAGATATCTAAAAATAGATAATACAACCCAGAATCATCTTAGAACCTTTTTCCAACAATAACTTATAATAGTTCCAATAACAACCAATTACCAACTCATTTCTACATTATTTGTTAAGGTTTGTCATTACACCAAAACCTATAGATATTAGTAAACTTCCAAACCAAGCACATAACCTTGAGTGGGCGGTTAGTCTCATGTTCCCGGGGTAGCGATTAGTCCACAAGATCAATTCCCATAGGTGTGGCAGTTAGTCCAATAACCCCCAACCAACATAACTTGGGGGAATTGAACTTGGGCCAAGGATCTAATACCATGTTAAGGTTTGTTGTTACACCAAAACTGATAGATATTAATAAAATTCCAAACCAAGCACATAAAATTGAGTGGGAGGTTAGTCCCATGTTATATACCAAGGTGGTGGTTAGTCCACAAGATCAATTCCCAGAGGTGTAGTGGTTAGTCCAACAAAAAAAAATTCCAAGTTAAGAGTATTAATTTGTGGTTTTATGTTTTTATTATTTTTACATTATAAGACATTTTTCACTATGGGGTTTATGTGCTTTGATGGGACGTTTTCTTTACTTTAGATGTTAGTCAACTTAGATGACCATCAGGGACCTCTAGATCATCTTTCCCATCGAACACCAATCATTGGAAAGTTGATGTAGCACAATAATCATTTATATTGGGTTGTTCTTTTCTTGCAGTCAACCTCTCTACCAATTTTTCCCTTTTCCATGTTAATTTGGCCAAACTATTAGATTTATTGCCCCTCTCTATTTTTCTTACATTTTTCGATGCACTAGATCTATGCATCTACCAAATTTATTGTCACATGCACAAGTTTTGCAACACACCTCATTTAGGGTTGCATGTTTGTCATCCCCTCCTTCACCTACAAAATTTGTTGTTTTTCTAAATCTCTTCTACACTCTAATCCCATTGACTTCACCATCAAAATTTTCCTCCCATTGGCTACTCCTATACTCTATATCTTTATATATTTTTGGTGACTCGGTATTGTGGTTCTCAAAAATACTTTACCCAACAATGGTTATTTTCATTTTGACATCCTTTACCTTTAGCCTGCTCTACTATGGGCCCTTACAAGCACATTCCACGTGTCTCCTATGGTTTCCATTCTTGATACTTCCTCGATGTTGGAATTTATTTATTTACCATATATTTTTGTTGTTTGATCATACATTTTCATCAGTTAGCTCCAATTATATTGGTTGGCACTATAGGTGTTAGCAAGATTTATATTGCCTTTGTGGAATATAAAAATGCATGTGGGTCGTGTTGCCCGTATTTTCAATTTTTGTTTCAAGAGTGTTGCTTATCAACAATGTAAGATAAAATCCACATGCAACACATTCAAAAAGTTTCCACTAACCATTATTTCATTTCATTTTAGAATTTATTTTCTCTATGGCCTTTATTTTCATCCATACACGCCAGTATAAATTTAGCAAACTACTAGAATGGTTATCTTCACAACAATCGTTCATGTATACATGAAATTTAGTTTATATGTGTAAGTTTTTCATTGAGTAACGCATTTTCATTTTCATGGTAATTTGGGTTTTATGTGTTTATGTATTCCTTGTGGATGAATGCATCTTTTTGTATTTTCTTTTAATGTTCATTATCCAATATAATTTAAGATCAACTTCTTGTTTGTTTGAACACTATTAATGGAGACAATTTTTCTCATGTTCTACTTTCCTTTTGCATAAGTTATTGTCTTTGTTACCTATAATTTCTATGGTACTTGTCCTTAGAAATTTATGCAAATATTGGATGCTTAGTCTAAAAACCATTATTTCTTTCTTTATGCCGGAAATCAAATGCAATGTAATGAAGAGCATAAAATGTATGGCATTATGTGGTGTTTTTTAACCTTGAAACTTAAAATAACACATGATATACATAGGTTAAGATGTAATAAACCATAATTTATAGAGCGTAACAAGAAACATTAGACAATAGAAAGATAAATGTGGTAGGAATAAGCTTTATATTATGAGAATAACTTCGAGAAGCAATGTTCACAAGCCACTTGAGGTAGGGTGACCTTTCAATTGAGCAAAGATCCATTACAATAATTCTTGAAAAAACCCTTCATAGACTTGTAGCTATATAAATAGGCTTCCCATATCCAAAACCCTAAGTACTTGGAATAATCAAATAATTAACAAGTACCGACTTCTTAGTGGGCCTTAATTAATAAAGAGGCCATTTTTACATTCATTGATGAACACTAACTTACTTGGCCTTATTTCAAAGATATGGGCATAAATAGTGTATGTCTCACTCCTAAAATAAGGTGGGTTGGGGACCTTACATGCCTCTCCCCATTCAAAAACAACGATGTCCTCAATGCTGAAGGTGCAGAAATTGTTGTAAATTGTATGCTACTTCCTAAATGGAATCTTATAGCACCATATCATTTCCTTGGAGAAAAAATGATTTGATTGTGAGCTTGTGCAATTGTCGTTCCTTGTAATCCAAGACTAATGTCAGCTGCAGCCAAACGGAGACTTCCTCATCCAATTCAGGTAAGCTAGTTGACACTTTACAATTAGACCCCCGCCACTTTTTTTGGGCAAGAAATATGAAAGATAGGGTGAATCTTGGTGTGGTTTGGAAAAGAGAGCTTGTAGGTCACTTGTTCGATGTATTGGAGGATGGTGTAGGGTCTATAGAACTTCAAAGCAAGATTCTGGTGGAGATAGTCCTTGAGGGATGTTTGTTTATAATGTTGGAGTCAAAGAAATGATCTATATCCTATGTCAAAGGAGCACTTGAAGCAATGTTGATTTGTCTATTGTTTCATTCTATTTTAATCCATAATCAGATTGTATTTAGGGATTCGGAGAATATATTCTCTGGTGAGGAGTGTGTGATCCACTACTAGAACACTAGAGAAACCTACTAGATAGGAAATCATTGATAAGGGATTTTTGCAATACATTGCTTCATATGGTTTCATCTTGGTGGAGACATGATAACTACTATTATACCACCATTCAACTAGAGGGTGACATTTGTCCCAGTGGTGTGGTATGTCCAATGCAAAGCATCACAAGTAGGTTTCCAAGCATTTATTGATCACTTATGTTTGACCATCTATTTGGGGGTGATATGATGTGTTGAGATTCAACTAAGTGTCCTAAAGTTTAAACATCTCCTTCCAAAAATTTCTTGTAAAAGTGGGGTCACAATTAGATACAATGGAAGTGGGCATGACATGGATCTTAAAAATTTGATCCATGAAGACTTGTGCCACTAGTGAGGGTGTAAAAGTTGGTGGTAAGGCATAAAGTTGGTGTATTTGGTCAGACAATCGACTATTACGATAATCATTATTTTATTTCCTTCCTTAGGAGGCCCCACAATGAAATCCATGAATATGTCCATCCAAATATGGTTGGGAATGGGAAGTGGCCACAAAGCAGCTGGTAACTTCATTATTTCATCCTTATCTAAATGGAAAGTGTCATAGGATGCAACAAAGTTGTGGATATATTTTTTCATTCCTTCTCAAAAGAAGGAACACTTAATTATTTCATAGGTTTTATGAAATCTTGAGTACTCGAATGTGGGTGATGATTGTAATTCCTCTAATATTTTTTGTTCAAGGACAAATCCTAGGTTATAAAAATGCACTCCTTATACCTCAAGATATTTTAGTTCCATGTACACCTAGGCAGAGGGTTCAAGTCTTCTTTCCAATTTGATGAGGTGTCTAACTGTGTCCTAGGGAAACCATTCCTTTCATGCTTCATCGATCCATTCTAGGATTGGTTAAGATAATGAAAAGAGGGAACCTTCATCTTCAAATTATCTATACAAAGCATCTTCCACCACATTTCCATGACCCTTCATATTTATGATCGCATAATCATAACCTAGCATCTTAGTAACCCATTTTTGTTTCTCTGGTGAGGATAATCCACGGGGGGTTCACTTAGTGAACTTATTACATAGCACGATCATTCACAGGATATTAAAGAATATCCCTAATTTCACTAAATATTAGAAAATGCTTCCTAAAATTGTATTGTTGAACCCCCCTCCCAATATACCTTTCCAATTAAGAAAACCCTTATTTTCACCAGATATTGTAGGTATCCATTTTTATCAACCCATTTTTAATAACTCATCTATATCATATTATCAATGTGTAACAAACAAGATCCCTAATGCATCTTAGTATAAGCAAACAACATGCTAAAGAAAAAAAGTAGTATAATGTTAACAATGATCCCACTGATATTGCAGGGGCGACTGATCAATTTGTAGCATTGGATAGTGGAAGACCCAATGAAATATTAATGGGGAAGGTAAAATGAGTAAAAGGAAACCCATCAAGAGATCAATGCAACAAAGAATGTAAAAGGAAGATAGTCCAATAGTTAGTGCAATGCTTAGAAAAGATGAGAATTATAGATGTTTCAAACCACAACCTACTAATCTACCAATTTTATATCATGTAAATACAAATATAGGCATAGAGAGCTCATGTTTTCTATAAGCTTAATAAATTAAACTCCATAAAAAAAAAAAAAAATTGAAACCCTTTCGTGGATGGACTTCCCTACCTTCCTATCAAAAGAAACATCATTGATGTTTGAACCCAAATGAACATAGAAAACTTTCTCTTACTTTCCAATAACACCATATGATCATGTGCATATCTTGGATTTGGGTCATTCACAAGATTCAATGAATTGCCTGTACTTCATCTACATTTATTCTTGCAATCAAGGGAATTAGCAACATTTAGTTATCTTTTCTTGGGTTAATATATCTAATTCTTTTTATCTTTACGGGAAAGGAAAAAATATCCATTGTTAAGTTTCAATCATGCAATAGATATAAAGATACACAAATGGTGAAACTTATATGATACCATTTCATGGTAATGATAACACATAAGGTATGTAAACAAGGATTTATATTTTCACCTATGTTCATGTCAGTTCCAATACAATATTAAGAAGGATGCCTTGCATATAGGAATTGAAATTTCAATTTTGAATGTGCCAAATATAACTCAATCTAACAACTATTCTTAAATGGAAATGTGAAAATGTTAAAGAAGAAAACAAAAAAGTTGAAAGAAATTATTAGTCAAGAAATATTGATCTAACTTTTCTTGGTTCCAATGATCCAAGAAAGATTGATCTCACTTTTTTTTCTTGTCATGGAACAAGGTCTGATTGAATTTCAATACCCACCTAAACCCCAACCTAAAAAATGAAGAGTTAGATCTTTTACTAGATTTCCTACACAAAATACAATATAATTGTTCGACTCCAAAACTCTCAATTAGCTACATCTCTTAACTTTGGAGTTGACGAGGAACCAAATGTACATTCAAACACATTGAACAGTTTCATAGGCTACAATGTGACTTATATCTAGAAAAGAAACACACTTTGGAAATTGGCCTCATAAAGAAAAACAAAAGGTATAATGTTACAAGCTTGCCTCACTTTTAACACTAGCAAACTCAACCTCAATTATGGAGAAAGTGTAAAATCTTGCATACATATTCATAAGAACTGGTAACATTAACCTTTTGGACATCACATCAATAACATTCTACATAAAAGGACAAAATACTATCACCCTGGCTATCTCAATGCCACAAAATTGTAACGTCCCCACCCATCATACCAGTGCAATGGAGAGGATCGTGATGCTAAAACTGGGCAATTGGCCCCGATACCTACTAAATAAAACAATCGCATATATAGAAAGACAAGCATGCAGATGTACACATCTAAGCAAATACCGCAGAAGTAAATACATAGGTAGAAATACTCATCTTTATTGCAATCGTCCCCAAGCAACTAGCTATGTCGCTGCAACGTTCCACCCAACCGTAGGCTCTTCGACAGCTTATACTGAGTCCGTCCGAAGGCCACCCCCGAGCTGGGCATGATTCTCACAAGGAAATGGAACATTCCAGTTCACACACATCCCATTTACCATTTCATCTCAGCCAAAAACAATCATTGACAGGGTTACACATTTACAACAACGGTGTCCACAAAACAGGGTCTACATTGGCTCTCCCAACTCATGGATTCACCCAAGCGAACTGTGGAATTTCGATTTCAACCCCAGGGAGCAAAACGATTTCTCTCCACCGGTTAGGATCCCTTCCAATGGCCTAAACGACTTCCAGGAAGATCCAAAACGTCCTGCTCTCTTTCCCCACCGGTAACCATCACAAAAACGCCCCTTCCCAGCTAAAAGATGAAGGGAAACACAGAAAAACGGGGGAGAAAAACGCCCAGGCAGCTTGAGCTGCGTGAGAGAGCAAGGCCATGGTGAATAATAGCTTAGGCAGCCATTTCGTGGCTCTATTCTTGCCCAAAAAGACCAACACATTTTCCCATGAAGGGTGGCTTGCCCATACCCGATTTTGGACAGCCATACCTCCCCATTCCCAAGGCAATAACTCCCCCAACCAACTCTTGGGAGAAATCAATGGTTGGGTACAAAAGTCAACATGGGTAGTTGAGGGTTTGATGGGTTCCCTCATTGACACTTGGCTTGACTCTATTAGCTCAAGGGTTTGAATGTTTTCCCTCCCAATTCCTTGTGAAATCATGCCCCCATCTCTTTGTTGCATTGCATAGCTAGTTGTGGGTATTTTTATTAAAAAAGCATATTACATGATGTTGAAATTCCAATGTGCCTGGCTAGCACGCAAAGCATATGCATCAATAAATCGATGGCGGGGCCTTGGCCTTGAGCTCCTCACCATGATTTCATAACAAATATTACATTATTTATAATGTAAATGCCATGGGGCCAAACTGGGGACATTACAAAAATTCTAATATTGTAATGCATGTTATTCCAAGAATCATACCTCATATCTAAATAAATTCACCAAGAAACAAAAACAGTAACCCCACAAAAATAAAACACAGAGCATAGTTAATAGTAATAGTTGCAATATTATAGAAATTTCAAAAATCCAAATACATTGCAGAAGTTACTTCGATATCTTTACAATAACATTCAAGTCTCTGCTGGAAGAAGAAAGAATGAAAAAAAGTAACTGACACATAAATCCATAAAGTTTAAGCGAATTATAAACATTCACATATATTTTTATTAAGCAAAATAGAAGATATGGTAAGTCAAAATCATTGTTAAGTCTAAGAGTATTAGTTTATCTTATAGCTGTGATGTTATGTATGATAGAAATTCTACTCAAAAGAGTCACCTTCTCCATTTCCACTACTAAAAAACTACTAAAAGTTTAAAGAGAGCATTGCCCTAAACTTTGAAAACATGTAAATATAAAGTATTTGATCAAATGATCTTGACATCAGCTCTAAATGACCACTAGTATAGAGGAAAGCAAGTTATCCAACTTCCAAAATGTCAATTTCCTTGATTGAAAACATTCCAACACCTTTAGCCTTCATTTTTAAATCTCGTTGACATGAGGTTGACATCATGAATGCCACATGAATTTGCATCAACTGAAATGTCCCCAGTTTGGCCCCATGGCATTAACATTATAAATGATGTAATATTGTTAGGAAATCATGGCGAGGAGCTGTAATGTCCCCTCTATCATACCATCGTGATAGAGAGGATCATAGTGCTCACTCCGAGCAATTAGCCCCAAAACATTGGAATTAAAAACATTGATGCAAGAACTGTATCTGTGCATACTATGGAAAAACGACGGTAATCAAATAAATGCTATTGATCTCTAACACACATTCAAAATTCTGTGGCAGCCATGAAATAAAGATCTGTGCAGAATTATACAAGATCATATGGAAATGCCTAAACTTTTAAAAACACAGCAGAAGCAAATTCATTTAATACATCCACATACATTCATAACATTCATCAAATGATAATTGCCAATTTACACAAGAGAATACTTATCTCAATAAGGCAGTCCCAAGCAACTGGCTATGCAACTGCAACGTTCCACCCAACCATAGGCCAGTGTGCTCCTCAATCTCTCAGCACCACTGCCACCCCCCGAGCTGGGCATGATCTCTACAAGGAACCAGGGAACAGCAGACTCACACATAGCCAAGCATACACCAAGATGAGCCAAGCCAATCTACAATTGGGTTTATCAGGCTACTAGGAGATGGAAAGGAAGAGTTGCTAAGCTAGTGAGCTCCAGCACAGAGCCAGGGATAACCTTGCAAGATCTATCTAGCTTGGCACCCATAATACCTACACACCCAGCACAAGGAAGTATTCTTTTCACTGCTGTGCAGTCCCTCAAGCCATACCTTCCCTATCTAGTGCTCTCAGGGTATGCATAGAAGAGTAACCAAAGCCCTCTTGATCTTTTTGAGAGGTTGTCTCCCCCACTAGGTTTATCAAGCCACTTCTATCCACTACCACTCCAACACTTCAGCTCACAGGCTCAAACCAAGAACAAGGATGCACATAACAGCAGAGCCCCACTTGCTGGGCATGAGGAAAACGTTTTCCACAGTGGAATGCATGAGATGGGGTTTCAACTAACCCAGAAAAACGTGGGAACCCACAAAAACGAAGTGGGAAGTTGGTGAACAACCCAGGAAGCCAAATCCGTTTTTAGAAAAACGTCCCTGGACATTCAGGGGCAAAAACGACCTCCCTACAGTCCTCAAAACGTGACCCTCCCTCTCCCAACTGTTATATACTGCAAAAACGACTCCCAGGCATGGAAAAATGCAGTATTTAGATGAAAAACGTAAATGGAAAGACCCCAGCTAACTCCCCCTGCGTGAATGATCAAAGGCTGCCTGTTCAGAATGGCTTTGGGCACCATTTCGTGGGTGGTTTCTTGCCCAAGGAGACAAAACACGTTTTTCCAAGTTGATGGCTTGCCCATGCACGAAAATGGCTTGCCCATACTCTTTCATTCCCAAGGCATTAACTGCCTTAACCAATTTCTTGGAAAAAAAATTAAATGATTGGGTACATGAGACAGAATGGGTAGTTGGTGGTTTATGGGTTTCCCCATTGACACATGGATTAATACCATTGGCTCAAGGTTTGAATAATTTCCCTCCCTTTCCCTTATAGAGTCATGCCCCATCTCTTTTGTTGCATTGCATAGCCGGTTGTGGATTTTTTCCATTAAAATTCGTATTTACATGGTGTCTTATTTACATTGTGCCCATCTCGCACAAGAACCATGGGCATCTATTTTTAATTGCCGATACATGAAACGCTAAATCAATGGTGGGGCCTTGGCCTTGAGCTCCTCACCATGATTAAATTACAATATTTACATCATTTACGGTTTAATACAAAGGGGGGTCAAAATGGGGACATTACAGGAGCTTAAGGCCAAGGCCCCGCCATCGATTTCGTGATGCATATGGTTTGCGTGCTAGCAATGCACAGTGGAAATTCAAATAGCATGTAATATGCATTTAAAAAAAAAAAAAATACCCACAACTAGCTATGCAATGCAACAAAGAGATGGGGGCATGATTTCACAAGGAATTGGGAGGGAAACATTCAAACCCTTGAGCCAATAGAGTCAAGCCAAGTGTCAATGAGGGAACCCATCAAACCCTCAACTACCCATGTTGACTTTTGTACCCAACCATTGATTTCTCCCAAGAGTTGGTTGGGGAAGTTATTGCCTTGGGAATGGGAAGGTATGGCTATCCAAATTCGGGTATGGGAAAGCCACCCTCCATGGAAAAACGTGTGGGTCTTTTTGGGCAAGAAGAGAGCCACGAAATTTCTCCCTAAGCCATTATTCACGAGGGCTTGGCTCTCTCACGCAGCTCTAGCTGCCTGGGTGTTTTCCTCCCTCGTTTTTCTGTGTTTTCCCTTCATCTTTTAGCTGGGAAGGGGCGTTTTTGGGCTGGTTACCAGTGGGGAAAGAGAGCAGAACGTTTTGGATCTTCCTGGAGGTCGTTTAGGCCATTGGAAGGGATCCTAACCCGTGGAGAGAAATCGGTTTTGCTCCCTGGAGTTGAAATCGAAATTTCACAGTTCATTGGGTGAACCACGAGCTGGGAGAACCAATGTGGACCCTGTTTCGTGAACACCTCTGTTGTAAATGTGTAACCCTGTCAATAGTCATTTTGCTGTGAGAAGAAAGAGTATGTTGGGGTATGGGTGATGGGTAACCCATTATTCTGGCTTGGCTGAGAAAAAAGGGTTATTGGGCAGTGGTTGAGCTGGAATGTTCCCTTTTCCGTGTGAGAATCATGCCCAGCTCGGGGGTGGCCTTCGGACGGACTCAGTATAAGCTGTCGAAGAGCCTACGGTTGGGTGGAACGTTGCAGCGACATAGCTAGTTACTTGGGACTACTCTGTTAAAGATAAGTATTCTCTGGTGCCATCTTTCACTTATTTAATTGATGAATATCTTGAATGTATGGTGAATGTGTAAATGAATTTACTTCTGCTGTGTAATGTAAATATTTATGCCTCTTCATATGTATTGAATGCTTACTTAATTGGTACATGGGGATGGATGCCCGGTTTTAGCCTCACGATCCCCTCCATTGCACTGGTATGATGGGTGGGGACGTGACGTCAACCCATGTACCTGTAACAATCAAATCATCAAGTGGAATCCAAATTTGTATTGAAATTTGATTTAAAATCATAATATGGATGGTTACACTAGCACAATATCTATCTTGGAAGCTGAAATACGACTACAAAAGATGAATGGTCAAAGAAACTTACACAAAAAAGTAGTTGGAAAAAATTAGGTGGGTTTATCCCAAAATTGACCAGTCGAAGGATTCACTGCACCTGAGGCCAAAAAATATAAAATCAAGATGGAATTGCTACATGAAATCAACAAAAATACAACCAATAATTATTTATAAATTATCTATTAGATGGGAATGAATAAGGAAAAATAAATTACAATAAACTTTAAATTAAACTTGTTTCAATATTTCTGACAAAATTAGAAAAAACTTTGTAATCGCTTTCTTCTAATTTGTATGTGTCATTCCTGTTGGTGTATGATAAGTTGGCCATTGCTATAACAGATTCAAGTTTTACAAAAATATGATCTGTCAAATCATACTTGTACAAGCATTTACCTTTTATTTTATTGTACCAACAAAATTGAAGCTCAACACCTTCTGGCCTATCCAAAATATCAATGTCATTATGGTAATCAAGCACCCTATTTCCATCCTTCTTTATTATTCTTTGAACCCTTCCAATGTACCAAGTTCCACAAGAAACACCTTCTTTGGTACTTCGAGAAGCACCTTTTCTTGTGGCACATTCAGCTATACGTATTCAGTTGCTCTCAAACAACACCCCACCGCAATTCCAAAGCCGATTGAAACACCCTTTTTTGAATCCCTTTCATCTCTCCTAAAGTAGACCCCATTTCTCACTCTAGTCAACCTATCTTTGGATAATGTTGGATTTCCATTCAACTGACTAACCAAACAAGATTTGAACATATCCTTACCATCAAGCTCTACCACTGGTTTGGTAGTTGTCTTCACATTCTCATCAATGGTATCTAAAATTTCATCCAACTCGTGCCTCCATTCACTTTCCATTGTTTGCAATTCACTAACATTGAGTATGGATGAAGATGAAGATTGGAATATTAAGTTAGAGTTACTCGGTGGAGAATCATCAGCTACTTCATCCACTACTTGGAATGTTGGATAGTTTTGATCCTTTGTCCATGGTTTAAACCACCAAGAAGATTGTGTGTGTCCTTCTGGTTGCATGCCAAGACTTGATAAAAGGTTTTGCGCATCATTCAATCCTACTTTCATAGATTCTATAATTTTATCATTTGTAGATATTGAACCATAATGTGATAATACATCATGATTCTCTATTATTTGTTGGTGCAATTTATTCCAGATGCTTTCTTGTTTTTTATGAGATTTATTAAAGCGAAGCCCTTGTGGATTTGATTCTTCTTCGGCAACTCTATTAAGAGTTCCAATAGCATGAAGCAAGTCAGTGAAATCATAGTCCCTCTTTGATCCAACCATCCCGCTGACTTTGCTAAAGAAGTTCTCACACACATCTGAACCAGTCAAGTGCAATACACATGGCAAGTTAGAGTAGTGGTCTCGAAACAATCTCATCAATAAAACTGCAAAGTGGCACGAAATTTTCACATCCTAATATGCCTCCCTACTAATGAAATTTATGTTGGCATTAACATGAGATTGTTTTCATACCCAACATAACCATAACAAGAAGAAATGTTGAACTCTTGAAGCATTTTGCACTCTTTCCCAAAGAGTCAAACTATGAGACATAAAAATGTCAATGTAGTAAGCAACAATCATTAGATAAATCTTTGCACCTAGTGTTCTCTCTACCCTACCACTTGTTGTACTTATCATCTCTTTTAAACACCTTTGAACATTCCTTGAAGCAATGCGTTGCGTTGAACTCCAATTTTGTTGATCCATCCTCTCTATATCTTCAATTTTAAGCTTGTGATCATCCACTTTAAAAGTGTTATAAACCATTCCGACATGATTAAAACTTATCAACTCTTCTCTAAGGATCAAATCTCGTCAATCACTAAACAAAGGATTGCTTAGCTTTTTCCCATGGTGTATGTAATCCTAGTCATGTAGTCCTATTATGTTGCCACCATCATGCAAACTAGATATCCTCCACCCTTTCCAAGGGATTTGGTATTGAATACATGTTGTTGAATAATAAGCCTTCAACATAAGTTGTCTTCTTCTACTATCCCCATCAGATGAATGACCAATAATAGGTCCCAAACAATTTTACACGTGTTTCCTCCACATAAATTCTATTTTTTCCCATTGCTTGGCAACAAAATTTGCATCGAACCTATTGCATGTTGGATGAACAACCACAACCAAACGAGGAAGCTTTTCATGTAAAGGGTTTGCAATAATGACATGTGCATAATGACCAATTACACTATTCTTAAAAGTGTCTGTAATAACATCATAGCTTGCATCTCCCTCTCCTTGTTGTAGGTACAACAGATCCCATGTTCCATTATAACATGGGAGCCCCAAGATTCTTAAATGCAAAGGTAATGAGTTAACAAATTCATTTACTGTTATGGGGTTTTCCATCATGTTTATTACGGTTTCATACCTTTACATTTGGATTAAGGTAATTAGGATTTTTCCTTTTGAGAATTTCTAGTTTTTTGACTATTTTTCTGAAATTGCGGAAAGCCTTGATTTTTCTCTGAAACTCATTTTCATCCCGCAATTGCTGATTGCGGGACCTGGTTTTTCCTTTTCGGGATGCTGTCATCCCGCAACCCGCAACCCGCAAGATTAAGGATTGTGAGAAGGCCTTGTAAATAGTTTTTCAACTTTTCATTCCGCAACACCCAACCCGCAATTATGGATTGCGGATTGCGGAAAAATAGATTGAATAATAAGATTGTGTTGTGTGTTTCCGCAACCCACAACCCACAATCGCGTATTGCGGATTGCGGAAAGATTATTTCATTTTGAATAAAGAATTGTTTGTGTTCCCGCAACCCAAACCCACAATTGCGGATTGTTGTTATAGCGTAATTTTCCACCTTGTGAGCATCAACATTGATTGGCCTTCAAGATCCATTTCATTGACTCAGATTCATCATTTTGTCCTCCAGGAACACATAATTCCGTATTTTTGTTCATGTACGCTAGTTGTTCCATTATAGCCAACATACACATAGGTTGTTCCACTATAGCCCGCGGGTACGAAGTAAAATGGTAAAAATCATTAGAAAATTACTTTTTGCTCCCAAAAAGCGGTCTTAGGGTGACCTTTGGCCCTCCATATACCCCGAAATGCCTCGATGTGTCCTTTCACTTACCTTTGGAAGGCTATATATTGAGCTCTTATGGTGTATGGAAGGGAGGAGAAAGAGAGAGCAAGATAACTCTAGTGGATTTTTACCGTGACTTGAGTCTACACTCATTTATCCTTGTTGTTGTGAACTCCTTATGTTCACCTACCAAACTCCTTTCATAGTTTGAGTTTGCCATTGCATGGGGGATTGAAGTGGTGGAGGAACAAGTGGAGAGACCTGGTTCTTGGTTCAGATTGGTTGCCGACAAGAGGTCGTATATTGTACTTCTTGTTATTTATTAATGAAAATACTCATTTTCTCGTTGAATTGATGTTGTGAATATTGTTAAATTACATTGGGTTATATTTGCTTATAATATCATGGATCGTGCTATTGATTATGCTAATGTCTTTCACATATTATATGCACTTGCTTGTACTCGTTGTTGAGACTAATCTGCAGGTTCAAGTGTAGAAGTTGAAAGCTCAATGGGGATCTACTTCGAACATCTAGTTGAAGGTTGGTCTTTTATCCATTATCTTAGCATTGTCATTTATATAGAATTGCATTGGGAATTGAGTCATTTTTTGGTAGTTAGCTATCTGTTGTGGTCTACCCCAAGCCATAGGAATTTTTCTCCGTAACAGAAATGGCGACTCTGCTGGGGAGAACATCCATCTTGGGGGAATTTTAGGCATTTGTCCTTATTTTGAGTTGTTGTTTGTCGAGCTTCTATGTTATTGATTGGTCGTCAGGATCCACAGTAGAAACTATATTTTTCTGTGATGTTTGACCTTTTTAGGGCTCATTTTCTTTTCCCTGTACGCAGGTCAACCTTATTTTGATCACATCTACTTGCCTCTGTTTGAACTGTAGCCCGCGTCTACCCACAACGTTTCTTTGAATAGTTGCGTACAACTCCGGGATTGTTTGATTTTTGGCCTTGGGTGTTTGCTAGGTTGATTTTGAGTGTTCCTGAGTCTTAGTTGGCCTATTTCCCAACTATTCCATGCCCTGTTCATGACCAAAAACTCCTCTTTCTCTTAGTTTTTGAGCTTTGAATTTTTTCACAACATTTTGTTTTCTAGCTCATTAGCTTGGCTGAATCTTACTGTTTGGGTTTTGCTAGGGTTGTCTACTTGATGTAATCTGCATTTCTTTACTGAATAGTTGGATTTTGCTTGCATTTTTTCATTCCATTATATTGAAAAAATACAAAAACATTGTTTTGCATTTTCCTTGCATTTATAAGAGAAAATAAAAAAAATATTTGATTTATGTACTGCATTTTGCATCTGAGTGCTTGTGATTTCATCTAGGACTTGCTTGCACATTGAAATATTAAAGAGATTGCATTTTATTTCGAACTGTTGGATTGATTGACATATTAGTGGCATGCTCTTTTATTGATTAGATGAGTCTAGTGTTGTTTGGTTGTGCATACCATTGAGCCATATACATCATCAGTTTCACGACCATATCCTTTGAGTAATTACGGCCATTAAAATCAACACTTAATCTTAAAATTGATTAGAAACGATTTTTATTTTATAGGGTGCACCAACTAGCTTAGGTTTAGAGTCTTGGAATAGATCATTGTGAGTTAACAATCCAAGACTATTGAACCAACATTATGTGTCTAACCAGGGAGTGGTAAAACCCATGATATACATCAGTGTTCTCAGGAAGCTCTACTCAAACCAGAGTTAAGCACGAGGTCACGGGAGGTTGGTTGCGGAGATAGCCCTCCAATACTGGCTGAACGTGGGATATATTTCCAGGATTTGTTCGTGTATGGGGACTCTTGGGGGATTTGACCCTCTTGAGTTTCGGGCTTAGCTACCTACCCATACGATGGATCCCACTTGCAACTGTCCCCCTGAGCATTGGTTATATTGTGGTGACCTTAGTAGCTTTACCTAGGTATCACATAGGGGTTAGACAACACAGTTTCATGTTGTATATGGATTTGACCCTGTACACACAGTGAAGTCTCGGAACCCTTATAACTGATTATGTTGCCTTCGGTTATAGTTTGGGAGTCTCAAGCCTCTCCTAGGCGAGACATACCAGCTGTAGTGTCGGGAGGTCCCTTGAGCCAGTCTTGTTTGTGTGCATTTGGTTGTAGTTTTCTTAGGTGTGTGCTCTTTGATCGATAGTTGGCCATTAGGAGGTGTTCTATTTATTTGGAGTTATCGTGGAGCTTGATCCACCTCTCCACCGGTCTCGTCGTATAGTTGGTTTTCCAGCTGACGAGGTAGCACGTCCTTTTCATAAGAGACACCAGAGGATCCCTTTTGATACTTTTGATAATTATGAAGAACTTCACAACTACCTCATGACTTCTGCATCTGGTACATCGGGAAGAATCCCCGTGACTCCGTCGGTGGATGTCGATGTACATCCCATTCCTACCACTCCTAGATATCTGGGAGGGGAGGATCACCCCCACACGTCACTTTTGCAAATTTTGGGCCATATCCACCCCCAGAGACCAATCCATCTTATACTTACCCACATGGATTCCAATATGGGATGCCAGATCTTAATGACACCACGAACCCTTCGACCACTAATACTTCTTCACTTGGTATGCCTAGCTTTAATTTGACTGTTACGTCCACTTCATCAGGTAGTCAAGCTAGTACTAGCCTTGGAGCTATGGGTACTGTCCCTTCTGGGGGCGGTGCCACCCATTCTTCTCCCTTTGGGGGTGGCACAACTTATTCCGCTCCCTTCGGGCACAACACATCCACTTCCGCTCTGTATGAAGGAAGCACGACCTTTACTCCTCCTTTTCAATTTACGTTTGGTCATGTCCCTTCAGCTTCTACAGCTATTGGGGGAGGACCATGTCCTAGGACTGCCCCTCATTTTAGTGGGAACACTTCACATAACATGGCTCACATTACACAACCTAACGCGCATGTTTCTACACATATACCTGTGACTACGACCACGATTGCTAACCAGCATGTCCCTCCTAACGTCAGGGGTGGGCACATTCCTCATGCTGGTGGTGGGAACATTCCTAACTCTGGGGGTGGGCACATTCCTCATGCTGGGGGTGGGAACATTCCTAACCCTGGGGGTGGGCACATTCCTCATTCTGGGGGTGGGCACATTCCCAACCCTGGGGTTGGGCACATTCCCAACCCTGGGGGTGGGCACATTCCCAACACTAGGGGTGGGCACATTCCCAACGCGGGAGGTGTTGGCACTATGATTCAGTTGTCATTGATGGTTGGAAATTAGACAAGGTGGGTGACTCAGACCATACCAAATTCAGTTTACTAAAGCTGCGACTAAGTTTGAAATACAAGAAAAGAATGTTGTTAGACAAGATGCAACTTAGACAGTTGCAACTCAGACAGTTGCAACTCAGACGACTGAGACTCAGACGGTCGTGACTTAGACGACTGCGACTCAGACGGTCGTGACTCAGACGGTTGAGACTCAGACGACCGTGACTCAGATAGCCGTGACTCAAACGGATGAGACTCAGACAGCCGCGACTCAGAAATCCGTGACTCAGACAAGCTATGAATCACAAACATTTATTTATTTATTAATTAGTCAGTTACAGCGTGTAAATTCTGGAAGTCAAAGAGATAGTTCAATTTTTGAATTGGGAGTTAAAGAGACAGTTTCAGTTTTAGAATTGGAATATCTAGAAGTTAAAGAGACCGAGGCATATAACTTCAACATCTATAAAAAATAATTGATGAGAACAAAAATAGTGTGAGAATTGAGAGGATGAATAGGAGTGGTTGCTGATGAAGCTGTGATTCGAAGAAAACAATTCAGAACAAAAATGTATGGCTCGATTTAATGAAGAATATAATGCCCAGAAACTCAAGCTGTAGCAGCACGGAACAAAAATGAAAAGGGTATGTACTGATATATCTGAACCAGTGTGATATAATTGATTGAAAAATTCTTAACAATTCAGAAGAAAAATGTGTGGCTCGATTTAATGAAAAACAGAATGCCCAGAAACCCAAGTTGTAGTAGCACAGAACAAAAATGAAAAGAGTATGTACTAATATATTTGAACCAGTGTGATATAATCGACTGAAAAATTCTTACATAGGGTGGAAGGGAGGTGCTAGGGAGGATTGATTTCCTCTGCAAATCAGGTTGATGCCTGAATATTGGGAGTGGGTGCTAGAAAAACATAAGAGTTGGTGCTCTCAACAGTTGCAGCTTTTTAAACAGAGGTTGTAGCCTCATCTTGAGTTGGTGCTCAAAGATAATTGATGTACAGGAGTTAAAGACTACTTATCATTCTAAGAAGAAGAGGTTTTGTTTCCCTTTATGGGTTTCCTCATGAAGATCTGTATCTGTGTACATTATATGTGTGAATGATGATTACTAGTTCTTTGCTTATCTCATTCATTATCTTGACAATCATTTTGTGAATGCTACTAAAATTTTAAAAGAAAAGATAAACTGATTATTGTTGTTATAATTACAACTGATTCACCCCCCCCCCTCTCAGTTGTAACAATTGGTATCAGAGCAGGTTCCTTTTATTTAAAGGTAGATCTGTGAGCTTAAAACATGACTAGTCATGATGGAAATTCAATCAATAAGGCTCCTCTTATTGATGGGAAATTTTTTTTTATTTCTGGAAGGTTAGAATGAGAACCTATCTTATGTCCTTTTGTTTCTGATGTATGGGATGTAGTTGAAACTAGATATGTAAATCCCATTGTACTAGCCACCAAAGATGACAAACTGGAATTTACCTTTAATGCAAAAGCAATGAATGCTATTCTTAGTGGTCTTGCAGAAGCTGAATTTGTAAAAGTTAAGCATCTTGAATCTGCCAAAGGAATGTGGGACAAACTTATAAGCAGTTATGAAGGGAATGAGAAAGTAAAAGATGCCAAACTGCAGACATACAGGTTGAAATTTGAACAACTAAAGATGAATGAGGATGAGAATGTTAGTAAATATTTCCTAAGGGTTGAAGAGCTTGTGAATGCTATGAAGGGCCTCGGTGAAACAATTGAAGAAGAATCCTTAATTCAGAAAATTTTAAGATCTCTGCCTGATAAATTTAACCCCAAAGTTTTAGCAATAAAAGAGTTAAATGATCTTAAAACTCTGGGCATTGATCAACTCCTAGGAACTCTAACTGCTTATGAAATGAGGATTAGTACAGACAAACTCATCACTAGAGAAGCATCCTTTAAAGCAGATAATAGTATTGACTATGGAGCAGATGAGATTGAGGCAAAATTTGTAAGAATATTGAAGAAAGGATCAGGTAAATATAGAAACAAGTTGCCCTTTAAATGTTTTAACTATGGTAAGATAGGTCATTTTGCCTCTAAATGTCCTCACAAGAAAAAAAATCAGAATTTTGACGATGAAGAGAAATACAAATTTAAGAAATACAGTAAAAATAAAAGTTTCTGTGCAAATGATGATGACTCAGAGGATATAGATAGCAATTCATCTTGTGAAGATAGAATGAATGATTTTATGCTTATGGCCATAGAAGATCTTAATGATGAAGAAGCTATGATTGATATGGAAGGTGAATTAATCAACCCTTTTGAAGAGATTGACAGACTCAGACTTAAGAAGAGAAAACAAAAACATTGGTTGATGCAACTTGAAAAAAATGGTAAAGGAACAAGTGAAGATTTTGTGTTGTTAAAATTAGAATTAGAAGAAGCAAAGAAAATAGAAAACACTCTAAAACAAAAATTAGTAGAAAAAAATTTAAGATGTGAAGCTCTAGAAGAAGAAGTAGTAAAAGCTAGAAAAGATTTGGAGAAATTTCAAGCTTTGTACCACCAAAATTTGTCAAGTATCAAAGCCTCAGAAGAACTAAATAGCATCCTGAGTAAACAAAGATCTCCATTGATAAAGACTGGCCTAGGTTATGAAATTGGGTCAAGTATCAGACAGTCAGATGATGATCATACCTTGCTAACAAAACTTAATAAACATAAGTTGAGATCTGATCAGGAACATATCCAACAAGAGACAATGAAATCAAACTCAGAAAGAAGACCAATATCCAGGTACCAAATTTTTTTCTATGGTTATTACTATTATTGTTCTAACTTTGGTCATAAAATTGCAAATAATGGAATTAAATTTAGAAGTATGCAACTACGGAAGTCAAAGAGTCAGATGCTACAAAACAGAGCTAGACAGTCAGTGAGGAAACAAGGATATCACACAATTCAGTCCACAACTAAAAGAAGAACCGATTATCAACATATCAACTCTTTTGATCTATTAAATAATGAGCCAGAATGCTTTGTTTGTCATAATTTTGGACACAAAGCTACAGACTGTCATTTAAGGAAGTACAAAACAAATCAGAGAATAAATTATACATTTGAAAAGACTAAGGTTTGGAAAAACAAAGAAAGTGACAAATGTGGATCAGTACTTTCTGCTCAAAGGCAAAAGGATCTCTGGTATATTGACAGTGGTTGTTCTAAACACATGACGGGTGATAAAAATAAATTTTTGTCTCTAAATGAAAGAAAATCAGGAAATGTGACCTTTGGAAATGATGCTCCAGGAAAAATCGAAGGAAAAGGGATGGTAAGCTTGAATAATGGAAAAGGAAAATCTCAAGATGTGTTGTCTATACATGGTTTAAAACATAACCTCCTTAGTGTCAGGAAGGTCTGCGACAAAGGGTGTGAAGTAGTTTTTAATTCGAAAGGTTGCAAGATAAAATCTGTACCCTCGGGACAATTGATTGCAAAAGGCATAAGGACAGAAAATAATGTTTATGTTTTGAATGAAGAAAAGGAAGAATGTCATCTAAGCAAGTATGATGAGAGTTGGTTGTGGCATAAGAGACTTGGACATTTGAATTTTGATCATATAATCAAACTTAGTAACAATAGGGCAGTAAAGGATCTTCCAAAGATATCAAAGCCATATGATTCAGTGTGTAAGTCATGTCAAATGGGAAAGTTGACTCGCACTGAATTTAAATCAAAAGGTTTTACATCAACAAATGAGCCCCTTCAGTTAGTACATATGGATTTATGTGGACCATCCAGGAAGGAAGGTACATGAAAATAAAACTCTTTCATGTTGGTTATTGATGATTATTCTAGACTCACGTGGGTTGCTTTTCTGAGAGAAAAATCTGAAGCATTTGAAAAATTCAAAGTGTTTAAGGCTCTGATTGAGAATCAAACAGGAAAAAGATTGAAGGCAGTAAGTTCTGATAGAGGAGGAGAATTTAGTTCAAGATATTTTAAAGAATTCTGTGATAAACATGGGATCAAAAGGGAATATACTGTTCCAGGGACTCCACAGCAAAATGGTGTAGTGGAAAGACATAATAGATCAGTTCAGCAAATGGCAAGATCAATGATGAATGAAAAAAACATTTCTTAGATGTATTGGGTATAAGCAATTCATACAACTGTCCATATTCTTAACAAAGCACATCTAAGACCAAACAGTGATAAGACTCCTTATGAACTTTGGTTTGAGAGACCTGCTACTATTAAGCATTTCAAAATCTTTGGAAGTAAATGCTATATTAAAAATAATTATGAACATATTGGAAAATATGATGATCGAGTTGATGAAGGTATCTTTTTGGGATATGCAACAAACAACAAAGGATATAGATGTTATAATAAAAGATTGCATAAATTAGTTGATTGTATTGACATTAAAATTGATGAAGAAATCTCAGTTAAAAATTATCAGATAATCAGTATTGAACCAGATGCAGAGGATACAATTGAAATTGAAGATGAAGAGGTCCAAGAATCAGAAAGAGAAGACCTTGAGTCAGATGATGGAGATGCAAATATTCAGGCAGTTTCAAATCAACAAACAGAAACAAAATCACCTTCCAAAATTGTTAAAAATAATCATCTTGACAGTTAGATAATTGGTGACAAGAATAAAGGAGTTCAGACAAGAAGAAAATTGATTGAAGCTTCACAGCAATCACATATTGCTTTTCTATCTATGGTTGAACCTAAGAACTTTGATGAAGCTAATAAAGATGAAGATTGGATTAAGGCCATGAATGAAGAGCCTGATCAAATTGAGAAGAATAATACTTGGGAACTTGTTCCTAGACCTACAGATAAGAATGTAATAGGTTCTAAATGGGTGTTTAAAAACAAGATGAATGAACAAGGACAGGTTGTGAGGAATAAAGCCCGATTGGTCTGTAAAGGGTATGCACAAATTGAGGGTCAGGATTTCAATGAAACCTTTGCACCAGTGGCAAGATTAGAAGCCATTAGAATGTTTATTGCATATGCTAGCCACAAAAACTTCAAAGTGTATCAAATGGATATTAAATCAACATTTCTTAATGGAAATCTGGAAGAAGAAGTCTATATGGAGCAACCTGAAGGATTTCAACTGACAGATAATCCTGACTATGTTTGCAAACTGAAGAAGGCACTATATGGATTGAAACAAGCACCAAGAGCCTGGTATTATAGATTGGATAAGTATCTACTAGACAAAGGTTTCAAGAAAGGTACCGTTGACAGTAATTTGTACATCAAGGTTGAAGGTGTTGATTTATTAGTTGTTTTGGTCTATGTGGATGACATTATTTTTGGATGTACTAATGATTCTTCTGTTCAGTGGTTTGCTAATGCCATGCAATCAGAGTTTGAGATGTCAATGATAGGAGAGTTGTCATTCTTTCTTGGGCTTCAAATCAATCAGAGTTCGGAAGGTTTATTTCTCTCCCAAGAGAGGTACTTGAAGGAGATGTTGAAGAGATTTCATATGGAAGATTCTTCACCTGTCAGCACACCCATGGTTGTTGGATGCAAGCTCAGCAAGGATGATGTATCACCATATGTTGATCAAAGAACATATCATTCAATGGTAGGTAGCCTATTGTACATCACAGCATCTCATTCTGATATAATGCAAGCTATTGTTATGGTAGGTAGAGTTCAGTCTGGTCCTACGCAAAGCCATTTAGTAGCTGTTAAGAGGATATTCAAATATTTGGCATAGTGACTTATGGTCTCTGGTATCCTAGAAATCAAAACTTTCAGTTAACAGCATATTCAGATGCTGACTGGGCAAACTGTTTGGATGAAAGAAAGAGCACAAGTGGAGGTGAATTCTTTTTAGGTGATTCACTAGTAGCATGGCTAAGTAAGAAAGCAAGGCTCTATAGCTTTGTCTACCACAAAATATGAATACATTGCTGCAGCCACATGTTGTACACAGGTTCTATGGATGATTCAAACTCTTGCAGATCTAAAAGTAACATATGCTAAATCTATTCCTCTTCATTGTGATAACACAAGTGCCATTAGTGTATCCAAGAACCCTGTTCTTCATTCCAAGACCAAACACATTCCAATCAAGTATCATTTTTTAAACGAGCAGTTTACAAACAGAGTTGTCCAATTACATTTCATTCATTCTAAAGAATAGATTGATGATATCTTTGCTAAACCCTTATCCAAAATCCAGTTTGAATATCTACGCCAGAAGTTGGGTGTCATATCTTGTTCCATCTAACTTGTTCACTTTGGCAGGGGGAGTTTGTGCTTGGTATTAGAGCACAAACTAATGTAATTATGAGATGGTTCCAGAATTTTTTCTTTGTTGGTTTCTGAGTTCATCTTGATAGGGGGAGATGTATTATCATGTTTTATTTGACATTGATGTCAAAGGGGGAGAAGTTTAGGTAGTTGCAGATGACAAGCAGTCAGTGATTACACTTGCAACATCATAAATTTTAGGTTTCCATCAATGCAAAAGGGGGAGATTGTTGGCACTATGATTCAATTTTCATTGATGGTTGGAAAGTAGACAAGGCAGGTGACTCAGACCATACCAACTTCAGTTTACTAAAGTTGCCACTGAGTTTGAAATACAAGAAAAGAATGTTGTTAGACAAGCTGCAACTCAAACAGCTGCAAATCATATGGCTGAGACTCAGACAACCGTGACTCAGATGGATGAGACTCAGAGGGCCGTGACTCAGACGGTTGCAACTCAGACGACCATGACTCAGACAGCTGAGACTCAGATGGCCATGACTCAAACAACCGCGACTCAGACGGCTGAGACTCAAACGGTCGTGACTCAGACAACCGCGACTCAAACAAGCTACGACTGACAAACATTTATTTATTTATTAATTATTCAGTTACAACATGTAAATTCTGGAAGTCAAAGAGACAGTTCAATTTTCAAATTGGGAGTTAAAGAGACAGTTTCAATTTTAGAATTGGAATATCTGGAAGTTAAAGAGACCGAGGCATATAACTTCAGCATCTATACAAAAAAATTGATGAGAACAAAATTAGTGTGAGAATTGAGGGGATGAAGAGGAGTGGTTGCTGATGAAGCTGTGATTCGAAGAAAACAATTCAGAACAAAAATGTATGGCTCGATTTAATGAATAACATAATGCCCAGAAACTCAAGCTGAAGCAGCACAGATCAGAAATGAAAAGGGTATGTACTGATATATCTAAACCAGTGTGATATAATTGACTGAAAAATTCTTAACAATTCAGAAGAAAAATGTGTGGCTCGATTTAATGAAAAATAGAATGCCTAGAAACCCAAGCTATAGCAGCACAGAACAAAAATGAAAAGAGTATGTATTGATATATTTGAACCAGTGTGATATAATCGACTGAAAAATTCTTACATAGGGTGGAAGGGAAGTGCTAGGGAGGATTGATTTCCTCTATAAATTAGGTTGATGCCTGAATATTGGGAGTGGGTGCTAGGAAAAGATGAGAGTTGGTGCTCTCAACAAGTTGCAGCTTGTTAAACAGAGGTTGTAGCCTCATCTTGAGTTGGTGCTAAAAGATAATTGATGTACAGGACTTAAATACTGCTTATCATTCTAAGAAGAAGAGGTTTTTTTTTTTCCTTTATGGGTTTCCTCATGAATATCTGTATCTGTGTACATCATATGTGTGAATGATGATTACTAGTTCTTTGCTTATCTCATTCATTATCTTGACAATCATTTTGTGAATGCTACTAAAATTTTAAAAGAAAAGATAAATTGATTATTGTTGTTATAATTACAATTGATTCACCCCCCCTCTTAGTTGTAACAGGAGGAGGGCACATACCTTACACTGGGGGTGGACACATTCCCAACACCGGGGGTGGGTACATTCCCAACACTAGAGGTGGTCACATTCCCAACGCTGGGGGTGGACACATTCCTAACGCTGGGGATGGAAACGTACCCTATAATTACGGTCATTACTCAACTGCTCCTGCTACAACTAGCATATATATGCCCCATCAATATGGTGGCAATCCTCCTTATAATGCGGTTAGCTATGGCCCTTATCACAACCCTCCTCAACATGGTACTCATAACACATATATTCCTTTGTAACCTTATACGGGTCAAGCTGGGGGCGGTTACCAGCCCTATGGTCATGGTCACGGTTCATATCACCCCTACGGTCCGCAAGGTCAACCTCTTTTGGGAGCCTTTAATCCATTTTCACAACCACCGCTCCCATTTTTTGTTTGTTTGAACCTACCCAATATTTCGAAGCTTACGAATGATCTGGTGTGTCACGATTCTTCTTGGCCTCCAGTCCCTACCAAGCTCCCCTCAGACATTCCTAAGTTCAAAGGGAATAATGGTGAGGATCCAGGTGATCATGTTACAACTTTTTACCTTTGGTGCTCCTCGAATTCATTAAATCACGATTCTATTCGTCTGATACTATTTCAATGCACCCTCATGGGGGAAGCCGCGAAGTGGTATGTCAAGTTTCCTGGGGGCACTTATAGAGGTTTCAATGAGATAGATTTGGTTTTCCAGACCACTTTTACTTGCCGATTCACTACGATACTCGCACTGAGATTTTTTCTACCTTCCGCCAAGACAAGGCCATGCACATATCTGACCACGTTCAAGAGTGGCATTGACGGAAGAGGATGGTGAAAGCCAACATTCCTCCAGATTTTCTATTGGAATGGTTTCTTAAGTCTTTGCTTCCATATATTTTGAAATACTTTTATGTATCTGGCATTACGACTAAGGAACAAGCTATACTTAAAGTCCAGCTGCTAGACCTAGTTTACGCTCAGTCTGGCATTTTATATGATATTATTTCGGATGCACCATGATCACGACACGAGCCCAAACCAGTTCCTAGACCACATGCCGACGACATTGTTGTATATACAAGTACTCGACCCGTGGATTTGGTCACCAACCAAATGAAAAATTTGCTTATTGGCCAATCCACACCCGGACAGGATTACGCCTTGTCCACTCCTACCCAGTTGTCCGATGTTCATTCTATACAGACGAAGAACCCATCAGGTAAGCAGCAACCTGGTGGTAAGAAGAAGGGGAGAAATAACCGTAAGGGTGGGAATAATTCGAACAATGGAAGTAATCGAAACACTCCTAGGAAAGAAAACGACAACCCTCCTCAGGATGGCAAAAATGCTGGTGGGGACCATAAGTCGAGACGTAAAGTGAAATTCCCTTGCAAGCTTTGTTGGGAAGATCACCTGACTCACTTGTGTCCTCGAATTGAGTAAGCATCAAAGCATCTTGCACAAATCCCAATTATGTTGAAATATCCCCTTCCACATCATCAGAATATGGTTTCGAATGCTCCCGCTACTGGCTATGGGACTAATGAAACTACTACGTCTTCTTCTCATGCCGGTGGCTACGGATGCGTAAACATGGTCCAATCTCAAGTTAGTGTTGCTACTCGTCAACGCGATTATGGTGCACGACAACAGAATATGGGTAATGAGCCTCCTCCTCCTCCTGACACTTCACTGCATGTTGAGAATCCCAATACTATGCCGCAGATACCGAAAGGAGTTCTCAAGCGCTCGGCGCATAATCCCAATGCTAGAGCCACCCAGAACTACTCTATTGTAGAATATTTGGGTCAAACTCCGTGTGCCATGTCGGCTCTTGAGGTGTTACAGGCATGTCCTTCACAACAGTACGCCCTCTTATCTGCTTTGGGAGTTCAAGATGGGAACAAACCTAGTATCATTAAATTCAACACTACTAACATCCATCCTCACTTACCTTACCATGTTTCTTTTCAAATCCATGTAAGGTGCTTGGATAAGTTTGTTAAACGCACGATGGTTGACGAAGGTGCTTCCACCTCGGTAATGTCGTTGGATTGTTAGAAAGCTCTTGGCTCTCCTCCCCTATCTAAATCTATGACTATGCTTACTGCATTCGATGGTCGCTCATTTAGGCCGCATGGTATTATCCCTTCCCTTGAGGTCCACTTGGGTGGGAAATTCATGCCTATTGAAGTCGAGGTGGTTGATGCGCCCATCGACTACAACCTTCTTTTGGGAAGGAATTGGATCTATGCAATGAAAGCGATCGTATCCTCTGTATTTAGAGTTATTTGCTTTCCTCATGAAGGTAGAATCATGATGGTCGATCAACTAGACTTCCCTAGTTATAATTTTGTAGCATCGCGGGGAACTGTTGTTCCTCAGATCAACGATTCTCAGCCGAAAACTGGGAACATTGGTGTAGGATTGTATCCATCCTTGTTAGGAACATTCAACTTCATTGCACCAATTGCTTTTATGGGAACCATTTCCGATAGTGCATCCTCCTCATTGAACAATGTACCCTTCCAGACTTCGTATTTTAATGACTCGTGGAACTTACCATCCATGAGTGCTTCGCCCGAAGACATTTCACACATCAGAATGGATGTGCTGTTATCCACGGCTGAGCTTGCATACTGTGAAATTCAACAAGCCATGACGAAGCCGGAGCCATCCTCCTCACGAAAAGAGGAGGAATATCTCATTATACTGTCAGCATGGGAAGCCGACTCGTCTTGTTCGCACGATTGTCTCAATGGGGTTTTGCCTTCGGATGAAGCCATCATTGAGGCCATGTGTGGTAGTGAGAGACCTTGGGGAGATTTTCATCATCGCTCTTATTTTCTTCCCAACCTCAATCTCATTGAGCAGGAAGAGTTTAGGACAACCCTTGCCAAGAGGGTTGGTCACCCTGTGGCTCCTTTGGATTCACACGGGATTTACACGGAGGGGAATATGGCTAATATTTCCCCAACCATTCCAATCAACATCTCTCGTACACCCAAAAAGGTAGAGAACGTTTATATTGGTGCTAACTGTTCTCCCAAGGAGATTTAGCTGTACACTGAACTGTTCAAGGAATTTTGAAATGTTTTCGCTTGGTCATATGAGGAGATGCTAGGAATAGAGCCTAGTATTGTCGAACAAGAGATTAAGACATATCCCAATGCCAAGCCGGTTCGGAAACGACTTTGTGCTGTGAATCCTAGAAAGGCAGTCACCATTAAGGCAGAGGTAGAGAAACTCCTTAAAGCTGGTTTCATCTACCCGATTCCTCTTACTGAATGGGTATCCAATCTTGTTCCTATAGATAAGAAGCAAGGAACTATCCGTGTATGCACAGAATTTCAAGATCTAAACCGCACATGCCCGAAATAAAACTTCCCCACACCATTCATAGATCAAATCTTGGATGCTTGTGCTGGAAGCAAAGTTTTTTCGTTTATGGATGGCTTCTCCGGATATAATCAGATCCAGATAAAGCCTGAGGACCAACATAAAACTACTTTCATTTTTCCTTGGGGTACGTTTGCATAGTGTAAAATGCCCTTCGGCCTTAAAAACACCGGAGCTACGTTTCAGCGTGTTATGACCTATGATTTTCACGACCTTAAACGCATAGTGGAGGCATACTTGGATGATCTTTCCGGCCATTCTCGTAAGAGAGTGGACCACCCCAAGCACCTCCGTATTATTTTCGGAAAATGTTGATGTTACAAGATTTGTTTGAATCCCAATAAATGCATCTTTGTCATGAGGATGGTTCGCCTTTTAGGGTTCATAGTTTCACAAGAGAGTATAAGAATCGATCATCTTAAGGTTGAGGCAATACTTCGGTTTCCTCCCTCGCATAACCTAGTTCAACTTCAAAGCCTCCAAGGGAGAGCCACTTTTCTGCGATGCTTTGTAGTGAATTATGCTAGTCTTACCAAAGGTTTTATGCATCTTTTGAAGAAGGAGACACTGTTTATTTACGATGAGCGAGCCCAGCAGTCTTTCGACAATTTGAAGAAAGTTTTGGTATCGGCCCCTCTGCTTAGTCCACCCAACTTTGCTAGATATTTCTTGCTTTACGTGGCCGCGTCTCTTGAGACGATTGGCATGGTCTTAGTTCAGGTAGATGATGCACTCCAAGAGCATGTCATCTATTATCTTAGTTGAAATTTAGTAGACGTTGAGCTGAGATACACTCATGTGGAGAAGTTGGCACTTGCGACTGTTCATGCAGTCCAACGCTTAAGGGATTACATCATGCTTAGGAAAACCTTTGTTATAGCGCATATCAATCCATTTCATTTTGTGTTATCACGACGTCTTATAGGGGGGAAGTACAATAAATGGATTGTTATTCTTCAAGAGTTTGATCTCGATTTTGCTTCAGCGAAGTCGGTGAAATCCTTGGTTTTCGCTGAGATCATGTCATATTTCCCACGACTTGATGAGGACATTGTCCATCAAGATTCCTTTGTGGATGAGCACTTATTTCTTATCTCGTCGGTGGACCCTTGGTATGGGGATATCATAGTATATCTTCAAACTTTGAATTTCCCTTCACACTATTCACGGGATGAACGATGACGTGTGAGCCACCAAGCTAAATATTATGTCATCATCGGTGACACTTTGTATCGTCGAGGAAAAGACTCTATCCTCCATCATTGTTTGACTCATGAAGAAGTGGAGCATGTGCTGAATGACTTCCACAGCGGGGCATGTGGTGGTCACTTATCTAGGATGGCGACAGCCCAATGTATTATGCGAGCTAGTTACTTATGGCCATCGATATTTAAAGATTGTATGAATGGCATGAAAAGATGTCACCCTTGCCAAGTGTTTTCTCGGAATATACACTCGCATCCAACCCCCCTCCATCTGGTCGTCACTATCGGTCCCTTCACTAAGTGGGGGGTGGATTTCATGGATTGAAAACCAGCTTCGACTGGGGGGGAATCATCATATCATTGTGGCCGTGGACTACTTTTCCAAATGGGTTGAGGCCATTCCTACCGTAAAAGCCAATGGTGATATAGCATCCCATTTCGCATTCAATCATATTATCGCTCGGTTCGGTATCCCGAGAGAGATTGTCACTGACCATGGAAGTCACTTTCACAACAAGATGATGGCGGATTTGTCACTCAAGCTTGGGTTTCATCAAGAGAATTCATCTTCATGTTGCCCCCAAGTGAATGGTCAGGTGGAGGCAGTCAATAAGTCCTTAAATACCATTCTCCAATGTACTATCGAACAAAGCAAGAGCAACTGGAATATTATGTTATATCCTGCTTTGTGGGCATATCGAACCGCAGTTAAGACTGCCACCGGGTTCTAACCGTTTCAGCTAGTACACGATGTGGAGTCTATTTTACCAATTGAATGCGAAATCCCTTCATTAAAACTAGCCATAGATATCCTACCCGATACGTCGGATGTTGAGAAATGTTTGATCCACCTTGAGCAGCTTGACGAGCAGCGTCGAGATGCTGCCGTGGCTATAGATTCCAATAAACGTCATGTCAATGTTCAGTATGATAGGTCTTTCTGTCCCCGGTAGTATGCTGAAGGTGACTTGGTCCTCTTGTATGACCAAGCTAAGGAACCCCTGGGGGCAGGCAAGTTTAACCCCATGTGGCACGGTCCTTACATAGTGAGGCATGTCCTTGAGAAAGGAGCCTACGAATTGGAAGATTATGAAGGGAATGCCTTGAAGGATCCTAGAAATGGGGTCTACCTCAAGCGGTATTATGCTTGAGATTCTAGATCAAGCTAATACTTTTGTATACTATTGTATAGTTGCTTTTGTACATAGTTTATATTTCTTTTGGTTTTTTGGGTCTACTGATTCGCTTTTGTTTGATTGACAGATGTCAGGGGAATCTCCCGTGTTCTTGGGATTCGCATATGGTGCTAGCCATCATACGCAGCAAATCGCTTCTGCTGCATGGGTTATTTATTCACCGGACCATTAGATTATGTCTTCAAGAGGTGCCTGTCTCAGTCCTACATCCAACAATGTGGTTGAGTACAGTGCCGTAGTTGAGCTACTTCGAGATGCCATTTCGCATGGCATCCAGTCTTTAGAAGTGCTCCTAGATTCACAACTGGTTGTGTCTCAGTTGAATGGCTGGTATCACGTGAGAGACCCTACGTTACTACGGAGGTTCTTAAGGGTGAGACTCTTGGAGCGTTATTTTGTTTCCATTTCATATATTCATGTTCCAAGGTGTTTTAATCATGTATCTGATGCATATGCTAATTATTTCCTAGATTGGCATTTGTCTCATTAATAAAGAAGCACACAAATAAACATTCATTCACACATTTGTACATACACATATAGTAGAATTGGAGAATCATAGTTTTTATATATAAATAACATGTCCAAAATGGTAGTGTCACAGTATAAAACTGGAGCCTATAGCTCTCAACAATATACATAATCGATACAAAAAATGGGACTCTGAGATATCTAAACCCCACGAGGAGGCCTAGCTGCCTCGGTAGGATGTGTCTGATAGTAATAATGTACTGCTTAGGCTATGCGCCGCAGTAGCCGTACCCGGGTGCCTGGTACTCCCACAACTTGTCGTTGCATCGCCTCTGGAAGATGCTTCACCTCTATCACGGGCACCCTGTTGGTTTTGTCTCTAATGTGCGCTCTGCTGTAGCGCCGACTACCTCTCCACCCCTGCCCCGTCGACGATGTCTCGGGAAACCATCTGGTCTTCGCGGACTAGCATCTGCGAGCAAACAGTGGAATGTCAATATGTGATACTACACCAAAAATATTTTTTCATTTTCATATATAATAAAAAATCCCAAAAAAATGAATACACAAAACATAAAAAGAGTAACATACCGATGTCTCTGAATGCGGCTCCTGGAGGAAGCAGCATGTCGCGATCACCACGGAAGTCTATCCCTGCATAGGGGTAATCGTCAATGGCTATGACCTGTCGGTCCCACCAGTGAAAGAACTCATCTATATATGGTGATTCCTGTCAGCCACCACCCTATTGCGTCAATACATCTACCCACCGGGTCGGGGCTGTGTCACGGAGACTATGAGGAGGGACTTCAACCCTCGGACTAAGCCCCGGAACTCTCTCGAAGAAAAAGCTGCATATTATACTGCCATATCTGAAGTTTTTTGCCTCCCCACGCTTGCACTCTGTTAACTGGGTCTTCATAGACACCAGTACCATTGTGCACCAGTCATATATCATGGGCCGCATGCACTCTGTGGTGTAGAACATCACTGGCCTTGAAGCCTGGTGTAGAGCTGTTGAACCTGTAATCCTGACGAGAGTGGACACTATGATCTTCATACTCAAACTGAATATGGCTCCAATGGGTACCTGACTCCCCACCTTCTGGGTATTAGGAAGACAGTACCGCTCTACATAGTCGAGAATGGTGATCCCACCACCCAAAGTGCGAGATCGAAGACTAGCCACCTCCCCTCGGCGGGACAATCCTGTAATGAAGTATATGTCATCCACCTCTAAGGAGAGTGTTTGACCATGCATGTTGAAGTTTTGTGCATTTACGTCCCAGTAGTCTATCAAGGGACGGAGCAATTGGTTTTGGGCCCTCAAACCCCCAATGTTCCAGAATTTGAAAATCCCACATGCTTGTAATGCTTGTTGCGTAGGAAAATCTTGGCGGACAACCTCATCCACAAGATCATGCTCTCTTTCCCTCCACTCTAGAACCATCCTAGAGGAAGACACACAAGTTGCTTAGATTTTTTCATTTAAAAAACCAACTTCACGGCCATACCCACGAGAAGCTGAGCAAACAGAGGCATCTACCAGCGGTCAACGCAAGCGTTGACCGCGTCTAGATGGCCCTACCCACGACTCATATAGTTATAGCCCGTGTACAGTGCCGTGAACAAGTAGGGCTTCCCCAATAAAAAAATTTGATCAAAGAAAATTAAAATAAAAGCTATCAAATGAAAGAGGGGGATGAGATGACTAACTTGCTCCAGACGGTTTGACAAACGGATGCCCGTAGCTCCCAGAATCAACGACTAAAATCCAAGGTGAAAACTAACCAAAAACTCCAATTCGGGTAAAAAGTGAAAATGAATTGTAAATTGTAATTTTTTATTACTATTTATAGTTTTTGAGACCCACTTTCCTATAGTTTTTTCCATTTTAAGTTGTTTTGACTAATGTGTCATCTTGGAGTACTATTTTGAACAGTTTCTTCGATGAGAGTTGTTTTTGACCGTTTCGCACCTATGGCAGGTATATTTCACACCCGTCATATAGGTTAGATGTCATTTTCACCTGCATTTTTCATTTGACCTTTAACCATTTGTCATTAACCCTAGGTGCGACCCCGCTTTGTAACCGACATGGAACCTTCACACTGTTATAGAAGTGTCATTATTTGGTGGTAGGGCATGTCTGAACATGGGTGCCCTAGTTAGAACCCGATATTTCCTTATGGTGCCCATGCCGCTTTTTTTCCTTAATATCGAGAGTCCTTTGTAGTTACGCCATGACTTTTCCATAAAAACTCATACTCTACTTTGTCTTATGTTGTCCACCTCCCATAAGGACTCCCCCCATTTTTACCAAGTTGTGATTGCATTGCATCATCCTGCTTGCTGCTTGAGCCTTGTGACAGCTCCCACTCACTCAATTGTTAGCCTAGTGCCTAAGCACTTTCCTTGTCGAGCCCTACAGACCTTTCATTTTCATTTCACATTTGATGACCTTTTGACCCTGAGGGAACACCCCCTCGAGTGTCCACATCCTGCACATGCTTCCTTGCATTGATCATAGGTGTGTTCCATTGCTTGGGACTAGTTTGCTCACTATTTGACACTCGTTCCCTCAATTGTTGTACTATAAGCAATTTTATTATTTTTCAAGCTTTCTAAATATGAAAAATACCAAAAAAATAAAATATTCCAAAAAGACGGACGAGAGAATATTTTCTTCTTTTTGTTGGCATCTATTGTGTCACCTTTGAACAGAACATTCATTCCACTCCATACATTGTGATTCGGGACTATAGTTAGACCTTAGGCGCTATACTCATTTCTCAATTTCACTCCACCGGCTGGTTAAGATTCTAGTCATTATGGAGCCCTCCTTTGTCGATGCCTCCTGTATCACAAAGTGTTATTGTTATGTTGAGTCCATGCTACCTGAGTCTATTCATCTGCTAATGCTCTTGTTCAAAGGAAGTCCTGAAACCAAAGTCGGCCACTCCTCAGATCTCTTGACTATTGCATGTCGGCCATCCTTATTGAGTCAGTCCGTTCGTCCGAATTCTTCCAAATCTTCAACGTAGTTGTTACCTCGTGCTGGTTGATGGGGGATGCCTTAATGCCCTCCTTCTAGCGAGTTTCGTTCCATCGACTTCAACCCATTTATTCTGGAATTGAGACTTAGAGTCGGTTGAGTACCTTGAGGCTTGCAGTCATTAGTGGTAGGATCTCTCGCCATCGACAGTTTTGGGAATACATCAATGTCCCCTGATTGATGGATTCATCTTAGTGTTCGACCTCAACACATCTATTCACACTTTGATGATTGTACTCTGTGCCTTGATGCCCATTTTCATTATTGGTGGGTTATCTCGTGTCTGTTAACGGTATACATCATTGATCGGTAATCAGACGATGTCACATCAGGTTCGACTTCAACACCTTTATTCACTTGATGGGACTTGCACAGTAGATTATTTGTGTAGAAGACCTCTAGACGTTAATAGCATTTAGTATGCTTCTCTTGATCGTGATTGTACTCATGAGAGCTTATTCTCATACATCAGCAGTTTGTACCTCCAGTATAGCACCAGTTGTTTCCTTTTCAGTAGGAGACCATATCTTACTGTATGGATCATGGCTATGATCACATGTATTCACTATATACTTCCTATCATGGCCATTGTATCAGATTGTTGTATTATACTGACATGTATTCAGAGATATTATTGTATTATGACGAGTGAGCTGCTCTCTCCATTTTTGTCTCCATCACTCCACTTCTGAGATTTATAATGTATTTCGACCATCGTAGTACCTTCTTTGACCTCACACATTAGGGGGAATCTGTTATAGCATAATTTTCCACCTTGTGAGCATCAGTATTGATTGCACTTCAGGATCCATTTCATTGACTCAGATTCATCATTTTGTCCTCCAGGAACACATAATTCCCTATTTTTGTTCTTGTATGCTAGCTGTTCCATTATAGCCAGCGTACATGCAGGCTGTTCCACTATAGCCCATGGGTACCAAGTAAAATGGTAAAAATCATTAGAAAATTACATTTTTACTCCCAAAAAGCAGTCTTAGGGTGACCTTTGGCCCTCCATATACCCCGAAACGCCTCGATGTGTCCTTTCACTTACCTTTGGAAGGCTATATATTGAGCTCTTATGGTGTATGGAAAGGAGGAGAAAGAGAGAGCAAGATAACTCTAGTGTATTTTTGCCGTGACTTGAGTCTACACTCATTGATCCTTGTTGTTGTGAACTCCTTATGTTCACCTACCAAACTCCTTTCATAGTTTGAGTTTTCCATTGCATGGGGGATTGAAGTGGTGGAGGCACAAGTGGAGAGACCCAGTTCTTGGTTCAGATTGGTTGCCGGCAAGAGGTCGTATATTGTACTTCTTGTTATTTATTAATGGAAATACTCATTTTCTCGTCCAATTGATGTTGTGAATATTGTTAAATTTCATTGGGTTATATTTACTTATAATATCATGGATCGTGCTATTGATTATGATAATGTCTTTCACATATTATATGCACTTGCTTGTACTCGTTGTTGAGACTAATCTATAGTTTCAAGTGTAGAAGTTGAAAGCTCAATGAGGATCTACTTTGGACATCCAGTTGAAGGTTGGTCTTTTCTCCATTATCTTAGCATTGTCATTTATATAGCATTGCATTGGGAATTGAGTCATTTTTTGGTAGTCAGCTATCTGTTGTGGTCTACCCCAAGCCATAGGAATTTTTCTCCATAACTATTGCGAATTGCGGGAAGAATGTACATGTTTGTAAAATAAACCCCCGCAACTTGATCCCACATCCCGCAAGATTTGATCTCAGCCATTGATTGGTTTTAATCTTACGGCCTAGGTTTTATTCATCGAAAAATGATAAATATAGTGTTTTTTCTATTTTTCCTTATCATTTTCATTTTCAAAAAATTACCTTGCTGAGTGGATTTTCACTGCAAGTTTTCTAGGGGGTCATTTTCACTATTTTCAGTTAATTCAGGTTGGTTCTTCTGCCATTTTCGCATTCTGCTGTTTACGGTTTTTGCTGCTTGTGAATTAGTTTTGATTTTTTGTTTTTTCTATTTATCAGAATTATCCAGTCTTTCAAAATGTCACGGAGTACTCAGTCCAAAACTGCTCACAAAGACTGGCTGACCAAAGACCCAAATTTTGGTATTTTCTCAAACACCAGTGGCAGGATTACATAAACCTACCAAATCGACTGCTCCAAAATCTACTCAATTTTTTATAACGATGACCTATCGGACATCCAAAATGACCAACTAGCATATGAGAGAATTAGGGATTCCCAGCTTCATGCCATTGTTTCCCGACCCCCTATGCTTCCTTACACTGATGTGGTTAAATGGATTGTGGACCACGCTAACCCTAAAGACCTGTCATTTAGTGACAACGTGGGGTCGCAATTGGCCACCTTCCTACTAGAGGTTTTCATTAGAGCCTATGCTCTTAAACCGGCCATCCAACCCCTTAACGCTGAGTTCATAGAGTCTTCTAAGACCAGGATTAATTTTAATGAAATGCTAAAGTCATGGATGCATAAACCTAACAGTTTTGTGCCTAGGGATGATAACCTATACTCGGTTTCCTAGTTTAGACAACCTTATTCCCTATTGGTAGCTATGCTATCAAGACTGTATGGTCTCCCAAATTGTTCGGTATTTAAAGCTAGATGGGATCCGGTATCCCATCATGTCCTAACGACTCGTGAATCTTTCCCTTGAGCATCTATCCTGTCATATGAACTCAAGGCAGCCATCCAAGCATATCAGAAAGCACTGGCTCTAAGGAAGCCACATTTATTCTTTTTTGCTTTTGGCATTGATGTATTTTGCACATAATTTCAATATCCCATCATGGGATGGCTTTGGACTCCATCAGATCCTCCTGTCCATATTTACCATTCTGCATTGTGGGAGAGCAATTACATACCTTTGTTATATGACATTTGTGACCACTTCCTTGAAAGTATTTATTTTAAGATATCCAAAGAACAGGCTCCTGCTTTCTTAGCTAATGCCAGAACCTTCATTACTACAATTGGTGACTGGTATGTGGGTGAATCCTTCTCATATATCATAGTTTTGGGAAGCGGCTCTTCTCACTTGCTACCCAGGATAGTTCCTGATAGGTTGGTCATTGAAGAAGTCTCCTATCAGACTTGTACAAATGGTGTATACTTAAAACTAACTGGTCCAAAGAGGAAGGGTTGGCCTAAGTTTCCCTTGAACCTTGGACCATTCGCCATCCCAACTTCAACTTGGGCAATAGTGTTGGGTGACAAAATGGCTTCTTGAAATTAGGTTATGCTGCCAAGAGAAGACATGATCCCAAGAAATTTCTTGATGCTCATTTCAAGCAAAACCATTTGAAAAGTGGTTACACTAGTACAAAATGAGAGAAAGTGACCAGGCGACCAAAAACATTGGTCACCACAATTTTTTCAAGGGATAAATGACCAAAATTGAGAAATTTTAAGTGAACTAACTAAAAATGACCAAGATAAATTACCAATTTGGTCACGTGATAAGAACTAAATTAAAAATGACCAATTTGGTCACAGGATAAGAACTAAACTAAAAATGACCACATAACAATTGGTCATTTATTTGGTTATTTTTAGTTGTGTCACCCCAACAATGGAAAATTACAATTTTGACAATGAATTTGTACAATTTAGTAAATTTTAACACTGCAGATGGATTCAGAGACCCCCTTCTAGGAGGGGTCTCTGAATCCATCTGCAGTGTTAAAATTTACTAATTTGTAGACCCCCTCTTGTGTCACAGCTTAGCATTAATGCATGATGCAGATTTGCATTGCTTACATTAACGGCCTTATACGTTCTTTCTGGTGTCTTTCTTATAAGCTTGTGTGAACAAGGAAAACTAATAGATGCTCGAAAATGTGCTGATGATTTACAAAGAAGGGGGTATTTCAAAAGTCTAATTATTCAAATGATCCTCGTAAAAAGTTACTCCAGGGTTGGAAAAATGTCAGAGGCCTAGATTTTGTGGATGAAATAAAAAACTGGGGATGTGTCATCAATATGTTTATGGTAGCCTTCTCCCTGGATTATTGCACTGCAGATTATTGTACCGAGATGGATCCAATAAAAACCAACATAGATCCATCTTAAACCCAGATCTATTAAACACTGAGAGGGATCCAATTTCTGGAGATGTAAAGTTTTTCTTTATGTGTAAAAAAATTATACTTCAATAAATTGGATCCTTCTTTGTGTTTGTGCTTAATAGATCCGAGTTTAAGATGGATCTATGTTGGTTGAGAGTTGGTCAAGTAAATAAGGCTTTAGAAATGTTCGAGAATATGAGGGATGTGAGCTATCTGCTAAGTGTTAATATTTATACTGCATTTATAGTGCATTGAATATTCATTTCTTTAAGGAAAATAAATCAAAGCAAGCCTTATGGTTTGTTGAAAAAATTTAAAAAAAAGTTGTGAACCAACAATTGTTACATATACAACATGGTTTGTTGAGAAAATTAAAAAAAAATGGTTGTGAACCAACCATTGTTACATATACCACATTAATTAGAGGGTATATAAATGAGCGCTTAAGTTTTGATGCCTAAAATACTTTCAATCTCATGAAAGGAGAAAGCGACTCCTCCTTAACTTACTTTACATTCATTCACGAACTTTGTAGGGATGATAAATAAAAAATGACATTGAAACTACTATACGAAAATGATAGAAATTGGTTTCACCCAAGTACTCTAAACTTAGCGCGCAACACATTCGAGCTTCATGGAGAGGGACTATTCATCATTTGACAAAGCCGTGGACATGGGATAAGGACTGAACTCATTCCATTGAGGTTCTGTGGTAGGGTCGTGGGAATCTAGAGAAAATCAGGGTTCGTGGAGGGCCTAAACCCTTATCTTGTGGAGTTGTGGATTGAGAGATCATGGGGGTATTTCTAAGGGCCAAATCTTTTCTAGTTGAGCCATGGCATTACTATGGCCCCATTGGAAGGCGGTTGTGTCATTCCGAGGAGAGACAAGAGCCATAGTGGAGGATTCGAGTACTCTGTGGAGAGGTCATATGAAGCAGATTGTAAGGATGCATGAGGAGGAGGTTGCGATTGGCATGTGAGGGGAAATTAGACGAAAATCGAGGAACAGAGGGATGCTTCCTCCCAATCAATAAGGTATCGTTATGTATTTTTTGTTGAATATGGGTAATGAATGGATCCCAAATATATATGTTAGGGCACAATGGGTCGAGTTTTTAATTTGTAGGAGCAATTTATTGATTCTAAATATTGCTGGTAATATTTTGTTGGAGCTCTCTTTTTGGGTTGCAATGCCATCATTTACAAGTTAAGTATTTTTGAATTTGATGACGTATAAGTCCATCCTGTGTTTGAAAAACATAGAACTCAATTCAAATGTCTCATTAAGGATCATAATTATCACTTTTATTAGGAGGAGGGCATTCAACGTTTCATACTTCACTCCGGGAAGGTATATTCTGAGCTTATTCTAAGCTTATTGAAGAAAGGGAGAGAGTTAATTTAAAGGATGTTTCTATATGTTGTGTGGAACAACATTGTCCAATCCCATACGACCTAGTTCAGAGATAGCTCCAGCAATATCCAAATGCAGAAATTACCTTGCCCTAGGAGGAACCCATGAATATGAGAGGATATCATTACATCACTCCTCATCTTCTAACTGCAATGAGGGAAATAAATCAGGGCACATAACATGGGACAAAGTATGTAGGTCGATCTCCATCTTCTACAACAACAACCCGGTTTCTATGGTACATGTACAAGAACAGAGAGAATTTGTGCAGAAGGAATTATAGTTAGCTCCTATATACTCCTAGTATATTTAGGTTTGCATTGCATTTATTAAAATTTGAAAAAATTCGTGATGTGGCTACATCTGGAGAGTTATCGATAAAAAAATTTCCTGTTATCTTAGTCAAATTTTGGTTTAAAATATCATATATAGGAAAAGTATAATCCTTTAGATCCATAATTATATTGAGATACGAACGATAGCATGTGAACCAATAGTTTAGTGTAGTTGTGATGTCCTGTAATTTTTTAGTTTTGATGCTTTGAAAGACTACCCAGAATCAAGGAGAGACCAATGGTGCAAAATTTTAGAATTGTTTGTAGTACAAAGTTACATACAGTTTGTATATTTTCATGGGAAGTTGGAGTTAAGTTTTTTTTTCCTAACCGGAAATTTCTCTATTTTTGGGCAGAAAAACCTCAACCTTTTGACTTTCTCGTTGAAGGTGAACTGGTTTGAACATCTCTTGAAAATATGCTCCTCATCAAGGGCATATCTGCGGTAATTTTTCTCATAAATCACTTGTTTGTTGTGGCTCAAGAATTTGTAGGATGGATAAGTTTATTTTACTTCTAATACACTTCAATGTAAATGAGTTTGTAATGGCAATTTCTCATCTTCATTTGAGTTGATTACGCTTGCAACTCGTTACTATTTTACTATAAAGTTTTAAAGTAATTAGCATCGATTTTCATTTTTATTCTGTAATGTTTTTACCCTGCTGTGCTTCATGAGTGGTTGTGACAAAACTGTGAATACAAATGAGTTTATAAGGGTAATTTGTCCTCTCTTTTTTTTGGTTGATTAAATTCATGTTATAAGAAATTAAAAGGGTCCATTATGAACTGTTCTATTTTCTTAAGAAGCTTATACTAATTGCTGAAGTATTTCAGCACCTGTTTGATGAGAAAATAATTCTTTTTTGGCGTCTAAATACTTTTCCCTGGCCTTGTTTGTTATGTTGTCAGTGTGAAACAAGGTGTCCTTTGGGGATGGTAGGTGACTTCATTCTGCAATTAGGAATTCCTTTAACTGCAAACCCCATGTGGAAAAATGAAAGAGGCTTGGGCATTCTTCATCAGTGATATGCCACACTTAAGCTGATTCATATGTATGTGGCGTTTACAATGTTTGAAATGACTAAGTCTCACCAAGGTCACGATATATCAAACATGTTTCATGAAAAGTGTGGGCACAAAATATTCATGCAGTTACAGGATACTTACACATCTGTGGCCAAAAATTGATCCCTAGTTAAATGTTGATAATCTGCTATAATTAGAAATTTGCCTATGTAAGATACCATACAATATGCTCGTAGATGAGATTCTCCTAATGTTTGGGATAACTTCATGTGCCTCATTACTCACAGAATGCATGGTTGATGGAGAAATGTTTTTTGAAAAGACCTTATTGTCAATAATATATGAGCCACGACACTGCGAAGCATTATGCTTCTTTAACAAGAACCCCAATACAGATACCACCTCCTACAGAAACATCATAAAGGATTGAAGTTCTACTTTAGAACATTATTTATAAATTATATTTTAACCAGTAGGATTTAAGCTTTAGAACCCAAAAATTCATCTTTTACTTACTTTCATGGATGGACATTTAGGCATATCAAATGCAACACAATTTAGAGCCAATTATGTCACAGTTTTGACATCCTCACAATTATAGTCATCTTTAATATTTGGGTCTACAATTGACTTCATGTCACCTTCCTGAAACTTGAACTTAACGTATCATGCAAGAATACCATGAAATTGCATAAGAAAACTAAAGAGTTGCATTGAATTTCAACTTGAATGAGAGATGAACATTGAAAATTCACATTAACATTGATCGAGTTTTGTCCTTATAAATTATATCAAGTTAACGACTCTTCAAAATCAAGAAGGAGACAAACCATAATCTTATCTAAACACGGAATGTACTCTAGAAACCATTGAGGACCTACCAGTACATTTACTAATAAAAAGATCATATGCAACAATTGTGTAGATGCTCTTACCGACTTTGGTCTTCAATAAACAATTACAGCGAACCATGTCTCTACTATCAAAATTATAAATAACATAGCAGAGAAGTCAATCACCCAGCCAACAATGTATAAAACCTAAAAATGCAGAGGTCTAGGCAACTTGAAGGTTGCAACGAATCACTCTATAGCAAGGTACAACTACACTAAGAGACATTCGCTACTAAAAAATCTCAGACATCGTGGTTTTGTCAAATTTGTAATATATTAGACTGGAAAACATATATTTTCCAGTTTAGATGGAATTGGGCATATTTAGTTGATCGATGATAGAAGTGGATCATCGATGTCTTACTCTTCTAGTATATAGATGGATGAGATAATAGAAATACTTTCATTTAAAAATGATACAAGCACTACTCATCTTGTCCATAGAGTTTTGAGAGATAGAAACATCTCTAGATATAATGCATTAGAACCTAGGGTTCTAGATCCAAATTCATCAGGATAGGACAATTGTTTTTTCAAGTAGAACCCTTCGCTATGTAGAATTTATGGAGCTCTCTTAGTACAATTGCAAATCTTATTTCAGCTTGTGGAGCTCTCTTTTTGGGTTGCAATGCCATCATTTACTAGCTTGCATGGCTTTCATTTATGAACTCTAATGCCTCTTGCATAGGCACGGTAATCTAATCTAAGTATGTTCCAGTTATAGTAAACTACTCCTATATTTGGCTTGTATGAATATGCCTTATTTCCTTATACAATGATAAATGATAATAGACACATATTTTGATGTCGTAAGTTGACTGTTATAGGTTCCCAATTCTAATAGTTTGGCATATAACTACAAAGAACTATCAGTTGACATGTGAGTATAAAATAACTCAGTACTTGTTATGTCATCAATCCGCGCCACAACTAAATTTTTTCTACTTTTGGGATTTGCTTTGAGAAACACACCTTGAGGTCGAGGGCTGCACTATATAACATAAAACTCCTTTTGCTTAGGTTCCAGGTTTGAGGGATATTTATTTTTCCAAATTCCCTTGAAACTTGCACTCGACCTCATTTATTTTTGGCTTGCCGTTTGAGTGAGGTAGACAAACAACAAGAATGGAATCCTAATAGATATTAAATTAACTTTGAATTTAAAATATTTTTTGTGATTCCAACACATTCTATGGAAGAGGCAGAGGTGCTATGTGATCGGATGGGCATTTTTGTGGATGGCCAACTGTAGTGCATTGGAAACTCCAAAGAGGTTAGTTACTACGTTGTGTATGCTTCAAAAGTTAGACATCCAACATTGTGAAAGTGCACGATAGAATGGCTCTTGAAATGGTTGTTCGATCCCACAAGTTCTCATTTGCAAATGGTAAGGACCTCAATTGATTGAGGAATGAAACAAAATCTTAGCGCCAACTCTACCTTGACTATCTTTCTCAAAATCATTACCATGTGAGATTTGGCATGTATTTTGAATCTCATTAATTTATTTATCATGGCCTTCCTTATAAAAAATCACACCATTCAATATCTCTCCAGGTGGATTGTACCAAGGACAAACGCTTTTAGGATATCTGATAGGGCCTACAAGAACTGACAAGGGCCCTATCCACACACTTCTGCAAATTATTCAAACAGTTTCACATGATAAAAGTGTCTATCGCCCCAACTGCCCTGCCCCATGGAACTCAAATGCTTTCCCCTTTTGACAAAAACTAGACCCCTTGACCTAAGAAATAAAATATATGTTGGCCCTCGTAGGGATTTTCACAATAGTCTAGAATTTTTTATACAACCTCCATCTCCTCACTCTAGAGTCTAATTTATTGTCTTAGCAATCTCAACATTAATCTACCATGGTTCTATTCAAGCTCAAAATACTTTAACAAAACAATGTTCAACATTTTCAAATATGCCATTAAATTTCTTGTATCATATTTAGACATGCATATTGTGATCGCTCCAATGTTATAAATTCTAGTTAAGCACTATTCATGGGATTGTGCACTCGTAGGTACCAAACAAAACTCAACGGGTACCCATAGAATCTTTAGATCCAATGTTCTCTACCAATATTGTATTATATTAGTTAGACATTGTCCTATCATTGAGTTTATTTTATTTCATTGAAAGAATAGTAATAAATAGGAAGGCATAGTAGAAATCAGTTGGTATTGTCATTTACTCTCGATGTAATTCCCATGCTTCTTTGTATGGTACAACATGTTCCACAATCCCAAACAAATAACATTTTATCTTTGCTATGTGTGTTCTATGTTATTTGAAATAAATGTCAAAGGCCTTAAGAGAGAGACAAGCATGGAATGGGCCTCGTCTATCTATCTTCAACATTTTAATGGTATTTAAATATGTTGGTAAATAATTTACATTCACTGTTAAAATCTTGGAAACAGCTTGTGGATGCTCAACAAAAAACAGAGATTAGAATTTATGAGTTACAAGTCCTACCAGAATAAACCATTGCTTAATATAAAGTATGCAATGTGTTATATGATAGAAGAACAAGGAGGTTAGCATGAAAACATGATTATTTGAAGAAATGATTCCAACATAGTAGAGAATTTACCTGGAACCCCAATGAACCAACAAAAAATTTAGTACTAGCAAGCCATTCTGATTCTAAGACATACTAACACAAGGAAGATTCATGTAGACCATGATAGGAGAATGACAGATGTGGGCCAATTCAGATATAAGTACGGATACCCTTGGAAGATACGCTACCAAGAGCACAAAACAGAGTATGATTTTGTCGATGAGATTCAAGGCTTGATGGGGAGACTGTAGACCGTTCCATTTTTTCCACAAGTGGTCCTAGTGGAGAATGAGGCAATTACCTGGATCAATAGGATAGGGAATATCTGTGGGAAAAGGTTATAAATAGTCAAAATCTTGAGAACAAGAAATGGTCAGATACGTTTCACTCAGATAATGCAGCTAAAGTTGTTTTCTAGTATATCACACAAATAATGTGACCAGATGGTGTATCTCTAGGCATGGAGCAAATCTTTTGACACAGGAATCAATCTTTTGAATTAGTTTGTGGATGCATTTTCAAATTCTTACATCTATCCTGCAAAACCTTTAACCATAAGTTTTCAGAATTTGCATGGCAGAGTTCTATGTTCCTTCTCAGGAAATATGATGAAGCCTTAGTCTATCCTAGGGTTCAATAAATTACCCAATGAAATCCAACAAGTAAAAACTGGATTTGAGAAGATGTAATAAGTACACTTCTTAAACAATCCCAGTGCATGCTTTGCATGTAGGGAAGATGAACATTTTATGACAGGCTACCATCTCGAAGAATAACCCAAAATATCCCAGCATACTACAAGTACAACAACCACCTATTTATCCAAAGATAAAACAGTGATCCACTGACGTCGTAGCAGAAGATGGTTTTGAAAAAACTTGTCTGCAAGTAACAACATAGAGACCAATAGCGGTAGATGGGACAAGGACGTCAACACTACTAGAGAAAATACTGTAACCCCCCCACTAAGAACTACACCTCATTACATTTTTCTATCAACAAGTCTATAGCTAATAAGTTCCAGCAATGGTGATGTATAGGGAATGCCTTTGCAACATGAAATTCAAGTTTAAACATATTTCTTCAAGCCTCCATCGTTCAGCAATAGGTGAAGCAGTGTTAACCACTCAGAAAACCTAGGAAGTAGTCCTTTTTTCCAATGATAAGCATCTAGAAAAAATATCCATCTATTGAGAAAATATGTCAATAAGAGACATTTGTACTCCAACCATCTATATGAGTGAGACAATTGGGGAGAGACTGGATAAGTGGCCAAGAAACACGATCTCACTCCTAGATTTTTTCAAGTTGTGCAAATAGAAGAAACAAGTTATAGCCCATAATGGATGCATAATCTAACCTACTTCCCAACCCAAGAAGTCCCCGCAACATGTCCTGGATTGAACCCAAACCCACCAAGCCCAAATTTAAGTACTTGAATTTCACAAGCCTCTTCAGCCACCAGCATGAGATTTAATTGTTGTATTCAGATGGGAGAATAAATTCAAGTCATTTCAGACTGCAGAGTAATTTCCAAGTTTTATTGTATTCAGATGGTCCATCCTCCATCAAGGTCTGGTATTTAATGGAAAACAAGCAAAAGGCAGGTTAAGCATTGGCAGTGTCTAATTTTCCAAGTTGCACAAATAGTCTGTTGTTTTTCCTATGTCAACATGTGAAGGCATTATTGAACCTTTAGCTTTTCCCTAGTCAAACCTGTTGAATGAAAAAATGCTATGATATAAATTAGGTCTTGCTAGCCCCTATATTTGATTCCTATATAGGTTGTCATAAGAAACTCTGTATTTTATATGGAGAGGTGTGTCAAAGTCACTTTTGACAAGATGCCTGATATTATCTAACGGTTAACCCCAAAGTTGCTGATACATAATGTTGCAATGTAAATTGAGGATAAATATATAACATAGCTTTGAGATGATGAACGAATATTCACATGAGTTTGTGAACCTGAAGACTGATCTGGAAGCCACCAGAACAGATATCCTGGCTACATAATCCACATTTGAATTCAAAGAGATACACTCTCTGGATCCCTGAGGGTGAAAAAAAACCTTGGCCTAAAAACAAACCAAATAGAGATAGATGTGGATGTAGGTTATAGATTTTCATCTCAAGTTAATGGAATAAATGTATAAGAGCAACCTTGGTCAAAGGTGAGCCAGATACCATATTCATGCGATGCTATAATGATGTCAATTCATGAAGATAAGTTCTATTGTGGCTCAGCATTTGGCCAGATTTTGTCTGAGGCTTGGTTATGATATACTTTTGAGTATGCACTACAATAGTATATCTAGTTTGAACTTTTCCTTAAAAGACATCAGTTATATAATGATGCCAATATAAATCAAGAACAATGTACTGTGCAATCATTCCAGGTCCTGTACAGTCTTCTACTATAGTATAACAGTTTTTTGGTAATCCCCAGAGACTTCGTGCACTTTTCAAAAATAAAAATAGAATATGCCGCACTTCTTTTCAAGATGTGCCTAGAGTTAACACTGGTACATAAGAACATTAAGAAGTTGGATAATAGTTTAATTGGTTTGGATGGTATCCTTGTAAGCTCTCTAGAAAAGATAGATTGAAAAGCACTAAAGCAATCATCACTCTACAAGTTGGTTATCAACAAAAACAATGTTGTTAGTCATTTCCAGAGAAACTGTCCCAGGTCAGTCTTCTTAATGCAAACCTTGTAGCTGTATGCTTATCAATAGTCAGAACTAAAAAAATATCACTGGCGGGACATTCAAATCTGATGGCAGAAAAGGAAATGTAAGCGCCTACCATACTCATAAAATAATACAGTGCTTCTCAAGGATTTCCTCTTTTTTCCTTCCTGAAGTGGGGTAAAGTGAACACTGAAGACCACAAGAATATATTACAGTGATGGCAAAGGCCACAAGGATAAGTCACAGTATCTAACATGGCCAGATGCAAGGTTGTGGTCCAAGGGAAATCGCACTGTTGATTTGGAATATGAGAGGAATCCACTACATTAGCTTGAAGCATCAACAGAATATGTATTACCAATCAAACTAGCACTTGAGATCCAACATACAAGATGGGTAAAGACCAATGGGTAACTCAATATGATGATATCAAGAAGTTTAAAGATGAAATAGATAAAACATTTGAAAGTACAATCATAAAAAAGAACGCATTGAACCAATACCTACTCCAAAAGAACTGGAATTTGATCCTGAAGCCAATGAAATACACCTTCACATAGGAAATGATGATGATGATGAAGTCAACCAATTTCCACAGTTGAAGGATTTTTGTAAAACAATGATTGTATAAGAACCTGTAGTGGGTTTCAAGTCAACATTTGCTTCCACCCCTCACAGCTCCTTTTGCGTTTGTTAATGTGTAAAGAAATTTTATATGCCCTCATGGTATTTAACAAGATATAGTAAAATATTTCCCTATATTTCCCACACCACGAAGCCGACAATGCCTCTTCAATGCTTATGTTGGGCAAGTTATAAACTAGGCAAACTCTCGATTATGAGAGCACTGAAGTATCCAAACATCGTGCAGCTCTACAAAGTCATGGCTAGAAAAAACCAAATATATTTTGTGATGGAGTATGTCAATGGAGGAACCCTTTTAGACAAAACAAAGTTATCTCACCGTACAAAATGGACTGAGCTAGAGCATACATTGAGTATATATTTCCAGCAACTAATCAGTGTTGTAGACTTCTGTCTCAACTAATCAGTGTTGTAGACTTCTGCAACCTCTGAAATTTAATTCCTAAATGTGGTTTTTGGCTATAATATCAACATCTTGTTTCTGTTATGGGGATCTCTAAATACACTACATAAATTACGGGGATCTCTTTCCTGATTTTATAGCTTTCTGAGGGTTTATTTAATTAGAGGGATTGAGTAATACATTCAATCCTCTCTAACAACTAAAACTTTGACTTCTAACTTTATTAAAGAAGGGTTGTGATGATCACTGTATGATCAATTTAGCATGAGGGGTGCTAACAGGGCATAATGATGGTAGACCTATGACTCTAGGATACAAGACTTGATAAATGTCAGCTGATATTTGAACCCAACATAAACTTGTCATAGAATTATATCGCAATTGGTGAAAGTGTTGATCAGATCAGGTTGTTGGATTCTGTACAATCTAGGATGAAAATGATGATCCCTAATTGCATGATAAAATCATCCTCTTTCATTGTTGTATTCATAGATGCCTCCATGCCACAGATATTGTATATTTATAGGTAGAGCCTCTCATTAAACCAATTTCTTGTCACATCAACAACTTATACCTCTCTCTATCATGATGGTTCCATTTTGTTGGTGTTAGACACTTGATGTTGATGATAGTTGGAAGACTTCTTTGTCAATGTTGAGGCCAACTGTTTCTTCTGTTGATGTCAATCTAACTATATACTATTGAAACATGACGAGTCATGACTGTATGCTGCAGTTTTTGAATTTGGATACATATCACTCCTCCTCCCTTTAAAGATGATTCCCCCATAATTTTTATTCAATGTCTAAGTCAATGTTGAGTTGAATTGAATCTAACTTGAGGATGGATCAATGGCCTTCCTACTTAGAAGATCATGGCCCTCCATCATCTAGTCCTTAAGATGTGGATAGTCACTTAGGAGTTTCTCTTCAGTCAACATTTTGTTTTTTATAGGAAGTTTTCCTTTATGATAAGGATACAATTGTTTTATTAATGGAAAGCCAAAACGCCTTTGAGAAATTCCATGGAGATAGATTTACGTGGCTTGTTTGAAAGTGGAAGAGGCATGTATAATCCTAGCCTTCTGTTAGGTTTTAGGTGTGAGTATAAGTACCTCCTCAGATTGTCCAGCATCTTTCCCACTCCAAATTGGCTAGCAATCTTGGAATGATGTGGTGTGATTTTTATCAACTCCACTCTTCATACTCGTGGATTACATAACACGTCAAGTCAGTACAACATTCCCTTGTTGAGTTGAACGTCTTTGCACTCTTATTCGACTCTGCTTCTATTTGACTTATTCAGGTTTCCAAAGATGTCTCAAAAATATTTATTGATAGGGTAGAGGGTGTTGCAATCATCAGAATTACTCCATCTTGCCTTAGTTAGTGTGTTGGCTATATTTATTTTTGGTTGATATAGGAAATCATTAGTCTATTTTGTTCTCCTTTCTTATACTTTATGACTGAGTTGAATTGATGAATATGTCACCCATTTGAGTTGTCAAGTTTCCTACAACTTACGATAAGTTTGCTGCAGGTATTGCAACAATTTATGGTTAGTATGCACAATGGTTTCTTTACCTTGCAAGTAACGTTGATTTGATTGTAGGATGATAATTGGAGGTCTGGAGGATAACTAAAACTCTAAAACAGATGGGACTAAATAAGTGATGGGTACAGAATCTTGAACAAAAATAAGCAGTTAATAAATGAGACATGCACAATGAATATTGGACTACAACATTGTTTGCATTACTGTGTAAAAGTTTTGTACATTACTAGATGATGGAAAGTATAGAAGTTGTGATTGTCCTGAGATATTCACTGTGATCAGCAACAATAAGATCTTACATTGGTCCTGGGTCCTGGAATGTTTTGGAGTTGGCTCGTTGGTCTAGGGCTGTCATCCTTCTTCACTACTTCCATTGAGTTTTTATGGCTTCCTTTCACTGCTCAACAATTGCCAACCATTGGTTAATATTTTTTTTTGGGAAACTAGTTAATGTCTTTGGACCTTTGCACTCTCTGCTAAGCTACAACACATATTCTCTCTCTCTCAAGTATGTTGATGCCCACAGATAAGGACCAGACATGTTCCTTCTGAGAGATCTACCTCTGAGAGGCTAGATCTGATCTAGAAGTCAATTTTTATGAGTACATGCTAGTATATTATTGGTACCTGTTAGACACAATATCCATAGAACACTTGCACCAAAAGAAAAATTTAAGATTGATTCCATCCCGCACTATTTAGAAACCAGTCTTCAGGTCAATGCGTCATTAAGTCAGACAGATTTTTTCATTTTTGTATATGGGTTGTGTTAGCACTCGGATTTTCCTTGGGCTGTATCAAAGAAACCCGAGGTAACCTATTTCAAACCAATCTTTAGACTGAAAGTTGGCCTCCTTCAGCCAGAGAGGGCTCTCTCAGCAAATCTGCTATCCAATGTCACCACAACAGCAGTTTGACAATAAACTCAATGGCCAATTTGTAAAATAATAATAAAAACTTGTAGGCTTCGAATAATGTGGTTAGATCAACAGGAAATAAGATATCATTGGGCAATGGAGTCAAGAAACAGAAAAATAATAGATCAGCAGCCAAACAAATGTTTGTACAAAGGCAAGATAACTGTTTTATTACAGTCAATAAGATTTTGCAGGTGACAGGAAAGAATTAATGACAATCCATCAACAATGGGCATCAATTTTCGGATGAATCCACTGTTAACTTTGGAGAAGCAGGTGGATACTTGAATGCAATAAACTGAGGCATGGAAAATATGAATCTCAATTTATTTTAGACTTTCATTCAAGCATAGAAGAAAGACATAATGGCAAGAATGACAAAGAAGATTGACATGCACATGTAAAGAAAGGGAAAGTACGGACTGTAATTTTAAAACAACACATGAATCTTCGATAAAAATATGCTCAACTCTGAAATTTTTATTAACTTCTGGAATAAACTTCAAAAACCCAGAACGGGAATCCTTTTTCTCTGAAAAATCCCCCCCCTTTACATGTCTTTTTACATATCAATATATAGAAAGACGGCCTATACCTAATCTTGAATTCAAAAACCTAACTGAAACTCTAAAAATAGAAACAGTTACAACTTATTCTTTTTATTTCAGGAAGTAAATTTGCTGAAAAATAGGCGCTGTACATCTCAAATGGAGATAGATGTGTACATTTTGAGAGAGGTTTTTGTAACTGGGAATGTTCTGAAGAAAAACCTCTTTCAGTTTCTGAAAATTCATCTTCATTTGGAAGAACCAGCTCTTTGAAGTTGATGACTAAAACAGTAAACTGAAATTCTGGAAAATTGCCCCGTGAAGATGACTTCGATTCTCTTAAACCATAACACCTGTGTAAAAACTGAGAGAGGTTTTTGAAGATTGGCCCGTGCTGAAGAAAAGCCTCTTTCAGTTTCTGAAAATTCTTCTTGGTTTGGCAAAAACAGCTTCTAGAAAATGGTGACTAAAACAGGCATTCTCTCAAAAACGTGTTATACTTAACCCATTTGATTTTCTTTATGGAATATATCCCACATTGGTTGAGCGGGAAATGATCGTGGTGTTTATATACCTCGCCGCGCACAACACTTGATAACACAAAGCGCGTGCTATTATACTTCTCTTCTTCGTGAATGGTGGTTCCGCGTGGGCGGAAGGCGGTTTATGATACCACCTCGCGTTGACGCGGATGAATACTAACACGCCACGTGCACCCGTGGTATTTTATCCGCGACCGCTTTATAATTTTGAATTTCTAGCTATTGAGGGATGCGGAAAGGCTATGTGGGACCCCTTGGTTCGGCTCTTGGTCACTTGACAAGCCCTTGGTGTTGTTGGGCGCTTAATATTCTTTTTGCTCCTTTTTTAATTAAATCTTTGGCATATTCACCAAAGTCACCTTTATAAAGTCTTGAATTTAGTCTAGATTATAAAATTAAAACCTCATTCTCATAAAGTTTCAATTTTGGCCAAAAGTTAATCGAATGCTCTTCCTCATACTTAGGCAAATTATTGAAAATTAAAGGCCTTTTCTTCATAAAGGCCAACAATCCCGTGTGCATGTTTCTGGCCGCGGATGAAACGTTGGCCGTTGATTTTATTTAGTTATGTATCAGCCTTCCGATCATTGTAAAATATGATGCCACGTACAATGGCCCTACCAAGCTATCCCTGTTCGCCACGTGCTAGGACCCACCTTGCCACGTAAGGTATCCTTCCATATTTCCGTAATGGGTGGTTCCGCGCGGTGCTATAGTGGTTTCCAATACCACTCCATCACATGCGCGGATGAATAGATATCGGACACGTGCCTTGGTGGTATTATGTCCGCTACCACCTTCCACCGTTTGCTGACGATTACTTTGGCGACGCGGGATTGATATTAGCCGCAGATCTTGATCCTCAAAATCTCCGCCGTCGGAACCTGACTGGGGTTTAACCTTTCCACAAATTTGCTGGCGGACTTTATAAATATGGGTTTTTATAATGTATTTTTTGTATAAAAACCTTCATTTCAACCCTTTTGTAATAATTTCTTCTCTTTTAGGTCATTTTAGCAAAAACTCTAGGTTTCTTCAGATCTGGTGTCAACAACTGGCTCCAACTGGGGATGCTATCCTCCCTGTGAGGTAGCAAAGAACACCGTAGACCATGTGCCTGACCATTGGGCGGCTCCCAATCCTGAAAACTGCAACCTGTAACCTGTAACCAGTCCTCCATCCAAAACTGTAACCGAAACTCTTTTAACTATAGAAAACTGAAAACTCACATGCTGAAACTGAACTGAAGACCATACTGTACATACTGAAGACTGCTTGCCTGGCAAACTTATTTCTCCTACCTACCCTACTTTTATAATGTCAAAGGCTTTCCATCAATCAAGTAATTCGGAAACACCAATGAAGCCAATCCATTAAATGTCCAAAGAATCTGACTCTTTCACTGTCGAAATAAGTCACTAACAGAAAATATGACAGCACCAACAACCAATGATATTCTTTATTCTCAAAGTAAAAATTTTGCTGCAAATTTAAACCGAGAAAATCTTCCATATACTCAACTATAGGATCAAAAAAGATAAATAGTGTTTGATGTCCTTTGAAATTTCCTGCAATCTGATGAGAGAATTGAAATGTTCTTTCTTCTTCAACATATTCTTCCAGTAATGAATGATTATCTTCATAATCTAATGCATCCTCAAATAGAAAACACTCTGCAAGATCATTAAATATGACAGCTCTATCTTTTTTATGAAAGAAACTGGTGTCTAATAGCTGATTTTCTTGCGGTGGATCGTCTTCAAAAATGGATTCCTTCATAAAATCATCATGATTGTCATCATTCAAATTCAGATTTTCATTCCCAAAAATGGAAGAAGATTGACTTACATATCCCGGAATATGTGAACACTTCCAATCTGTATAAGCAGGGGTCGTAGCATGACTCTGCAGGAGCTGATCTATTTCTTCTTCTGTTAAAAGAGGAGGTGGCTTGTGCATTTTCTGAATCAAACAACTATCATTTTCTTTCTCTTCTGCAGATTGATCATGATCCTGGATACATTCTTCATTCGTACACAAAGGAGCGGATGAATCATCATTTATTTCTGAACAGAGCTCATGGGAATCTACTATTATTTCTTCATTGATCTTATCTATAGCTAGCTTCTCTTGATCATCATGACCATGGGCTTGCGAAGAAAAATGACAAAATATTTCAGACAAGTCTTCATCATTCATACCTTCCAGATCTTCATCAATACTTTTGAGGTACTGTATGAAACCCTCAAACTTATCACAGCAATCTTCCACTAAAGACAAAGCTGGAAAATCTACTGCATAATGCTCATAAAATGCTACGTGAAAATCTTTTAAAGAAAACAAGCTACCAGGTCTTAAACTTTCATACCAATCCCTTGCTTTTCCTTCTAAAGAAGCCATGAACATCTTCATAAGACAGTCCTCATGAAACATAATCTTCAACTTGTGTACATGTGCATGAAATTTGATTAAATGTAAAGCAGCATTATCACTGTTTTCATCTTTGAATTTAGGCAAATAAGACTGCCAATCTATTTTAGGAATTTGATTCGGAAAACCAGGAATATGAGACCTTCTCATAGGAGCATACCTTCTTAATAATGAGGCCATCTCGAAATACTGGAACTGTAGATTCTGATTTGAAAACTGAGGAGACTAGCCTGTGAACCAATGCAAAACTGGATTTCTTTAATGTGGAGTCGCCATGAAATTTCTGAAAACTGGATTCTTTGAAGATGGAGTCGCCAGGTGAAAGATGCACAGCCTGTTTGATATTTGACCGTTGTTCACCATCAACAATCAAATCTGCAACTTTGTCGTTCATACCCAGGGAAAATGAAACCTTCATTCCCCGGCAACGGCGCCAAAATGTTAGCACTCGGATTTTCCTTGGGCTGTATCAAAGAAACCCGAGGTAACCTATTTCAAACCAATCTTTAGACTGAAAGTTGGCCTCCTTCAGCCAGAGAGGGCTCTCTCAGCAAATCTGCTATCCAATGTCACCACAACAGCAGTTTGACAATAAACTCAATGGCCAATTTGTAAAATAATAATAAAAACTTGTAGGCTTCGAATAATGTGGTTAGATCAACAGGAAATAAGATATCATTGGGCAATGGAGTCAAGAAACAGAAAAATAATAGATCAGCAGCCAAACAAATGTTTGTACAAAGGCAAGATAACTGTTTTATTACAGTCAATAAGATTTTGCAGGTGACAGGAAAGAATTAATGACAATCCATCAACAATGGGCATCAATTTTCGGATGAATCCACTGTTAACTTTGGAGAAGCAGGTGGATACTTGAATGCAATAAACTGAGGCATGGAAAATATGAATCTCAATTTATTTTAGACTTTCATTCAAGCATAGAAGAAAGACATAATGGCAAGAATGACAAAGAAGATTGACATGCACATGTAAAGAAAGGGAAAGTACGGACTGTAATTTTAAAACAACACATGAATCTTCGATAAAAATATGCTCAACTCTGAAATTTTTATTAACTTCTGGAATAAACTTCAAAAACCCAGAACGGGAATCCTTTTTCTCTGAAAAATCCCCCCCCTTTACATGTCTTTTTACATATCAATATATAGAAAGACGGCCTATACCTAATCTTGAATTCAAAAACCTAACTGAAACTCTAAAAATAGAAACAGTTACAACTTATTCTTTTTATTTCAGGAAGTAAATTTGCTGAAAAATAGGCACTGTACATCTCAAATGGAGATAGATGTGTACATTTTGAGAGAGATTTTTGTAACTGGGAATGTTCTGAAGAAAAACCTCTTTCAGTTTCTGAAAATTCATCTTCATTTGGAAGAACCAGCTCTTTGAAGTTGATGACTAAAACAGTAAACTGAAATTCTGGAAAATTGCCCCGTGAAGATGACTTCGATTCTCTTAAACCATAACACCTGTGTAAAAACTAAGAGATGTTTTTGAAGATTGGCCCGTGCTGAAGAAAAGCCTCTTTCAGTTTCTGAAAATTCTTCTTGGTTTGGCGGAAACAGCTTCTAGAAAATGGTGACTAAAACAGGCATTCTCTCAAAAACGTGTTATACTTAACCCATTTGATTTTCTTTATGGAATATATCCCACATTGGTTGAGCGGGAAATGATCGTGGTGTTTATATACCTCGCCGCGCACAACACTTGATAACACAAAGCGCGTGCTATTATACTTCTCTTCTTCGTGAATGGTGGTTCCGCGTGGGCGGAAGGCGGTTTATGATACCACCTCGCGTTGACGCGGATGAATACTAACACGCCACGTGCACCCGTGGTATTTTATCCGCGACCGCTTTATAATTTTGAATTTCGAGCTATTGAGGGATGCGGAAAGGCTATGTGGGACCCCTTGGTTCGGCTCTTGGTCACTTGACAAGCCCTTGGTGTTGTTGGGCGCTTAATATTCTTTTTGCTCCTTTTTTAATTAAATCTTTGGCATATTCACCAAAGTCACCTTTATAAAGTCTTGAATTTAGTCTAGATTATAAAATTAAAACCTCATTCTCATAAAGTTTCAATTTTGGCCAAAAGTTAATCAAATGCTCTTCCTCATACTTAGGCAAATTATTGAAAATTAAAGGCCTTTTCTTCATAAAGGCCAACAATCCCGTGTGCATGTTTCTGGCCGCGGATGAAACATTGGCCGTTGATTTTATTTAGTTATGTATCAGCCTTCCGATCATTGTAAAATATGATGCCACGTACCATGGCCCTACCAAGCTATCCCTGTTCGCCACGTGCTAGGACCCACCTTGCCACGTAAGGTATCCTTCCATATTTCCGTAATGGGTGGTTCCGCGCGGTGCTATAGTGGTTTCCAATACCACTCCATCACATGCGCGGATGAATAGATATCGGACACGTGCCTTGGTGGTATTATGTCCGCTACCACCTTCCACCATTTGCTGACGATTACTTTGGCGACGCGGGATTGATATTAGCCGCAGATCTTGATCCATAAAATCTCCGCCATCGGAACCTAACTGGGGTTTAACCTTTCCACAAATTTGCTGGCGGAATTTATAAATATGGGTTTTTATAATGTATTTTTTGTATAAAAACCTTCATTTCAACCCTTTTGTAATAATTTCTTCTCTTTTAGGTCATTTTAGCAAAAACTCTAGGTTTCTTCAGATCTGGTGTCAACAACTGGCTCCAACTGGGGATGCTATCCTCCCTGTGAGGTAGCAAAGAACACCGTAGACCATGTGCCTGACCATTGGGCGGCTCCCAATCCTGAAAACTGCAACCTGTAACCTGTAACCAGTCCTCCATCCAAAACTGTAACCGAAACTCTTTTAACTATAGAAAACTGAAAACTCACATGCTGAAACTGAACTGAAGACCATACTGTACATACTGAAGACTGCTTGCCTGGCAAACTTATTTCTCCTACCTACCCTACTTTTATAATGTCAAAGGCTTTCCATCAATCAAGTAATTCGGAAACACCAATGAAGCCAATCCATTAAATGTCCAAAGAATCTGACTCTTTCACTGTCGAAATAAGTCACTAACAGAAAATATGACAGCACCAACAACCAATGATATTCTTTATTCTCAAAGTAAAAATTTTGCTGCAAATTTAAACCGAGAAAATCTTCCATATACTCAACTATAGGATCAAAAAAGATAAATAGTGTTTGATGTCCTTTGAAATTTCCTGCAATCTGATGAGAGAATTGAAATGTTCTTTCTTCTTCAACATATTCTTCCAGTAATGAATGATTATCTTCATAATCTAATGCATCCTCAAATAGAAAACACTCTGCAAGATCATTAAATATGACAGCTCTATCTTTTTTATGAAAGAAACTGGTGTCTAATAGCTGATTTTCTTGCGGTGGATCGTCTTCAAAAATGGATTCCTTCATAAAATCATCATGATTGTCATCATTCAAATTCAGATTTTCATTCCCAAAAATGGAAGAAGATTGACTTACATATCCCGGAATATGTGAACACTTCCAATCTGTATAAGCAGGGGTCGTAGCATGACTCTGCAGGAGCTGATCTATTTCTTCTTCTGTTAAAAGAGGAGGTGGCTTGTGCATTTTCTGAATCAAACAACTATCATTTTCTTTCTCTTCTGCAGATTGATCATGATGCTGGATACATTCTTCATTCGTACACAAAGGAGCGGATGAATCATCATTTATTTCTGAACAGAGCTCATGGGAATCTACTATTATTTCTTCATTGATCTTATCTATAGCTAGCTTCTCTTGATCATCATGACCATGGGCTTGCGAAGAAAAATGACAAAATATTTCAGACAAGTCTTCATCATTCATACCTTCCAGATCTTCATCAATACTTTTGAGGTACTGTATGAAACCCTCAAACTTATCACAGCAATCTTCCACTAAAGACAAAGCTGGAAAATCTACTGCATAATGCTCATAAAATGCTACGTGAAAATCTTTTAAAGAAAACAAGCTACCAGGTCTTAAACTTTCATACCAATCCCTTGCTTTTCCTTCTAAAGAAGCCATGAACATCTTCATAAGACAGTCCTCATGAAACATAATCTTCAACTTGTGTACATGTGCATGAAATTTGATTAAATGTAAAGCAGCATTATCACTGTTTTCATCTTTGAATTTAGGCAAATAAGACTGCCAATCTATTTTAGGAATTTGATTCGGAAAACCAGGAATATGAGACCTGCTCATAGGAGCATACCTTCTTAATAATGAGGCCATCTCGAAATACTGGAACTGTAGATTCTGATTTGAAAACTGAGGAGACTAGCCTGTGAACCAATGCAAAATTGGATTTCTTTAATGTGGAGTCGCCATGAAATTTCTGAAAACTGGATTCTTTGAAGATGGAGTCGCCAGGTGAAAGATGCACAGCCTGTTTTTTTATTTGACCGTTGTTCACCATCAACAATCAAATCTGCAACTTTGTCGTTCATACCCAGGGAAAATGAAACCTTCATTCCCCGGCAACGGCGCCAAAATGTTAGCACTCGGATTTTCCTTGGGCTGTATCAAAGAAACCCGAGGTAACCTATTTCAAACCAATCTTTAGACTGAAAGTTGGCCTCCTTCAGCCAGAGAGGGCTCTCTCAGCAAATCTGCTATCCAATGTCACCACAACAGCAGTTTGACAATAAACTCAATGGCCAATTTGTAAAATAATAATAAAAACTTGTAGGCTTCGAATAATGTGGTTAGATCAACAGGAAATAAGATATCATTGGGCAATGGAGTCAAGAAACAGAAAAATAATAGATCAGCAGCCAAACAAATGTTTGTACAAAGGCAAGATAACTGTTTTATTACAGTCAATAATATTTTGCAGGTGACAGGAAAGAATTAATGACAATCCATCAACAATGGGCATCAATTTTCGGATGAATCCACTGTTAACTTTGGAGAAGCAGGTGGATACTTGAATGCAATAAACTGAGGCATGGAAAATATGAATCTCAATTTATTTTAGACTTTCATTCAAGCATAGAAGAAAGACATAATGGCAAGAATGACAAAGAAGATTGACATGCACATGTAAAGAAAGGGAAAGTACGGACTGTAATTTTAAAACAACACATGAATCTTCGATAAAAATATGCTCAACTCTGAAATTTTTATTAACTTCTGGAATAAACTTCAAAAACCCAGAACGGGAATCCTTTTTCTCTGAAAAATCCCCCCCCTTTACATGTCTTTTTACATATCAATATATAGAAAGACGGCCTATACCTAATCTTGAATTCAAAAACCTAACTGAAACTCTAAAAATAGTAACAGTTACAACTTATTCTTTTTATTTCAGGAAGTAAATTTGCTGAAAAATAGGCGCTGTACATCTCAAATGGAGATAGATGTGTACATTTTGAGAGAGGTTTTTGTAACTGGGAATGTTCTGAAGAAAAACCTCTTTCAGTTTCTGAAAATTCATCTTCATTTGGAAGAACCAGCTCTTTGAAGTTGATGACTAAAACAGTAAACTGAAATTCTGGAAAATTGCCCCGTGAAGATGACTTCGATTCTCTTAAACCATAACACCTGTGTAAAAACTGAGAGAGGTTTTTGAATATTGGCCCGTGATGAAGAAAAGCCTCTTTCAGTTTCTGAAAATTCTTCTTCGTTTGGCGGAAACAGCTTCTAGAAAATGGTGACTAAAACAGGCATTCTCTCAAAAACGTGTTATACTTAACCCATTTGATTTTCTTTATGGAATATATCCCACATTGGTTGAGCGGGAAATGATCGTGGTGTTTATATACCTCGCCGCGCACAACACTTGATAACACAAAGCGCGTGCTATTATACTTCTCTTCTTCGTGAATGGTGGTTCCGCGTGGGCGGAAGGCGGTTTATGATACCACCTCGCGTTGACGCGGATGAATACTAACACGCCACGTGCACCCGTGGTATTTTATCCGCGACCGCTTTATAATTTTGAATTTCTAGCTATTGAGGGATGCGGAAAGGCTATGTGGGACCCCTTGGTTCGGCTCTTGGTCACTTGACAAGCCCTTGGTGTTGTTGGGCGCTTAATATTCTTTTTGCTCCTTTTTTAATTAAATCTTTGGCATATTCACCAAAGTCACCTTTATAAAGTCTTGAATTTAGTCTAGATTATAAAATTAAAACCTCATTCTCATAAAGTTTCAATTTTGGCCAAAAGTTAATCCAATGCTCTTCCTCATACTTAGGCAAATTATTGAAAATTAAAGGCCTTTTCTTCATAAAGGCCAACAATCCCGTGTGCATGTTTCTGGCCGCGGATGAAACGTTGGCCGTTGATTTTATTTAGTTATGTATCAGCCTTCCGATCATTGTAAAATATGATGCCACGTACCATGGCCCTACCAAGCTATCCCTGTTCGCCACGTGCTAGGACCCACCTTGCCACGTAAGGTATCCTTCCATATTTCCGTAATGGGTGGTTCCGCGCGGTGCTATAGTGGTTTCCAATACCACTCCATCACATGCGCGGATGAATAGATATCGGACACGTGCCTTGGTGGTATTATGTCCGCTACCACCTTCCACCGTTTGCTGACGATTACTTTGGCGACGCGGGATTGATATTAGCCGCAGATCTTGATCCATAAAATCTCCGCCGTCGGAACCTGACTAGGGTTTAACCTTTCCACAAATTTGCTGGCGGACTTTATAAATATGGGTTTTTATAATGTATTTTTTGTATAAAAACCTTCATTTCAACCCTTTTGTAATAATTTCTTCTCTTTTAGGTCATTTTAGCAAAAACTCTAGGTTTCTTCAGATCTGGTGTCAACAACTGGCTCCAACTGGGGATGCTATCCTCCCTGTGAGGTAGCAAAGAACACCGTAGACCATGTGCCTGACCATTGGGCGGCTCCCAATCCTGAAAACTGCAACCTGTAACCTGTAACCAGTCCTCCATCCAAAACTGTAACCGAAACTCTTTTAACTATAGAAAACTGAAAACTCACATGCTGAAACTGAACTGAAGACCATACTGTACATACTGAAGACTGCTTGCCTGGCAAACTTATTTCTCCTACCTACCCTACTTTTATAATGTCAAAGGCTTTCCATCAATCAAGTAATTCGGAAACACCAATGAAGCCAATCCATTAAATGTCCAAAGAATCTGACTCTTTCACTGTCGAAATAAGTCACTAACAGAAAATATGACAGCACCAACAACCAATGATATTCTTTATTCTCAAAGTAAAAATTTTGCTGCAAATTTAAACCGAGAAAATCTTCCATATACTCAACTATAGGATCAAAAAAGATAAATAGTGTTTGATGTCCTTTGAAATTTCCTGCAATCTGATGAGAGAATTGAAATGTTCTTTCTTCTTCAACATATTCTTCCAGTAATGAATGATTATCTTCATAATCTAATGCATCCTCAAATAGAAAACACTCTGCAAGATCATTAAATATGACAGCTCTATCTTTTTTATGAAAGAAACTGGTGTCTAATAGCTGATTTTCTTGCGGTGGATCGTCTTCAAAAATGGATTCCTTCATAAAATCATCATGATTGTCATCATTCAAATTCAGATTTTCATTCCCAAAAATGGAAGAAGATTGACTTACATATCCCGGAATATGTGAACACTTCCAATCTGTATAAGCAGGGGTCGTAGCATGACTCTGCAGGAGCTGATCTATTTCTTCTTCTGTTAAAAGAGGAGGTGGCTTGTGCATTTTCTGAATCAAACAACTATCATTTTCTTTCTCTTCTGCAGATTGATCATGATGCTGGATACATTCTTCATTCGTACACAAAGGAGCGGATGAATCATCATTTATTTCTGAACAGAGCTCATGGGAATCTACTATTATTTCTTCATTGATCTTATCTATAGCTAGCTTCTCTTGATCATCATGACCATGGGCTTGCGAAGAAAAATGACAAAATATTTCAGACAAGTCTTCATCATTCATACCTTCCAGATCTTCATCAATACTTTTGAGGTACTGTATGAAACCCTCAAACTTATCACAGCAATCTTCCACTAAAGACAAAGCTGGAAAATCTACTGCATAATGCTCATAAAATGCTACGTGAAAATCTTTTAAAGAAAACAAGCTACCAGGTCTTAAACTTTCATACCAATCCCTTGCTTTTCCTTCTAAAGAAGCCATGAACATCTTCATAAGACAGTCCTCATGAAACATAATCTTCAACTTGTGTACATGTGCATGAAATTTGATTAAATGTAAAGCAGCATTATCACTGTTTTCATCTTTGAATTTAGGCAAATAAGACTGCCAATCTATTTTAGGAATTTGATTCGGAAAACCAGGAATAGGAGACCTGCTCATAGGAGCATACCTTCTTAATAATGAGGCCATCTCGAAATACTGGAACTGTAGATTCTGATTTGAAAACTGAGGAGACTAGCCTGTGAACCAATGCAAAATTGGATTTCTTTAATGTGGAGTCGCCATGAAATTTCTGAAAACTGGATTCTTTGAAGATGGAGTCGCCAGGTGAAAGATGCACAGCCTGTTTGATATTTGACCGTTGTTCACCATCAACAATCAAATCTGCAACTTTGTCGTTCATACCCAGGGAAAATGAAACCTTCATTCCCCGGCAACGGCGCCAAAATGTTAGCACTCGGATTTTCCTTGGGCTGTATCAAAGAAACCCGAGGTAACCTATTTCAAACCAATCTTTAGACTGAAAGTTGGCCTCCTTCAGCCAGAGAGGGCTCTCTCAGCAAATCTGCTATCCAATGTCACCACAACAGCAGTTTGACAATAAACTCAATGGCCAATTTGTAAAATAATAATAAAAACTTGTAGGCTTCGAATAATGTGGTTAGATCAACAGGAAATAAGATATCATTGGGCAATGGAGTCAAGAAACAGAAAAATAATAGATCAGCAGCCAAACAAATGTTTGTACAAAGGCAAGATAACTGTTTTATTACAGTCAATAATATTTTGCAGGTGACAGGAAAGAATTAATGACAATCCATCAACAATGGGCATCAATTTTCGGATGAATCCACTGTTAACTTTGGAGAAGCAGGTGGATACTTGAATGCAATAAACTGAGGCATGGAAAATATGAATCTCAATTTATTTTAGACTTTCATTCAAGCATAGAAGAAAGACATAATGGCAAGAATGACAAAGAAGATTGACATGCACATGTAAAGAAAGGGAAAGTACGGACTGTAATTTTAAAACAACACATGAATCTTCGATAAAAATATGCTCAACTCTGAAATTTTTATTAACTTCTGGAATAAACTTCAAAAACCCAGAACGGGAATCCTTTTTCTCTGAAAAATCCCCCCCCTTTACATGTCTTTTTACATATCAATATATAGAAAGACGGCCTATACCTAATCTTGAATTCAAAAACCTAACTGAAACTCTAAAAATAGTAACAGTTACAACTTATTCTTTTTATTTCAGGAAGTAAATTTGCTGAAAAATAGGCGCTGTACATCTCAAATGGAGATAGATGTGTACATTTTGAGAGAGGTTTTTGTAACTGGGAATGTTCTGAAGAAAAACCTCTTTCAGTTTCTGAAAATTCATCTTCATTTGGAAGAACCAGCTCTTTGAAGTTGATGACTAAAACAGTAAACTGAAATTCTGGAAAATTGCCCCGTGAAGATGACTTCGATTCTCTTAAACCATAACACCTGTGTAAAAACTGAGAGAGGTTTTTGAATATTGGCCCGTGATGAAGAAAAGCCTCTTTCAGTTTCTGAAAATTCTTCTTCGTTTGGCGGAAACAGCTTCTAGAAAATGGTGACTAAAACAGGCATTCTCTCAAAAACGTGTTATACTTAACCCATTTGATTTTCTTTATGGAATATATCCCACATTGGTTGAGCGGGAAATGATCGTGGTGTTTATATACCTCGCCGCGCACAACACTTGATAACACAAAGCGCGTGCTATTATACTTCTCTTCTTCGTGAATGGTGGTTCCGCGTGGGCGGAAGGCGGTTTATGATACCACCTCGCGTTGACGCGGATGAATACTAACACGCCACGTGCACCCGTGGTATTTTATCCGCGACCGCTTTATAATTTTGAATTTCTAGCTATTGAGGGATGCGGAAAGGCTATGTGGGACCCCTTGGTTCGGCTCTTGGTCACTTGACAAGCCCTTGGTGTTGTTGGGCGCTTAATATTCTTTTTGCTCCTTTTTTAATTAAATCTTTGGCATATTCACCAAAGTCACCTTTATAAAGTCTTGAATTTAGTCTAGATTATAAAATTAAAACCTCATTCTCATAAAGTTTCAATTTTGGCCAAAAGTTAATCGAATGCTCTTCCTCATACTTAGGCAAATTATTGAAAATTAAAGGCCTTTTCTTCATAAAGGCCAACAATCCCGTGTGCATGTTTCTGGCCGCGGATGAAACGTTGACCGTTGATTTTATTTAGTTATGTATCAGCCTTCCGATCATTGTAAAATATGATGCCACGTACCATGGCCCTACCAAGCTATCCCTGTTCGCCACGTGCTAGGACCCACCTTGCCACGTAAGGTATCCTTCCATATTTCCGTAATGGGTGGTTCCGCGCGGTGCTATAGTGGTTTCCAATACCACTCCATCACATGCGCGGATGAATAGATATCGGACACGTGCCTTGGTGGTATTATGTCCGCTACCACCTTCCACCGTTTGCTGACGATTACTTTGGCGACGCGGGATTGATATTAGCCGCAGATCTTGATCCATAAAATCTCCGCCGTCGGAACCTGACTGGGGTTTAACCTTTCCACAAATTTGCTGGCGGACTTTATAAATATGGGTTTTTATAATGTATTTTTTGTATAAAAACCTTCATTTCAACCCTTTTGTAATAATTTCTTCTCTTTTAGGTCATTTTAGCAAAAACTCTAGGTTTCTTCAGATCTGGTGTCAACAACTGGCTCCAACTGGGGATGCTATCCTCCCTGTGAGGTAGCAAAGAACACCGTAGACCATGTGCCTGACCATTGGGCGGCTCCCAATCCTGAAAACTGCAACCTGTAACCTGTAACCAGTCCTCCATCCAAAACTGTAACCGAAACTCTTTTAACTATAGAAAACTGAAAACTCACATGCTGAAACTGAACTGAAGACCATACTGTACATACTGAAGACTTCTTGCCTGGCAAACTTATTTCTCCTACCTACCCTACTTTTATAATGTCAAAGGCTTTCCATCAATCAAGTAATTCGGAAACACCAATGAAGCCAATCCATTAAATGTCCAAAGAATCTGACTCTTTCACTGTCGAAATAAGTCACTAACAGAAAATATGACAGCACCAACAACCAATGATATTCTTTATTCTCAAAGTAAAAATTTTGCTGCAAATTTAAACCGAGAAAATCTTCCATATACTCAACTATAGGATCAAAAAAGATAAATAGTGTTTGATGTCCTTTGAAATTTCCTGCAATCTGATGAGAGAATTGAAATGTTCTTTCTTCTTCAACATATTCTTCCAGTAATGAATGATTATCTTCATAATCTAATGCATCCTCAAATAGAAAACACTCTGCAAGATCATTAAATATGACAGCTCTATCTTTTTTATGAAAGAAACTGGTGTCTAATAGCTGATTTTCTTGCGGTGGATCGTCTTCAAAAATGGATTCCTTCATAAAATCATCATGATTGTCATCATTCAAATTCAGATTTTCATTCCCAAAAATGGAAGAAGATTGACTTACATATCCCGGAATATGTGAACACTTCCAATCTGTATAAGCAGGGGTCGTAGCATGACTCTGCAGGAGCTGATCTATTTCTTCTTCTGTTAAAAGAGGAGGTGGCTTGTGCATTTTCTGAATCAAACAACTATCATTTTCTTTCTCTTCTGCAGATTGATCATGATCCTGGATACATTCTTCATTCGTACGCAAAGGAGCGGATGAATCATCATTTATTTCTGAACAGAGCTCATGGGAATCTACTATTATTTCTTCATTGATCTTATCTATAGCTAGCTTCTCTTGATCATCATGACCATGGGCTTGCGAAGAAAAATGACAAAATATTTCAGACAAGTCTTCATCATTCATACCTTCCAGATCTTCATCAATACTTTTGAGGTACTGTATGAAACCCTCAAACTTATCACAGCAATCTTCCACTAAAGACAAAGCTGGAAAATCTACTGCATAATGCTCATAAAATGCTACGTGAAAATCTTTTAAAGAAAACAAGCTACCAGGTCTTAAACTTTCATACCAATCCCTTGCTTTTCCTTCTAAAGAAGCCATGAACATCTTCATAAGACAGTCCTCATGAAACATAATCTTCAACTTGTGTACATGTGCATGAAATTTGATTAAATGTAAAGCAGCATTATCACTGTTTTCATCTTTGAATTTAGGCAAATAAGACTGCCAATCTATTTTAGGAATTTGATTCGGAAAACCAGGAATATGAGACCTGCTCATAGGAGCATACCTTCTTAATAATGAGGCCATCTCGAAATACTGGAACTGTAGATTCTGATTTGAAAACTGAGGAGACTAGCCTGTGAACCAATGCAAAACTGGATTTCTTTAATGTGGAGTCGCCATGAAATTTCTGAAAACTGGATTCTTTGAAGATGGAGTCGCCAGGTGAAAGATGCACAGCCTGTTTGATATTTGACCGTTGTTCACCATCAACAATCAAATCTGCAACTTTGTCGTTCATACCCAGGGAAAATGAAACCTTCATTCCCCGGCAACGGCGCCAAAATGTTAGCACTCGGATTTTCCTTGGGCTGTATCAAAGAAACCCGAGGTAACCTATTTCAAACCAATCTTTAGACTGAAAGTTGGCCTCCTTCAGCCAGAGAGGGCTCTCTCAGCAAATCTGCTATCCAATGTCACCACAACAGCAGTTTGACAATAAACTCAATGGCCAATTTGTAAAATAATAATAAAAACTTGTAGGCTTCGAATAATGTGGTTAGATCAACAGGAAATAAGATATCATTGGGCAATGGAGTCAAGAAACAGAAAAATAATAGATCAGCAGCCAAACAAATGTTTGTACAAAGGCAAGATAACTGTTTTATTACAGTCAATAAGATTTTGCAGGTGACAGGAAAGAATTAATGACAATCCATCAACAATGGGCATCAATTTTCGGATGAATCCACTGTTAACTTTGGAGAAGCAGGTGGATACTTGAATGCAATAAACTGAGGCATGGAAAATATGAATCTCAATTTATTTTAGACTTTCATTCAAGCATAGAAGAAAGACATAATGGAAAGAATGACAAAGAAGATTGACATGCACATGTAAAGAAAGGGAAAGTACGGACTGTAATTTTAAAACAACACATGAATCTTCGATAAAAATATGCTCAACTCTGAAATTTTTATTAACTTCTGGAATAAACTTCAAAAACCCAGAACGGGAATCCTTTTTCTCTGAAAAATCCCCCCCCTTTACATGTCTTTTTACATATCAATATATAGAAAGACGGCCTATACCTAATCTTGAATTCAAAAACCTAACTGAAACTCTAAAAATAGAAACAGTTACAACTTATTCTTTTTATTTCAGGAAGTAAATTTGCTGAAAAATAGGCACTGTACATCTCAAATGGAGATAGATGTGTACATTTTGAGAGAGGTATTTGTAACTGGGAATGTTCTGAAGAAAAACCTCTTTCAGTTTCTGAAAATTCATCTTCATTTGGAAGAACCAGCTCTTTGAAGTTGATGACTAAAACAGTAAACTGAAATTCTGGAAAATTGCCCCGTGAAGATGACTTCGATTCTCTTAAACCATAACACCTGTGTAAAAACTAAGAGAGGTTTTTGAAGATTGGCCCGTGCTAAAGAAAAGCCTCTTTCAGTTTCTGAAAATTCTTCTTGGTTTGGCGGAAACAGCTTCTAGAAAATGGTGACTAAAACAGGCATTCTCTCAAAAACGTGTTATACTTAACCCATTTGATTTTCTTTATGGAATATATCCCACATTGGTTGAGCGGGAAATGATCGTGGTGTTTATATACCTCGCCGCGCACAACACTTGATAACACAAAGCGCGTGCTATTATACTTCTCTTCTTCGTGAATGGTGGTTCCGCGTGGGCGGAAGGCGGTTTATGATACCACCTCGCGTTGACGCGGATGAATACTAACACGCCACGTGCACCCGTGGTATTTTATCCGCGACCGCTTTATAATTTTGAATTTCTAGCTATTGAGGGATGCGGAAAGGCTATGTGGGACCCCTTGGTTCGGCTCTTGGTCACTTGACAAGCCCTTTGTGTTGTTGGGCGCTTAATATTCTTTTTGCTCCTTTTTTAATTAAATCTTTGGCATATTCACCAAAGTCACCTTTATAAAGTATTGAATTTAGTCTAGATTATAAAATTAAAACCTCATTCTCATAAAGTTTCAATTTTGGCCAAAAGTTAATCAAATGCTCTTCCTCATACTTAGGCAAATTATTGAAAATTAAAGGCCTTTTCTTCATAAAGGCCAACAATCCCGTGTGCATGTTTCTGGCCGCGGATGAAACATTGGCCGTTGATTTTATTTAGTTATGTATCAGCCTTCCGATCATTGTAAAATATGATGCCACGTACCATGGACCTACCAAGCTATCCCTGTTCGCCACGTGCTAGGACCCACCTTGCCACGTAAGGTATCCTTCCATATTTCCGTAATGGGTGGTTCCGCGCGGTGCTATAGTGGTTTCCAATACCACTCCATCACATGCGCGGATGAATAGATATCGGACACGTGCCTTGGTGGTATTATGTCCGCTACCACCTTCCATCGTTTGCTGACGATTACTTTGGCGACGCGGGATTGATATTAGCCGCAGATCTTGATCCATAAAATCTCCGCCATCGGAACCTGACTGGGGTTTAACCTTTCCACAAATTTGCTGGCGGACTTTATAAATATGGGTTTTTATAATGTATTTTTTGTATAAAAACCTTCATTTCAACCCTTTTGTAATAATTTCTTCTCTTTTAGGTCATTTTAGCAAAAACTCTAGGTTTCTTCAGATCTGGTGTCAACAACTGGCTCCAACTGGGGATGCTATCCTCCCTGTGAGGTAGCAAAGAACACCGTAGACCATGTGCCTGACCATTGGGCGGCTCCCAATCCTGAAAACTGCAACCTGTAACCTGTAACCAGTCCTCCATCCAAAACTATAACCGAAACTCTTTTAACTATAGAAAACTGAAAACTCACATGCTGAAACTGAACTGAAGACCATACTGTACATACTGAAGACTGCTTGCCTGGCAAACTTATTTCTCCTACCTACCCTACTTTTATAATGTCAAAGGCTTTCCATCAATCAAGTAATTCGGAAACACCAATGAAGCCAATCCATTAAATGTCCAAAGAATCTGACTCTTTCACTGTCGAAATAAGTCACTAACAGAAAATATGACAGCACCAACAACCAATGATATTCTTTATTCTCAAAGTAAAAATTTTGCTGCAAATTTAAACCGAGAAAATCTTCCATATACTCAACTATAGGATCAAAAAAGATAAATAGTGTTTGATGTCCTTTGAAATTTCCTGCAATCTGATGAGAGAATTGAAATGTTCTTTCTTCTTCAACATATTCTTCCAGTAATGAATGATTATCTTCATAATCTAATGCATCCTCAAATAGAAAACACTCTGCAAGATCATTAAATATGACAGCTCTATCTTTTTTATGAAAGAAACTGGTGTCTAATAGCTGATTTTCTTGCGGTGGATCGTCTTCAAAAATGGATTCCTTCATAAAATCATCATGATTGTCATCGTTCAAATTCAGATTTTCATTCCCAAAAATGGAAGAAGATTGACTTACATATCCCGGAATATGTGAACACTTCCAATCTGTATAAGCAGGGGTCGTAGCATGACTCTGCAGGAGCTGATCTATTTCTTCTTCTGTTAAAAGAGGAGGTGGCTTGTGCATTTTCTGAATCAAACAACTATCATTTTCTTTCTCTTCTGCAGATTGATCATGATGCTGGATACATTCTTCATTCGTACACAAAGGAGCGGATGAATCATCATTTATTTCTGAACAGAGCTCATGGGAATCTACTATTATTTCTTCATTGATCTTATCTATAGCTAGCTTCTCTTGATCATCATGACCATGGGCTTGCGAAGAAAAATGACAAAATATTTCAGACAAGTCTTCATCATTCATACCTTCCAGATCTTCATCAATACTTTTGAGGTACTGTATGAAACCCTCAAACTTATCACAACAATCTTCCACTAAAGACAAAGCTGGAAAATCTACTGCATAATGCTCATAAAATGCTACGTGAAAATCTTTTAAAGAAAACAAGCTACCAGGTCTTAAACTTTCATACCAATCCCTTGCTTTTCCTTCTAAAGAAGCCATGAACATCTTCATAAGACAGTCCTCATGAAACATAATCTTCAACTTGTGTACATGTGCATGAAATTTGATTAAATGTAAAGCAGCATTATCACTGTTTTCATCTTTGAATTTAGGCAAATAAGACTGCCAATCTATTTTAGGAATTTGATTCGGAAAACCAGGAATATGAGACCTGCTCATAGGAGCATACCTTCTTAATAATGAGGCCATCTCGAAATACTGGAACTGTAGATTCTGATTTGAAAACTGAGGAGACTAGCCTGTGAACCAATGCAAAATTGGATTTCTTTAATGTGGAGTCGCCATGAAATTTCTGAAAACTGGATTCTTTGAAGATGGAGTCGCCAGGTGAAAGATGCACAGCCTGTTTGATATTTGACCGTTGTTCACCATCAACAATCAAATCTGCAACTTTGTCGTTCATACCCAGGGAAAATGAAACCTTCATTCCCCGGCAACGGCGCCAAAATGTTAGCACTCGGATTTTCCTTGGGCTGTATCAAAGAAACCCGAGGTAACCTATTTCAAACCAATCTTTAGACTGAAAGTTGGCCTCCTTCAGCCAGAGAGGGCTCTCTCAGCAAATCTGCTATCCAATGTCACCACAACAGCAGTTTGACAATAAACTCAATGGCCAATTTGTAAAATAATAATAAAAACTTGTAGGCTTCGAATAATGTGGTTAGATCAACAGGAAATAAGATATCATTGGGCAATGGAGTCAAGAAACAGAAAAATAATAGATCAGCAGCCAAACAAATGTTTGTACAAAGGCAAGATAACTGTTTTATTACAGTCAATAATATTTTGCAGGTGACAGGAAAGAATTAATGACAATCCATCAACAATGGGCATCAATTTTCGGATGAATCCACTGTTAACTTTGGAGAAGCAGGTGGATACTTGAATGCAATAAACTGAGGCATGGAAAATATGAATCTCAATTTATTTTAGACTTTCATTCAAGCATAGAAGAAAGACATAATGGCAAGAATGACAAAGAAGATTGACATGCACATGTAAAGAAAGGGAAAGTACGGACTGTAATTTTAAAACAACACATGAATCTTCGATAAAAATATGCTCAACTCTGAAATTTTTATTAACTTCTGGAATAAACTTCAAAAACCCAGAACGGGAATCCTTTTTCTCTGAAAAATCCCCCCCCTTTACATGTCTTTTTACATATCAATATATAGAAAGACGGCCTATACCTAATCTTGAATTCAAAAACCTAACTGAAACTCTAAAAATAGTAACAGTTACAACTTATTCTTTTTATTTCAGGAAATAAATTTGCTGAAAAATAGGCGCTGTACATCTCAAATGGAGATAGATGTGTACATTTTGAGAGATGTTTTTGTAACTGGGAATGTTCTGAAGAAAAACCTCTTTCAGTTTCTGAAAATTCATCTTCATTTGGAAGAACCAGCTCTTTGAAGTTGATGACTAAAACAGTAAACTGAAATTCTGGAAAATTGCCCCGTGAAGATGAATTCGATTCTCTTAAACCATAACACCTGTGTAAAAACTGAGAGAGGTTTTTGAATATTGGCCCGTGATGAAGAAAAGCCTCTTTCAGTTTCTGAAAATTCTTCTTGGTTTGGCGGAAACAGCTTCTAGAAAATGGTGACTAAAACAGGCATTCTCTCAAAAACGTGTTATACTTAACCCATTTGATTTTCTTTATGGAATATATCCCACATTGGTTGAGCGGGAAATGATCGTGGTGTTTATATACCTCGCCGTGCACAACACTTGATAACACAAAGCGCGTGCTATTATACTTCTCTTCTTCGTGAATGGTGGTTCCGCGTGGGCGGAAGGCGGTTTATGATACCAAAGGCGGTTTATGATACCACCTCGCGTTGACGCGGATGAATAATAACACGCCACGTGCACCCGTGGTATTTTATCCGCGACCGCTTAATAATTTTGAATTTCGAGCTATTGAGGGATGCGGAAAGGCTATGTGGGACCCCTTGGTTCGGCTCTTGGTCACTTGACAAGCCCTTGGTGTTGTTGGGCGCTTAATATTCTTTTTGCTCCTTTTTTAATTAAATCTTTGGCATATTCACCAAAGTCACCTTTATAAAGTCTTGAATTTAGTCTAGATTATAAAATTAAAACCTCATTCTCATAAAGTTTCAATTTTGGCCAAAAGTTAATCAAATGCTCTTCCTCATACTTAGGCAAATTATTGAAAATTAAAGGCCTTTTCTTCATAAAGGCCAACAATCCCGTGTGCATGTTTCTAGCCGCGGATGAAACGTTGGCCGTTGATTTTATTTAGTTATGTATCAGCCTTCCGATCATTGTAAAATATGATGCCACGTACCATGGCCCTACCAAGCTATCCCTGTTCGCCACGTGCTAGGACCCACCTTGCCACGTAAGGTATCCTTCCATATTTCCGTAATGGGTGGTTCCGCGCGGTGCTATAGTGGTTTCCAATACCACTCCATCACATGCGCGGATGAATAGATATCGGACACGTGCCTTGGTGGTATTATGTCCGCTACCACCTTCCACCGTTTGCTGACGATTACTTTGGCGACGCGGGATTGATATTAGCCGCAGATCTTGATCCATAAAATCTCCGCCGTCGGAACCTGACTGGGGTTTAACCTTTCCACAAATTTGCTGGCGGACTTTATAAATATGGGTTTTTATAATGTATTTTTTGTATAAAAACCTTCATTTCAACCCTTTTGTAATAATTTCTTCTCTTTTAGGTCATTTTAGCAAAAACTCTAGGTTTCTTCAGATCTGGTGTCAACAACTGGCTCCAACTGGGGATGCTATCCTCCCTGTGAGGTAGCAAAGAACACCGTAGACCATGTGCCTGACCATTGGGCGGCTCCCAATCCTGAAAACTGCAACCTGTAACCTGTAACCAGTCCTCCATCCAAAACTGTAACCGAAACTCTTTTAACTATAGAAAACTGAAAACTCACATGCTGAAACTGAACTGAAGACCATACTGTACATACTGAAGACTGCTTGCCTGGCAAACTTATTTCTCCTACCTACCCTACTTTTATAATGTCAAAGGCTTTCCATCAATCAAGTAATTCGGAAACACCAATGAAGCCAATCCATTAAATGTCCAAAGAATCTGACTCTTTCACTGTCGAAATAAGTCACTAACAGAAAATATGACAGCACCAACAACCAATGATATTCTTTATTCTCAAAGTAAAAATTTTGCTGCAAATTTAAACCGAGAAAATCTTCCATATACTCAACTATAGGATCAAAAAAGATAAATAGTGTTTGATGTCCTTTGAAATTTCCTGCAATCTGATGAGAGAATTGAAATGTTCTTTCTTCTTCAACATATTCTTCCAGTAATGAATGATTATCTTCATAATCTAATGCATCCTCAAATAGAAAACACTCTGCAAGATCATTAAATATGACAGCTCTATCTTTTTTATGAAAGAAACTGGTGTCTAATAGCTGATTTTCTTGCGGTGGATCGTCTTCAAAAATGGATTCCTTCATAAAATCATCATGATTGTCATCATTCAAATTCAGATTTTCATTCCCAAAAATGGAAGAAGATTGACTTACATATCCCGGAATATGTGAACACTTCCAATCTGTATAAGCAGGGGTCGTAGCATGACTCTGCAGGAGCTGATCTATTTCTTCTTCTGTTAAAAGAGGAGGTGGCTTGTGCATTTTCTGAATCAAACAACTATCATTTTCTTTCTCTTCTACAGATTGATCATGATGCTGGATACATTCTTCATTTGTACACAAAGGAGCGGATGAATCATCATTTATTTCTGAACAGAGCTCATGGGAATCTACTATTATTTCTTCATTGATCTTATCTATAGCTAGCTTCTCTTGATCATCATGACCATGGGCTTGCGAAGAAAAATGACAAAATATTTCAGACAAGTCTTCATCATTCATACCTTCCAGATCTTCATCAATACTTTTGAGGTACTGTATGAAACCCTCAAACTTATCACAACAATCTTCCACTAAAGACAAAGCTGGAAAATCTACTGCATAATGCTCATAAAATGCTACGTGAAAATCTTTTAAAGAAAACAAGCTACCAGGTCTTAAACTTTCATACCAATCCCTTGCTTTTCCTTCTAAAGAAGCCATGAACATCTTCATAAGACAGTCCTCATGAAACATAATCTTCAACTTGTGTACATGTGCATGAAATTTGATTAAATGTAAAGCAGCATTATCACTGTTTTCATCTTTGAATTTAGGCAAATAAGACTGCCAATCTATTTTAGGAATTTGATTCGGAAAACCAGGAATATGAGACCTGCTCATAGGAGCATACCTTCTTAATAATGAGGCCATCTCGAAATACTGGAACTGTAGATTCTGATTTGAAAACTGAGGAGACTAGCCTGTGAACCAATGCAAAACTGGATTTCTTTAATGTGGAGTCGCCATGAAATTTATGAAAACTGGATTCTTTGAAGATGGAGTCGCCAGGTGAAAGATGCACAGCCTGTTTGATATTTGACCGTTGTTCACCATCAACAATCAAATCTGCAACTTTGTCGTTCATACCCAGGGAAAATGAAACCTTCATTCCCCGGCAACGGCGCCAAAATGTTAGCACTCGGATTTTCCTTGGGCTGTATCAAAGAAACCCGAGGTAACCTATTTCAAACCAATCTTTAGACTGAAAGTTGGCCTCCTTCAGCCAGAGAGGGCTCTCTCAGCAAATCTGCTATCCAATGTCACCACAACAGCAGTTTGACAATAAACTCAATGGCCAATTTGTAAAATAATAATAAAAACTTGTAGGCTTCGAATAATGTGGTTAGATCAACAGGAAATAAGATATCATTGGGCAATGGAGTCAAGAAACAGAAAAATAATAGATCAGCAGCCAAACAAATGTTTGTACAAAGGCAAGATAACTGTTTTATTACAGTCAATAAGATTTTGCAGGTGACAGGAAAGAATTAATGACAATCCATCAACAATGGGCATCAATTTTCGGATGAATCCACTGTTAACTTTGGAGAAGCAGGTGGATACTTGAATGCAATAAACTGAGGCATGGAAAATATGAATCTCAATTTATTTTAGACTTTCATTCAAGCATAGAAGAAAGACATAATGGCAAGAATGACAAAGAAGATTGACATGCACATGTAAAGAAAGGGAAAGTACGGACTGTAATTTTAAAACAACACATGAATCTTCGATAAAAATATGCTCAACTCTGAAATTTTTATTAACTTCTGGAATAAACTTCAAAAACCCAGAACGGGAATCCTTTTTCTCTGAAAAATCCCCCCCCTTTACATGTCTTTTTACATATCAATATATAGAAAGACGGCCTATACCTAATCTTGAATTCAAAAACCTAACTGAAACTCTAAAAATAGAAACAGTTACAACTTATTCTTTTTATTTCAGGAAGTAAATTTGCTGAAAAATAGGCGCTGTACATCTCAAATGGAGATAGATGTGTACATTTTGAGAGAGGTTTTTGTAACTGGGAATGTTCTGAAGAAAAACCTCTTTCAGTTTCTGAAAATTCATCTTCATTTGGAAGAACCAGCTCTTTGAAGTTGATGACTAAAACAGTAAACTGAAATTCTGGAAAATTGCCCCGTGAAGATGACTTCGATTCTCTTAAACCATAACACCTGTGTAAAAACTGAGAGAGGTTTTTGAAGATTGGCCCGTGCTGAAGAAAAGTCTCTTTCAGTTTCTGAAAATTTTTCTTGGTTTGGCGGAAACAGCTTCTAGAAAATGGTGACTAAAACAGGCATTCTCTCAAAAACGTGTTATACTTAACCCATTTGATTTTCTTTATGGAATATATCCCACATTGGTTGAGCGGGAAATGATCGTGGTGTTTATATACCTCGCCGCGCACAACACTTGATAACACAAAGCGCGTGCTATTATACTTCTCTTCTTCGTGAATGGTGGTTCCGCGTGGGCGGAAGGCGGTTTATGATACCACCTCGCGTTGACGCGGATGAATACTAACACGCCACGTGCACCCGTGGTATTTTATCCGCGACCGCTTTATAATTTTGAATTTCGAGCTATTGAGGGATGCGGAAAGGCTATGTGGGACCCCTTGGTTCGGCTCTTGGTCACTTGACAAGCCCTTGGTGTTGTTGGGCGCTTAATATTCTTTTTGCTCCTTTTTTAATTAAATCTTTGGCATATTCACCAAAGTCACCTTTATAAAGTCTTGAATTTAGTCTAGATTATAAAATTAAAACCTCATTCTCATAAAGTTTCAATTTTGGCCAAAAGTTAATCAAATGCTCTTCCTCATACTTAGGCAAATTATTGAAAATTAAAGGCCTTTTCTTCATAAAGGCCAACAATCCCGTGTGCATGTTTCTGGCCGCGGATGAAACGTTGGCCGTTGATTTTATTTAGTTATGTATCAGCCTTCCGATCATTGTAAAATATGATGCCACGTACCATGGCCCTACCAAGCTATCCCTGTTCGCCACGTGCTAGGACCCACCTTGCCACGTAAGGTATCCTTCCATATTTCCGTAATGGGTGGTTCCGCGCGGTGCTATAGTGGTTTCCAATACCACTCCATCACATGCGCGGATGAATAGATATCGGACACGTGCCTTGGTGGTATTATGTCCGCTACCACCTTCCACCGTTTGCTGACGATTACTTTGGCGACGCGGGATTGATATTAGCCGCAGATCTTGATCCATAAAATCTCCGCCGTCGGAACCTGACTGGGGTTTAACCTTTCCACAAATTTGCTGGCGGACTTTATAAATATGGGTTTTTATAATGTATTTTTTGTATAAAAACCTTCATTTCAACCCTTTTGTAATAATTTCTTCTCTTTTAGGTCATTTTAGCAAAAACTCTAGGTTTCTTCAGATCTGGTGTCAACAGGTTGATTGAGGATGGTATGGAGGAAGAAAAAATGGTTACGAAGACAAATTTGTTTAGTAAATATGGTGTAGCATCTTCAAAATCATCAGATATACGTGTTGATCATATGCTATATGCACCCAATAGGTATCTAATTGCAGTGTTTGCACTGAGACTTCTTGAGAATCATCTGAAAAAAGTCAAAGTAGATAAGAGTGATCACTATTTAATAGCTATGCTAGACTACTTTATAGAACTACTAGGGCACTGTCTGAAATCTAAGTATTAAGGAGTTATATCACATTCTGTGAAATGTGTTGCTTGTCTATTGAGACTTCCCCTTCCATCTATTGATATTCATGGTAGCAACTTTACCTCCTCGGTTTTTAATATGGTTCTGAAATCAGGAAAGAGTGACGGTCCCGTAATGCAATATTCTGTTAATTTACTTGTTATGCTTTTGAGACATGCAAATACGACCATATCAAATGATCAATTAAAGTTGCTTCTCCAATGCCCACTCTTTATTGATTTAGAGAGTAGCTCAACTACCATTGCACTATCACTTTTGAAGGCAATTGTTAGGCAGAATCTACTGGTTCCAGATCTATATGATTTGATCACTAGAGTTGTACACTTGATGGTAACTATTCAAGCTCTACCCATTCACCAACAATGTAGTCAAGTTCTTTTACAATTTCTTCTTGACTACCCTCTTGATACCAAGCGATTGCAACAACACTTGGATTTCTTAGTTGCAAATATTAGGTAAGGTGTTGTTAATTTTCTACCAATATTTTAGTTCTATTATTATATGTACAAAAGTTAAATTTACTTTTAATTGCATTTGTTGCAGCTATGAGCATACAAGTGGCCGGGAAGCTGTACTAGAAATGTTACATGTGATTATTCTGAAATTTCCCAGTAATGTGGTAGATGAGAAGGCAGAGACAATTTTCCTACCATTGGTGACTCGCCTTGTTAATGATAGTGACAATCAAGTTTGAGCTATGGTAGGAACAGTTTTGAAAGTTTTGATTGGACGTGTCAATCAACGTCCATTGCAACGGATGCTAGCATTCAGTCTTTCTTGGTATACAGGTGAGAAACAACAGCTATGGCGTCTAGCTGCACAAGTATACTTTCTCTATTTTCTCAAAATAATAACCAATGTTGCACATTGGATCATCTAGTAATAATTAATTTGATATCTTTATTTCTGTGATCTATCCGTGCAATTATGTATGGGTTGTATTAAGTATTTTCCAAATCATCTTATCTAATTGAAACTCTTCCATGGTTAGTGGTTGTTTAGCTTTACCAGCATACAATTTAAGTATTGTTAGATGTTTTGCTATGATGCTTATCTAGTATTATAGTGCAACTAAATTCAATTACCATCCTTTGTGGCTAACTAGAACCAATGTTGCAATTATTGTTTTGGGGGATATATTTCTTTTACGATGACTCTTCACAGTCTTGCAATTTGGTTGATATTGAAGATTCTAATTTTTCCTCTTGCTACCATCAGAGTTTGAAAGATTGAATGAACACAGCATATCCTGTTTCACTTTCATGGCATATGTGAAGCCCACATATGAAAATGCTTGATATTGAAGATTAGAATTTTCCTGCTTCCTGCAATCAGAGTTTGAATGAGCAAAACTTCAATAACACCACATGGCATGAACTTATTTCTGCATATAGGAGTATGAAGACATATTTATGGGCTACTTGTGATGATACATGTTGTTAAATGCTAGTAAAAAATGCACCACTAAATCAACAACTTAATTCACTGGTTGTAAGATTTGTAGGTGTTTATTATCAAGAAACATTGTAGAGACTTCCCATAACTCATCACTATGAATCTGTGTGCTTTTGATTTAAACAAACAAAGAAATATTCCCAATTATCCACTGCAAATCCACTCTAAATTCTAATATAGATTATTCTTAATAACTGCAAGGTGCACGACCCATACGGAATTCTATTTAAGGGTGCTAGCTCAATGGCAGAGCACCTGCCTTATAGGCAGGAGGTTTGTGGTTTGATTCCACCGTGCCCTATTTATATTCTAAAACCACTAAAAAGTGATAAATTACTAAAACAATGACCAAAATTTGCATATAAATGACCACCAATACAACATGAGAGATAAGTGACCAAAACAATGACCAAAATATGCATATAAATTACCACTTTTGAGTTGGCGATCGCAAGTAGCAAATTAGCGGTCATTTATCACATGACAAAAAATGTGGTCATTAATTGTGACAATTAATGACCAAATATATTACCAAATTAATGACCAAATATATGACCACGAGATAAGCTATATATGACCAAGCTAAATATGACCACATTTGTTGTTGCATGATATATGACCGCTAATTTGCTACCAGTGCTCACCAACTCAAAAGTGGTCATTTATATGCGGATTTTGGTCTTTTTTTTGTCACTTATCTCTCATTTTGTACTAGTGTTATGATCATGAAGATATTCCTGATGAATCCATATATTAGGGAGTAAATACCTTTTCTAAAGTCCTGGCAAGGGCTAAGAACAGATATGAACATAACCACATCATGCTATATTAGCATCAGCTTAAAGCTAAGGTTTTAAGCTACCGAGCAATGGAAATGAAGCTCATTGAGCAGTTAATAAAAGAAAGAGAAGAAAAGGAAGCTCAAAAAAAATATAGTCCCTTAATGCTAACAAAGGAAAAGGCCTCATGGAAGGTGCTCCAGAGGTAAAGACTGTTGAACAAGTGAAAATACTAATGCAAACAGCTCAACAATCAAAGCAGGAATTAGCAAATATCACTTCAGTGTTGGATACCCAAGCAGTTGCAGCTGCTATGCCTACTGTTGATATTCAAGTAACCTCTGTAGTTACTCAGATAGATGATGATCAAGTGGTAGTTGTAACTAAGCCATCTAAAAGGAAGAAAACTCAAACTTCTGCATCTCAAATCCCTACCTTAGAAATTATTGACTGTGATGTTGAAGATGAAGTACATCCTTCTGTGCCTGTGGTTGAGGAAGTGACTGAAAATTCACAAACCATTACATATTTGTTGAATGCTATTGAAATGGATGACTCTGTCAGAGACCAACAGATCCTAGGAACCACTTCTGATGCTGTTACCACAACCTCAACACTTCTACTATCATCTATTCAAGTTCTTTCAACTTTATCATCTGGGTCAACAATACCACCTTCCATATCTCAGCTATTCCGTACTATAACTTCCATTACTGCTCCACTTCCAACTAGCTTAGTTCCACTTCCCATTTCTCCATCTGCTTTAGTAGAAGTCCAGTCTTCAACTGTCCCTATGCAATCACCTTCATCCATTTTATCACCACCGGTTGCTGTTGAGAAAACCCCAGTTCCTCCTCCACTATCACCAAGTGAGGACATCCATGTTCCACTTTATGAGGCCTTCACTTCAATCCCTTCCCCAACCTTTGTATCAGCAATTATTCAAAATATCCCTTCTTCCCTGACTTCTCCTCAAGTTACTATGTCTATACCTAGTCCCACCACTACTCGGACACCTTCATTGGCTTCAACAGTAAATGTGACTACATCATTTACTGAATTGGTAGCTGATTTTGAAGAAGATTTTGTAGTTCCTCTTGGAAATTATTTCTACAATAAAGCAGCTAAGGAAGTGGTAAGGAGAGGCAAGAAAAGGAGCAGGGATCAAGGTGGATTGGAAACACCCACTCCTGATCAAATAATCTAGGCTAAGAAATATGATGATGTCCATGCAGAGGCAGTGGATACAGCTGCAGCGTTGGGTGCATTTGCAGGTGCACATTTTGATTCAGTGAAGACACTGAACAAGGATATTGATTTGAAGAAGGAAGAAGTGAAGAAGATTGAAGAGAAATTGGCCAAAACCAATGAGGAACGTGAAGTGTATGTTTTTTATCTCAGCAAGATATTTGAAGACAGGTCTGAATATTTGGAGAGGAAGAACACCTCTCTCTAGGCTCAATTTTGTAATGCACAAGCTCTAAATGATAGCAATACACAAAGGATAGTTGTGCTCGAAAAACAATGTGAGGATGCAACTGCAAGTGCATCCTCCTCCGCTTTCTCTAGGTTTTCCCAGCAGGAGTTTAAAGACTTGGCCATCCGGGTCAATGAAGAACACCATAAACTGCTAACTGAATTATTTAGCACTCTGGATGAAATTCGGGAGACTCACATTGCTTTTGGCAAGATGTCTGTTACTCTTGATGGGAAGATAGCTAAAGGATAGGAAGCCTCTAAGGACAATGATGATTTTGTGGGATGCAGATGTAAATTAAGGAGAGACCATATGACCTCCATGTTCTTAGTACTTTCCAGCTCAAGAAAATCAGGACTGCATTGCGTGCTTGGCATGATCTCAATGATATGGTTGAAGATACTATCCAGAAAGCACAAGCTATTTGCGCAAGGAGGTGGTATGATGTCGACAATATCATGGAAGTGTTGCAATTCCCTCTCATGGAGCTTATTGAAAATGCATGTCTGCCTAAATTGATGATTGAACAGGTGGAATGCCGATGTGAGGAGGCTAAAGAGAAGATTCAGTGCCTCGAGCATATCAAAATTGAAGATGTGGATCAACTAATCAGGCGACCCATTTCCATGGAGGGCAAGATCCACATTTTTATTCGTATTTGGCATAAGCTGGCTAAAAACGAAATAGAAAGTTTTAAGTGTGATGTCGAGCTGGGGATTGAGTCACCAAATTATCCAAATATAGATGAGTTATTAGAGATTTGGGCCAAGTGGCAAGATTTTCTTGGCCATTAGTCTAATTTGAATTCTATAATCCCTGTTTTGTGGGAATTTACTCTTTGTATCATTTTGTAATTATTATTTAAAGGGTAGATCTCTCATAAGGAAGGGATGGATGGATGAGGAAAGGAACAGAATCGCCATAAGATACTGGAGATGCTTTGTTGTTACAGACTATGTAATGTTTTGCAGGCTTTAATACATAGTTAGTTTTCTTCAGTTATCTCTTTTGTTATAATTTGTCAAATGCCTTTGATAGATTGTGATTTTGCTTCAACACATTCATTAGACACTGTTTATTGTTTGCAATCAATAATATGCATTGGTTTATAGTTCATATTTCTCTTAACTTATGATCTATGTAATTGATGTTTTAAATGAATGTCTTCATCTAAAAACATTTTATCTATTTCTGCAAATGATTCGCAAAAAGTATTGAGTTAATGTTAATTTGTCAACTAACATTCCAGATACAGGATAAGCTTGTATATACTTAATTCTTTAAGTTGTTCTTGGTTCAACGTCTTTACCTGATTACATCTTGAGCTACTGAGTCAAGATCCAGTTTTGCATGTCTGTTAAATTGGTGAAGGGACTTAGTAATTTTTCAGATCAAGCTATCTTGTGCACAAACAAATCACTCCTCTTAGAATAGGATTGGCTTAGATTATATTTCTTTTTCAAGTTAGACTAACTCTTAGGATTAGGAAAAATTTTGTCTTTCTCCACAGGAAGAAAAATCCTTCTAGGATCAAACACTCACAAGTTCCAACAGAGGCCTTTGTATCCGTGGGTGTTAACCAGACCAAACAGCTCGAGGATAGGGTAAAACTTGCGTAGGATTATCTGAAGCCTTTGCCTGGTTTTTCATCCCCTGTTGTTTGCCTTGAAACCCATTCGAACACATACACAACCGAGGCATCAAAAAATGGCGCTAGAGGGAGGGCCTGATCTGGCACATGGCCCTTAATGAGAGATACTTCTTATTTTATAATGTTTTTATGGCTCGTTCCCAAATCCCTGCATGGGAGTCCGATACTGCATTGAGCCTACAAGGGCCTTTACATAAGCTCCCTAAAAAGGCAGTTAAGATCTTGTCGAAGTTAAATGGTGAAGGTAATGTTTCTGTCACCGAGCATATTTGAAGGTATGAATATATTTTACGACTATTCAATGTCATACATGAAGATGTGGCTTGCAGATTACTCCCATTCACCTTCGAAGGTAAGGTTTCTCTTTGGTTTCATTTTCTACCTTTGAATTCAATTTCCAGTTGGTTACAATTTAAGAATGTTTTAGAGATTCTTTTGAAGATTATGATGCAGTTGAAATTCATCAAGATCTGAGTCAAGTGCAAGTTTATGATGGGGAGTCAATCGGAGATTTTAATACACATTTTCGACAACTCTATTATACCTTACAGGAAGAACATAGGCCTCTAGCACAATTCACCTTTTGCTGGTACATTAGATCTCTTCCCAAGGCTATAGCTTTGTTACTCTTATGTGAAGGGATGACAGACTTCGATAAAGCATTTAAAGAGGCTCAAAACCTTGAGAAAGAGTTGAGGAGATATCCTCTGTATATTTTCCACCCTTCCATGCCCTATGAGGTCGAATCTGTTGAAGTGGAATTAAGGGTTTCGCAAATGGTTCAATCAAATGAACAAGTTAATGATTCTTTCAATAGAGATTTCACCATTAATAAGGAAATCAATATGTTAAATGCTTTACATGATGTTGAAAAAATACCTTTTGCATCCAAAAATTCATCTTTTTCAAATTCAGGAATAAATTCCAAAGAAGATCCCGACCCTGACGTTTCTTTCCTAAATGGATGCAAGTATGAGGAATGTTTCACATCTTCCCTTCATGATCTAGAACCTCATCCTAAAATTGTTGAAGAAAACCTTAATTCTGTCACTCCCAACTTACCCGCTGAGTAATTGGTTCAGTTAAATTTTTCACATCTCCCTTTTTATAACGGTCCCACTATCAATAAAAATGAAGATCCTGAGTTTTGTGAAGAAGGTTCTTTGTCTTTTTCTCATGACCTGAAAGATCCTTCCTTCCCAAGGGAGATTCATTCTTCATCTTTCAGCCAAATTTTGAACCTAAGAATCGAGAGTTTGGAGGATGCTAATTATACTTCAAGTTTTGAAGAACATGTCAACCCTGCCTGTTTAGCGAGGTCAGAAAATTTTCTTCCTACATCCTTCAGGTTTGATTGTTATGAACAAGATAATACTGACAAGTCTTTAGAGGATGAGTTAGCTGAAATTGAGAATGAATTTCAAAATATTTCTTCCAGATATACCTTTTCCATACACCAAATTCTAAATCAAAGGTCATTTCGATCAGATAAACTGAAAGTGAACAAATCCTATGCCCTTGACCAGGATGAACAATTGAGTAAAAATCAACTAGACAAAGTCAACCATTCACAAAATTCAAATTATGATCTTTCCACTCAAAGCAATAACCATGATATTATGAAAAGGGAAAAATTCTCCACTCCTAAGTCTGATGAAATTCTTTTGAACCTTGATCTTAATAAGTTCCATCCTATTTTGTATGATTCGATTTATTCGTGGCTAGAGAAATTGTTTTTGAACTATTTTCCATGTTGTTCTATTTTGTTTGTGAATAAGGGACTTGATTTAGTTTTTCCAATTTTTGCACTTCCATTTTTAATGCTTTTATTGCTAATGTGTCATGTGTTTTTTCTTTCAAATTTGAAACTGATAGATTGGCTTCATTGGAATTTTGACTATATTTGAGTCTTTGTTACCTTTAGATTAGTAGTAGGAATAGGTGCAGATTCGATTGGTTTTAATCATTTTCAATAAAGTGTGGTTTGTCTGCCTTTCCTGCTATATTCTCGGTTGATTTCTTTTATACATTAGTGTGTATCTTAATAATTCCCACACATTTGGCAATGGTTGTTGATCAGTCTGTCTCAAAGATTAATATAGTCTGAGATTTTTGGAATGCATTGTCAGTCTTAGCTTTTCTCAGCCTATGACAGAATTTGTTTTGTATAAAACTCACAATCAATAATTGCAGAGCTTCGATTGATATCTTCCCATCTTCATCATTATCCTTACATATGTTTTAGTTTGTTAATTGAGGTTATGGGAATCAGTGATTTTTCTTACCTTATGTTTCATTAGTGCAATACAGCATATCTTAATAACTTTGTCCACCTTTATCTGCTCTAGATCCTATCATAATCACTTTGAAAATAATTTTCCTTAAATTGTAGGTTACAAGATGGTGGGTCTTATTACAAACCAGCCCATTAGGTTCATAGGTGTTTAGTGGAATGACATCTTCATATCAAGACACCAAACTGGGGAGATGACTTTCAGTTTCTATAGAAAGGTGGAAGATCCTATCACAGGTCGTTCCACTCATGATCTGCAAAGCATCAGTGAGTAACACTACTATCATGTGGTTACCAAGCCATGGTAGTGTCTTGTAATTTACACCTTAATAAATATTTGTTTTCTGTTATAAGACAATTGTTGTATATAAGTATAGGGAGGTCTTGCCACAAGCCATCCCTACCATGATCATGGATTTGATTTTGGACTGAAATTATCATTATGTGGTCGCCAAGCCATGATAATTGCTTTCAGTGTCAAAAGTTGGAAGACAAGGAATCTCCTTACCGAGCTAGCTTGTTCAGTTTACAGATCAGGTTTGTGAATGGAATTGCCAACATCTGATCACCAAGTCAGGGCAGTGGTCTTATGTTGACTCGGTCTTATGTGCAAATTTTCATTCAGTTTTCTTCAAAACAAAAAAAAAAGAGAGAGAAAAGAAAAGAAAAGGGGATAAAGAAAATGTATATATTGTCAATAATCCACCTGTATGTAAAATAAAGCAATTAGTAAATCGAAGTGATTTATGATTTGGATATCCAGAGCGGTTTAAAGCTTATTCTCAAGTTCAACTCAAGTTGTCTTCCTATGATTGTATAATGGTAATGAATTCTTGTAATTTCCCTACACCTCCTTATCAGGTTTGCGTCATCTTTAAAATTGATTATGGATGGAAGTATAGCAATCATATGTTTACTCTACTTGTTGTTTGTGCTCTTGTATGAATATTTTCTAAAATTCAGGTTGAAACATTTGTCCACTGACATGTTTTCTTTTAACTGAGATGTTTATTCACAGAGATAACTGGTTCTTCCCAGCCAGTCTCCATTTGTTGTAGGTATAACAGATCCCATGTTCCATTAGAACATGGGAGCCCCAAGATTATTAAATGCAAAGGTAATGAGTTAAAAAATTCCTTTACTGTTATGGGGTTTTCCATCATGCTTATTATGGTTTCATACCTTTACATTTGGATTAAGGTAATTAGGATTTTTCCTTTTGAAAATTTCCAGTTTTTTTACTGTTTTTCTGAAATTGCGGAAAGTCTTGATTTTTCTCTGAAAGTCATTTTCATCCTGCAATCCCACAATTGCGGATTGCGGGACCTGGTTTGTCCTTTTCGGTATGTTGGCATCCCGTAACCCGTAACCCACAAGATTGCGGATTGCGGGAAGGCCTTGTAAATAGTTTTTCAACTTTTTCGTTCCGCAACCCGCAACCCGCAATTGCGGATTGCGGAAAAATAGATTGAATAATAAGATTGTGTTGTGTGTTTCCGCAACCCGCAACCCACAATTGCAGATTGTGGAAAGATTATTTCATTTTGAATAAAGAATTGTTTGCGTTCCCGCAACCCACAATTGCGGATTGCAGATTGCGGGAAGAATGTACACGTTTGTAAAATAAACCCCCGCAACTTGACCCCGCATTCCGCAAGATTTGATCTCAGCCATTGATTCGTTTTAATCTTACGGCCTAGGTTTTATTCTTTGAAAAATGATAAATACAGGGTTTTTTCTATTTTTCCTTATCATTTTCATTTTCAAAAAATTACCTTGCTGAGTGGATTTTCACTGCGAGTTTTTTGGGGGGTCATTTTCACTGTTTTTAGTTAATTCAGGTTGGCTCTTCTGCCATTTTCACATTATGTTGTTTACAGTTTTTGTTGCTTGTGAATTAGTTTTGATTTTGTGTTTTTCTATTTATCAGAATTATCCAGTCTTTCAAAATGTCACAGAGTACTCGGTCCAAAACTGCTCACAAAGACGTGCTGACCAAAGATCCAAATTTTGGTATTTTCTCAGACACCATTGGCAGGGTTACTGAAACCTACCAAATCGACTGGTCCAAAATCTACTCAATTTTTTATAACGATGACCTATCGGACATCCAGAATGACCAATTGGCATATGAGAGAATTAGGGATTCCTAGCTACATGCCATTGCTTCCCGACCCCCTATCCTTCCTTACACTGATGTAGTTAAATGGATTGTGGACCATGCTAACCCTAAAGATGAGTCATTTAATGACAGCGCAGGGTCACAATTGGCCACCTTCCTCCCAAAGGTTTTCATTAGAGCCTATGCTCTTAAACTGGCCATACAACCCCTTAACGCTAAGTTCGTAGAGTCTTCTAAGACCAGGATTGATTTTAATGAAATGCTAAAGTCATGGATGCATAAGCCTAATAGTTTTGTGCCTACGGCTGATAACCTATACCCGGTTTCCTGGTTTAGAGAACCTTATTCCCTATTGGCATCTATGATATCGAGACTGTATGGTCTCCCAAATTGTTCGGTATTTAAAGCTGGATGGGATCCGGTAGCCCATCATGTCCTAATGACTGGTGAATCTTTCCCTTGGACATCTATCCTATCATGTGAACTAAATACAACCATCCAAGCATATCAGAAAGCATCGGCTCTAAGGAAGCCACATTTCTTCTTTTCTGCTTTTGTCATTGATGTATTTTGCACATAATTTAAATATCCCAACATGGGATGGCTTTGGACTCCATCAGATCCTCCTGTCCATATTTACCATTCTGCATTGTGGGAGAGCAATTACATACCTTTGTTATATGACATTTGTGACCACTTCCTTGGAAGTATTTATTTTAAGATATTCAAAGAACAGGCTCCTGCTTTCTCAGCTGATGCCAGAACCTTCATTACTACAATTGGTGAGTGGTATGTAGGTGAATCCTTCTCACATATCAGAGTTTGGGGAAGCGGCTCTTCTCACTTGCTTCCCAGGATAATTCCTGATAGGTTGGTCATTGAAGAAGTCTCCTATCAGACTTGTACAGATGGTGTATACTTAAAACCCACTGGTCCAAAGAGGAAGGGTTGGCCTAAGTTTCCCTTGAACCTTGGACCATTTTCCATCCCAACTTCAACTTGGGCAATAGTGTTGGGTGAAAATGGCTTCTTTTAAATTAGGTTATGTTGCCAAGAGAAGACATGATCCCAAGAAATTTCTTGATGCTCATTTCAAGCAAAACCATGTGAAAGGTGGTTATGATCATGAAGATATTCTTGATGACTCCATATATCAAGGAGTAAATACAATTTCTGAAGTCCTGGCTAGGGCTAAGAACAGAGATGAACAGAACCACATCATGCTATATCAGCATGAGCTTAAAGATAAGGTTTTAAGCTACCAAGCAATAGAAATGAAGCTCATTGACCAGGTAAGAAAAGAAAGCGAAGAAAAGGAAGCTCAGAAAACATCTAGTCCCTTGATGCTTACCTGCAGTGATGGTGACAAAGGAAAAGGCCTCATGGAAGGTTCCCTAAAGGTAAAGATTGTTGAACAAGTGAAAATACTAATTCAAGCAGCCCAACAATCAAAGCAGGAATTAGCAAAGATCACTTCGGTGTTGGATACCCAAGCAGTTGCAGCTGCTATGCCTACTGCTGATCTTCAAGTAACCTCTGCAGTTACTCAGATAGATGATGATCAAGTGGTAGTTGTAACTAAGCCAGCTAAAAGGCAGAAAACTCAAACTTCTGCTTCTCAAATCCCTACCTTAGACATTATTGACTGTGATGTTGAAGATGAAGTACATCCTTCTGTGCCTGTGGTTTAGGAAGTGACTGAAACTTCACAAACCATTACAAATTTGTTGAATGCTATGGAAATGGATGACTCTGTCATAGACCAACAGATCCTAGGAACCATTTATAATTATGTTACCACAACCTCAACACTTCTACTTTCATTTATTCAAGTTCTTTCAACTTTATCATCTAGGTCAACAATACCACCTTCCATATCTCATCTATTCCATACTATAACTTCCATTACTGCTGCACTTCCAACTAGCTTAGTTCCACTTCCCATTTTTTCATCTACTTTAGCAGAAGTCCAGTCTTTGACTGTCCCTCTACAATCACCTTCATCCATTTTATCACCACCAACTGCTGTTGAGCAAACCCCAGTCCCTCCTCCACTATCACCAGGTGACGACATCCATGTTCCACTTTCTGAGGATTTCCCTTCAATCCCTTCCCCAACCTCTGTATCAACAGTTGTTCAAAATATCCCTTCTTTCTTGACTGCTCCTCAAGTTACTATGTCTATACCTAGTCCCACCACTACTCAGACATCTTCACTGGTTTCAACAGTAAATGTGACTACATCATTTACTGAATTGGTAGCTGAGTTTAAAGAAGATATTGTAGTTCCTCTTGGAAATTATTTATACAATAAAGCAGCTAAGGCAGTGGTAAGGAGAGGCAAGAAAAGGAACAGGGATCAAGGTGGATTGGAAACACCCACTCCTGATCAAATAATCTGGGCTAAGCAATCTGATGATGTCCAGGAAGAGGCAGTGGATACAGCTGTAGCATTGGGTGCATTTGCAGGTGCAAATTTTGATTCAATGAAGACATTGAACTAGGAGATTGATTTGAAGAAGGAAGAAGTGAAGAAGCTTGAAGAGCAATTGTCCAAAACCAATGAGGAACATGAAGTTTATGTTTCTGATCTCAGTAAGATATTTGAAGACAGGTCTGAATATTTGGAGAGGAAGAACAGCTCTCTCCAGGCTCAATTACGTAATGCACAAGATCTAAATGCTAGCAACACACAAAGGATAGTTGTGCTCAAAAAACAATGTGAGGATGCAACTGCAAGTGCTGCCTCCTCCGCATACTCTAGGTTTTCCCAGCAGGAGTTTAAAGACTTGTCCATCTGGGTCAATGAAGAACACCATAAACTTCTAATTGAACTGTTTAGCACTCTGGATGAAATTCAGGAGACTCACATTGCTTTTGGCAAGATGTCTGTTACTCTTGATGGGAATATAGCTAAAGGACAGCAAGCCTCTAAGGCCAATGATGATGTTGTGGGATGGCAGAGGTACATTAAGGAGAGAACAGATGACCTCCCAGTTCTTAGTACTTTCTAGCTCAAGAAAATAAGGATTGCGTTGCGTGTTTGGCATGATCTCAACTATATGGTTGAAGATACTATCTAGAAAGCACAAGCTATTTTCGGAAGGAGGTGGTTTGATGTCAACAATATCATGGAAGTGTTGCAATTCCCGCTCATGGAGCTTATTGAAAATGCTTGTCCGCCTAAATTGATGATTGAACAGGTGGAACGCCGATGTGAGGAGGCCAAAGAGAAGATTCAACGCCTTGAGCATATCAAAATTGAAGACGTGGATCAACTAATCAGGCGACCTGTTGCCATGGAGGACAAGATCCACATTTTTATTCGTATTTGGCATAAGCTGGCTAAAAACGAAATAGAAAGTTTTAAGTGTGATGCCCAGCTGGGGCTTGAGTCAGCAAATTATCCAAGTATAGAATAGTTATTAGATATTTGGGCCAAGTGGCAAGATTTTCTTGGCCATTAGTCTAATTCGAATTCTATAATCCCTGTTTTGTGGGAATTTACTCTTTGTATCATTTTGTAATTATTATTTAAAGGGTAGGTCTCTCGTAAGGAAGGGATGGATGGATGAGGAAAGGAACAAAATCGCCATAAGAGACTAGAGATGCTCTATTATTACAGACTATGTAATGTTTTGCAGGCTTTAATACATAGTTAGTTTTCTTCAGTTATCTCTTTTCTTATAATTTGTCAAATGTCTGTGATAGATTGTGATTTTGCTTCAACACATTCATTAGACACTGTTTATTGTTTGCAATCAATAATCTGCATTGGTTTATAGTTCATATTTCTCTTAACTTATGATCTCTGTAATTGATGTTTTAAATGAATGTCTTCATCTAAAAACATTTTATCTATTTCTGCAAATGATTCACAAAAAGTATTGAGTTAATGTTAATTTGTCAATTAACATTCCAGATATAGGATAAGCTTGTATGTACTTAATTCTTTAAGGTTTTGTTGGTTGAACGTATTTAACTAATTACATCTTGAGCTACTAAGTCAGGATATTTTTTTGCATGTCCGTTAAATTGGTGAAGGGACTTAGTAATTTTTCAGATCAAGCTATCTTGTGCACAAACAAATCACTCCTCTTAGAATAGGCCTAGCTTAGATTAGATTTCTTTTTCAAGTTAGACTAACTCTTAGGATTAGGAAATTTTTTGTCTTTCTCCATAGGAAGACAGATCCTTTTAGGATCAAACACTCACAAGTTCCAGCGGAGGACTTTGTATATGTGGGTGTTAACCACACCAAACAGCTCGAGGATAGGGTAAAACTTGCGTAGGATTATATGAAGCCTTTGCCTAGGTTTTCATCCCCTGTTGTTTGCCTTGAACCCCATTCCAGCGCATACATAACCAAGGCATCAACACTCCCACAGTCACTAAGAAATTTGATTGGCATTGATGATTTTCTTTATCACCAAAAAAACCAACCAAAGAATCAATTTTTGCTACCCATCTAACATATGTTTTCACAACGGTCTCATACTCAGCAAGGCATACAGGAATCAGGCCGTCTATACCATGTTTGGATTTATAAGAAGCATAAACCATTCCAAGTGCCTCAAAAATGTACTCATGCTCCCCTGGGATATATGACAGTGATTTTCTCACTTGCCTTAAATTTGTATATATTGAAAGACCATCTAAATTCAAGCTAATGAAGCTATGCAATTTAGGACCCCTAGATAACTTAATCATCTCATAAATGGATTTAGTGGATGCACCATACCTTCTCCCTGCTTTTGGATGTGTCAGGTTGTGAAATATATCTTTGACAAATTCCCAAATGACATCTTTACCTTGTAATTTTCCTTGTCTATGTGCCTCACACACATCCTTGCAAAACCTAAATACATCTTTGATTTATGTAGATTCGAACAACTTGTCCTTTAGGGACCTTATTATAATAGAGAGTATAGAAACCTTTGTCCTCTCCCACCAAAGAGCCCTCATTGTTGATCTATATTTAGTATTTCTAACCCTTGCAACATTTTTGAGCTCAGATTGAGTCAAAAAGTCTAATCTTCTCCCTTTCCATGTATCTCGTCCATGTCTTTTAACGGGGATCATTGATTCACGATATAAACGCATCCTAAAGTCATCATAGTCTGGAATCAACTTACAAAACTTGCATGTCAATGATTCAAAATGGATCCCTTTTTCAGAAGCCCTCTGACAATGAATATGCCTATATGTACCATCAATACAGCATTCAGTACCATGATAACATAGCATCCTTGGTATGCTTCTCTATGTCCCATAATTTTCCACCCCTTTGATCATCCATTAGGATTTTTGTGTTCAATATCTCCCCATTTCTATCAATATATGGATACCAATACCCCCAACATTGTAGTATCAAGGGAGATAAATGATCTACAATAAGATAATAAAAGCAAACAAATTTTAAGATAAAAAATAAAATTATGTTCAATGCCATATTCAAATTAAATAAGCTTGTGAAATTAACATACCTGAAGTAGAAGGATTTTCACTTGTAGAACTCCTATGTGATAGTGGTGTTGATGATGGGACCAAGAACCTAGTCAAACTCTGTTGGGACTTATCATTGGTAGGCTTCTTGGGTCTCCCAACAATGTCAGTCCTCAACCCAATTGTATTATGTGAAGCCTCATCTATAGTAGAAATTTCCTTGTTTGATTTCATATGTTCATTTAGAGAACTAACAATATTAACACTTGTTGGTACTAAATAAAACCATTTATTGCACTGTGTACATTCCACTTTTACTTTTCTCTTGTCCTCGTATCCTGCAAGTGTTTCTTCCACCACTTTGAATAAATTTGGATCTTGTGTCTTGTTGAAATCATCCAGTATTTTGATGGCTTTATCAATCTCAATTCGATCTCCAACCATTGATGTCTTCCTTTCTATGTTACATGAAGGAGTTTCACTACTTCCCACCCTTGAAATGTTACGTTGATGGGCCCTTGTTTCATGTGATTGTTTTTGAAGTTGCAAAATGTCTGTGCTGCCAAATATATCTCCCCTGTTCCATAATCAATACCACAACTTTCACAATAGATCTTTATTTTAGATGTTCCCTTTTCTAAATATACTTTAAGAGTAACCTTCTCCTCAACAAACTCTTCCATCAAACTATTCACTTTTTGTTCCCAAGATACCAATATAGTAGAATCAACACCTATGTTTTGTTCTATCAAATCACACCCAACTTCAACTCTTGCTTGTTTATGCAGAGGTTCCTCACGTGCTCTTTGATGATTTCAACATTTGGTGTTCTTTCCATTACATTTGATTGCAACGCTTCAGTATCCAATGTGTCTAGTTTCCTCTTGATGCCTATAGGTTTTTTTGTAGCTTTCCATATTTTCTCTTGTGTTGCATTTAAAGTATATACTTGATTGTTGGTAAACTCAAAAGGCTATCCAATGATATCATCAAGCACAATTTCTTGATGGATTTCTGCAAATGTAGCATCTGATTGACACCTAACTATGCCAAGGGTAAAACGTTCTTCACCAGTTACAATTACAAAGTCAAAATCATTGTCTGGATTCATCTGCATTTCCATCCACATGTATCTGTTAGTTAGATAAAAATGGATAAAGATATAGAAACATTTTTCAAAATATTGGATATAACATATATTTGTCAAAGTGGTGTTGAAACATTCAAACTAAAATTGAATTTATATAGAAGGAAATTCATTGAACTGGAAAAACTGAGAAATATTTGGTTTATTCAATAGACAATTAACTGCCTCTTGTAGATATTAAATAACATTCCCAATAGACCCACTAGACATTCAACAAGTGGGTGGTCCATAATAGTTCCATTCTTTGGATATGCATACCCCACTATGCCATCACACAAGCCTTACATAGGGAATCTTTTCCCCATAGGCATGATATGATTTCCATTTCGAGGCTTGTAACACAATGGGGAGGTGACTCATAAATGAAGGGTGGGGATTCATAGTGGATAATGGGGATCCGATGAACCCATATTAGGTGCTAGGGGAAGGACCTTTGAGGTCAGGGGGGACCTTCTTGATTTTACGTAAAAAAGTTCAACACTAGAATTTTCTGCAACAAGTCGAAATTGCAATAGGTCATGTGTAGGTATTTGTTTATGCTTAAAGTATTCCAAGTTTAGTGAACATGGATTCTTCCACAACAAATGAATCTCATTTCTCTATCTATACAAGATCAAAATTAATCCAAAATTAGAGTCGATTCTAAGGAAGTGAAGTTGGGATGTGTCCCATGGGGTTGGTCGATATACCACTTAGCGATAGTGATAGTTAGGGTCCTATGGAACAGGTTTGGCCTAATATAATCATCAACGATGTTGTTTGGTGAGCACCATAGGTGAAACGAAAAGATACGATTTTAGGGGTCTTCCCCAGCCTTCCCTTCAAAGTTTGGGATGTCTGACGGGAGTTTGGTATGCATATGGGGGCAGTTTGGATCATGCTGGATCGAATCATTGGTCAACCTCGTTAAATCGGGGAGGTTGAGGCTAGCCATAAATGACAAGATCACATTTTAGGATCTCCTTGCAGAAGTTTTCCTGGAGAATGATTCCTTGGTGGAGGGTTCCTAGGAGTAGGATTCCCTAGTGGAGGGTTCCCAGGAGGAGGGTTCCCTAGAGGGGGGTGGGTTCCCCTTAGGGGGTTTCCTGTAGGAGGGTTCCCTGATGGAGGATTCCTTGGAGGAGGCCTTTGCTAAAACTCACGTAAATTTTTAGATAAGGAGGGGTTTTGTTCATAACATTACTTTCTAGAGGTCACTCAAGTCTAGAATGCACATCAATCCATGTAAAAATAAGAAGAGATGGATGGGATAAAATTCGAGTTTTACATTTTCATTACAATAGTTCGATTGGACAAAGCTTTTCCTCATGGTTTCCATCTAAAATGTTGGGGGCTTATAAAATATGTTTCATGATTTAGGGACTAGAAACCAAACAAAACAACAAGGTAGAGTCCAACTGAAACAAAAGATGGAGAGGTCAACCATAATGTCTTCTTGTTTTATTAATCCTCCAACTATTATCAAAGGATTAAAAATATTTTGGCCACATTTTTCCATTTTTTAAAGAATACTAAAATAACAAATAAAATTATACCAAAGCACTACAAAATGAAAAGAAAAATAAATTCACAAGCATTAATGAAAACAAAAATAAATTCACAAGCATTAATGAAAAGAAAAATAAATTCACAAGCATTGATGAATTTAAGTGGTTTTAGGTTTTTATGGTTTAACTTTTTATGGCTTCATAATGAGGGTTTTCACATTTGGGTTACGTTATCATGGTTTTATGTTTTTATTTTTTGTCTACTAAGTTCAAATTTGTGGATTTTGGTATAAATTAAAATGAAAAAATGGACATTCCAAAAATAATAAAAAACTTAACAAGTGGTTTGGTGAAATAGCCCGAGAATAAGGTGAAGTTGTCCAATGGGTGCATAGGGGCATCTTCCTTGCTTGAGGCTATTCTCTTACAATATTGACATTTCTAAACTTTTAACTAGTCACAACTATGCCAATCTAGGAATGATTTTCTTAAATTTTTTCAAACACATAAATATAATTTTAAAGAAAACCAAGTGATTCCTTACATTTTTTAAAGTCTGTATACTAAAGTGGATGTTAATAACCATCATTATCTTCATCAAAGAATGTTTGAATAACCTGGGTTGGCAAGTGCGGGAGGAGTAATTTTTGGCTCCATGGGGAATAAACAGAAAGAGTTTGCCTAGGGAATTGGCAAAAAGACCAATAATGGAGCCGAATGGCTTAGCCTCATTAAAGGTATCAAGACAGCAAGAGATATGGGAATTGATAAGTTGATGGTCATTGGCGATTCTTTAATCGTCATCAGAGAAGTTAGAAGAATTATCAACTCTTGGAAGATCCCTTCCTCCAAGATGCATTATCTCCTCGACAGCATCAGTAAAGAATTCAAAGAGTTAAAATTCTATCACATACTGAGAAATCAAAGTGGGTACGCAGACCACATGGCCAACAGAGGTGCCAGGCTACCTTATGGCTCCCGAGAATGTGATCATGAAACCATTGAAAATATTTGGATTCCTTAACCCATTGTTCCATAATATTATGAATACCTATATCTGCATTATTGTCTTAAGAAAATCCATCTTAATCCTTAGACAACCACCTACTTGGCTCTTCGATTTTAGCTCCATGTCCTTGTTAGATTTCATAAAAACGCATGGGATCCTCCCATACTTCCGCATTTACTTCACCTGGCCAAACTGCCAGTTGTCTGGCATGCGACGGCATTTTCTCAGCTTAAATAAAGATTGTCTTTACCTCTTCTACACTCCTGTCTCGTCTTGGCATTGAGTTCACAACCTTACTATCCATGTTCGAAATTCTAATTCTCTCCGCATAAAAGTAACCCCAATTTGTGAGATGGAGCATGTTTCAAGTTTTCTTCATAGGAAGGGTTGGGTGCTTACTCAAAATGCATTCGATGCAGCAAGACCATCCCTCTCGGCATCTGCAAAAGGTTTATCTCGTTGGCAGAAGAGGAGAAAGGCACTCAGATGATTGATGATCACTTCAACTCGCACAGAATGGGTTCTTGTCACAGACAGGCTGGAATTGGGTCTTCTCAAGGCTGTCACCAGGTTCTGGGAAACACTCAGGAAAATGAGGACCTATGGACGCATATCCATGAACTAGAAGCTCAAGTTCGTCTGATCAGACACGAAAATATGGAATTCAAGAAGGTTTTGTCCCGTCTTTACACTTTGGGTCAATGTACATATTCGGAAGTTAAGTCTCAAAGCAACAAGATAGCAGAGAAATTGGAACACTTGGAAGAGACATTGGGTCTCTACTTCACCCACAAGGCACGAAAGAAGGCAAAAATGGATATTTCAAGCAACGAGATGAAGGACATTGACAGAAAAATGGACAAGTTAAAAAATTTCATGGTTCAAGCTGGCAACTTTGTCGACCTCAACAGCGATAGGAAGGAAACGACAGATTCTGATGGTGCCATAATGAACATTGGACTCCTCCACCCGTAGCAGACGATGCCCCACTCTGGTTTTTGTTGTCATTATGTTATATGCTATGTCTTTAAGTTTTCAGTCCCTTTTTGTTGAAAAATGCAAGTGGCAATATCTAGTATTCTTAGCTATAGCTCAAATAATCCAACTTTACTGCATTTTTTATTAAGCAAACTCTATAATTATGCTTTATTTCTGCACATTCCTCCTAGGACAGTTTATAAGGTGCTAAAGCTCTTTACATTTTGGAAAGTTTCACAGCAGTTTCAATTTCGAAAAAGATGATTATGGAGTGACGGATGCATCTCTGATAAGGGAGCATTATGTCCTCTGCTATATGTAAACTCTTCTTTTTTATATATCTAATGAAAATCATCAACCGTTTCTGTAAAAAAAAAATGTTTGAATAAACTTAATCTTCTAAAAGAGGAGGCTTCAAAGTACATAAAATATATAAAGATGCAATGTATTTTTTAAGAGAATTATTGCAAAAAGAAAATACAATTAGAAACTAAGTAGATGTATCACAATGGTAATAAATTAAATTAAAAAGAATTAAAATGTTTAAAAATACATAATAATAATAATAAAAGTCTACCATAATAACAATAAACTAAACTAAGTATTATATAGATAGATAGATAGATAGATAGATAAAGAATAAAGTATAAAGTAGGATAAACCCATCTAAACTAGATCATATTTTAAAAAGATGTGTTTAGATTTGGATCTCTCTTCTTCTTTAATAGATAATTAAGATAAATTCCTCTCTAGTGGGGTCTCCTCATTCTACTTGGATTCTTTTAGACAAACAACATACCGTTCTTTGATTGATTATGTACGATATCATATGATCTTCCAACACAATACATATCTTCCTTCTTTTCCAAAATTACCTTATTCACAAGCTAAACACAAATGATATTTATGTGATATTCCTACATATGAATACGTAACAATTCCTATATGATATCCTATATGAATATTTATATGATATTCCTAATTATGATATTGGCGTACACATAAAATTCTAACACGTAACAATAGTATTAAGCAATCGAAAATGTCCCACTGGACAATACATTGCCATTGTTTACATGAGACTGGTTCTCAAACCTGATTTGAGTCTTCATTTGATGCTTTCCTTGTACTAGTGAGCAACTAACTTGGGACAACACTTGAAGGTATCATTGAAATCCACATAATGAAGAACAAAAACAAGAAATGAAACTAATCAAAATTCCAAAGCCATGTAGGAGAGTCCATATAAAGCATACAGGGATGTCCAAGCCATGGCTGCCACAATGAATGACTTTATATATCTCTCACGGATATTGATCATTTAACAAGTCCATAAATTTATTCAAAACTTTTAAGAAACAATTGTTTGACAGACGATATATATCGAAGAAACAATTTATTCAAAATTCAAAATAGATTAAAGTGAAGATATACTACATTTTTTTTACAGTGGACAGTAAAGAACGCTCTGTAAAATATCATTTTTAAAATTTTTATCATAATAAACTTACAAACTTAAAGGTGGGGTGGCCTATCAAGCCTTGGCACGAAAATGTGTCTTCTCCAACTCAGCTCAGGAAGGAAAAAAAAAAAAATTCCGAAGCCCGTTACTATAAAATTCCAAAAGTAGAGGTCGGTACAACACCAATGAGTTATACCCCAAAGCTCAAGATAGAGAGTGAGGCAAGGCAGAAAGCGTAGAGGAAGTTCGGCATTTTAAAGTTGTATCATAATAAACTTACAAAAGTATATTAAAATCATTTTATTTCTAAATTGCACAATACAACATTACAATTAAAGGTTTAAAAAATATTATTTTTTATATAAATAAATTTATAAAGCACACCCTAAAAAAATTAAACACTTCAACAATATAGGCAAAAATTAAATCTAATTTATCAGATGTTTTTATTGAACGAATTATTTTTAGCCTATTAACCCAGGAATATATATATATATAGACTGACAACATAATAACAGTATTATGTTTCTATTTTAATATTAATTTGTGTTCCTCTTGCGCAATAAATATGATTCTCCTCTGAACATTTGTTGAGATCATACAACCAAAATGCAATATAAGTATTTGGAAAAAGTTGAATCCACAAGAACAAATTTTGAAACATAAAAAAATAAATTATAATTTTGCAATAGTTTAAATCAAGGAGTTTTGTCAATAGTAATTGGGAAAAAAACACACGTCGAATTTTCCATTGAATATAAATTCTAAAAAAGATTATGTATAGAAAATTTCTCCATTCTCAATTGTGTTTCATTTTTGTTGCCATTGAGATGGTTCAGAACTTAATAGCTTTGGTAAATAAGTACATTAAGCAATAAATTTCCCGTTTCATATATTGGTAAACAAAAAAGAAAACTACATGTAATGTTGAGATTGGGGTACATCCATGTGTTTCATATTTCAAAACAAGAAAACTACTAGCCATTTCCCTTACCTCTCCCCCGAGAACGTTGGGATCTGGATGGACGATGTAAATACAACAATTCAATCTAATGATCAGAGGAGTACTACTGTGCAACAAATACTATGCTGTGACCATTTTCCCAACCTAAATGATTCGATATCCTAAATGGACTATCCTTTATAGGAATCCACTATTCTGAAAGTTGAGTAGAACAAGACTGTTGGTTGTGGAGCCAGATCTTCTTATCTCATAGATGATATTGTCTCAGCTGTGCACCCCAGAGGACTGTACACTCATACCCCTACCTTGGGGTTCAGGGTTTGGGGCTGTTTTCGTCAACAGTTTTCGAGCCCATGGTTTTGGGTAAGCCATGGTATTTTTCCATTGTATCTCCCTTATAAAAGAAAGACATTGTAATACGGCTAGGGTTGATGTATTAGGTTTTATGCATTGTAAAGATCTATGAGATCAGGAGAGAGACTGTGAGACAGTGAAGAGGAAGTGTAGTGGCTGTGCTGCAGGTTGTATCCCTTCACTTTGCTGGACGGAATAATAATAAGGACTGGCAACTTCAGTGTGGACGTAGCCCAAGTTGGGGTGAACCATGATATATCTGTGTCTCTCTTGTAATGTGTGTGTGATTATATTTGCATTTCTATTTATTGTTATTGCTCTGTGATCCTGTTTTTCTAACAATTGGTATCAGAGCCAAAGGTCTATTTGGCAGATAAACCCACAGGAAGCTAGGGTTTCTGGTTCAAGTGGGAGCAATGGCAGAATAATGAAAGTTTAAGGTCGAAAAGTTTAATGGCCAAAACTTCCAGTTATGGAAGATGCAAATGGAGGACTATCTGTACCAGAAGTATCTATTCCTACCGTTAGGAGGAAGAGCAAAGCAGCCAGCGGCCATGAAGGACGAAGAATGGGAGGTTCTTAACATAAAGGCTCTGGGAACAATACAGCTGAGCCTGGCTTCATCGGTGACTTTCAATATTTCGAAAGAAATGACAACGGAGGGTTTGATGAGCGCACTGGGTAAGCTGTATGAAAAACCCTCGGCCTTCAACAAGGTATTTTTAATGAAGCGTTTATTTAATATGAAGATGTCTGAAGTTGGATCTGTTACTGATCATTTAAATGAGTTCAATACAGTTACAAATCAACTAAGTTCTGTAAGTGTGAACTTTGATGATGAGGTTAGGGCTCTTCTAATCTTGTGTTCATTGCCAGAAAGACGGAATAGCTTGGTCATAGTTGTAAGTAACTATGTCTCTGGTTCAAACACCTTAAAATTTGATGATGTTATTGGTGTTATTCTTAGCGAGGAAATGCGAAGAAAAAGAACAGGTGAGGTAATTTGTTGACCATGGAGAGCAGGGGAAGACAAAATGAGAGAGGAAAGAGCCAAGGTAATCGCAGCAACTCTAAAAAGGGAAGATCCAAGTCCAAACTGGGAAAAATAGAGTGCTGGAACTGTGGAAAGAAAGGACATCTGAAGAAATACTGCAGATCTCTAAGGAAGAAAGGAGATGCACAGAAGGAAACTACCCAGGAAGCAGATGTAGCAGGTGATGTGTTACAAGATGCTTTGATGCTTGCATTAGATAATACAAGTGATTATTGGGTAGTAGATTTAGGGGCTTCATGTCATGCTACACCCCATAGGAAATATTTTCATGATTATGTTCCAGGTAATTTTGGACATGTTTTATTGGGTGATGATGAGCCATGTAAAATTGTTGGAATGGATAAGGTATGGATAAAAGTTAAGAATGGAATTGATTGGCTGTTGAAATATGTTAGGCATATTCCTACGATGAAAAGAAATCTGATCTCAACAGGGCAGTTGGGAGATGACGGCTTTCTATCTACAATTAGACAAAAGTGGTGAAAAATCACTAAAGGATAAATGGTGATAGCAAAAGGAGATAGGGTAGGTACGTTGTATTTATGTCCTCATAATACTGACCATTCTATCTCTTTAGCTTCCACAGGAACAGATACAACATTGTGGCATCATAGGCTTGGCCACATGAGTGAGAAAGGGATGCAGATTCTCCACTCAAGGAAGTTGTTGCCAGATTTGAAGCAGGTAAGTTTGGAATTCTGTGAAAACTGTGTTTATGGAAAATAGAAGAGAGACAGATTTCTCAGGGTTGGGAAATAGAAGAAGAATGAAAAGTTAGAGCTATTGCATATAGATGTATTGGGACCAACTCAAGTACAATCTCTTGGTGGCTCTCATTATTATGTTACATTTATTGATGATGCAACTAGGAAAACTTGAGTATATTGCATTAAACAGAAATCTGATGTGTTTGCTACTTTTAAGAAGTGGAAAGCTTTGGTTGAGAATCAGATAGGAAAAAGGTTGAAGTGTCTCAGATTTGATAATGGAGGTGAGTAGTGCGGCAAGGATTTTGATAGTTACTGTTCATACCATGGGATTCGTAGAGAAAAGACAGTCCTAAAAACACCACAAAAAAATGGTGTGTCTGAAAGGATGAACAGAACGATCATGGAGCGTGCAAGGTGTATGAGATTGCATGCAGGGTTGCCCTTACAGTTTTGGGCAAATGCTGTAGATACTGTTGTTTATTTAATACAGAGGACCTTCAAGTGCTTTGGATGGTGGTATTCCAGAGGAGGCATGGACAGATAAAAAGGTAAACTACTCATTTCTGAGAACGTTTGGTTGTGAAGCATTTGTCCATATTGATAAAGAAAATCGAAGAAAGCTTGAAGCTAAATCCAAGAAATGTACCTTTATTGGATATGGGGTTGATGATTTTGATTATCGTTTATGGGATTATGAAAATCATAAAATCATTAGAAGTAGAGATTTTATATTCAATGAAAAGGTCAAAGATCAGTTGCAGGGAAAGAAACAAGAAAAGGAAAACACAGAGTACACAGTACTTGATGAAATTCAAGAAAATGAAGTTCCAAAGGTGCCATAAAATCAAGAACAACAGCAAGTACCTGAAACTCCTGCAACTGCAAGAAGATCTACCAGGTTAAGTAGACTCCCTGAACGATACTCTCCTTCAATGTATTATTTGTTGATGACTGATCTTGGTGAACCAAAATGTTATGAAGAAGCAATGCAAGTGGAAACTAGAAAGAAGTGGGAGCAAGGCATGAATGAGGAGATGGACTCATTGGTAGGAAACCAGACTTGGGATTTGGTTCAGTTGCCTAAGGGTAAAAGAGCATTGCAGAACAAATGGATTTACAGGTTGAAGGAAGAAGAAAGAGACAAGGAGCAGTACAAGGCGAGACTTGTTGTAAAGGGGTTTGCACAGAAGAAAGGTAGAGATATTGATGAAATATTTTCTCCTGTTGTTAAGATGACTATCTTAAGTCTAGTGGCGGTAAAAGATTTGCATCTTGAACAGTTAGATGTAAAAATAACCTTTCTCCATGGGGATTTGGAGGAAGAGATATATATGCAGCAGCCACAAGGGTATGAGGTCAAACGTAAGGAGAATTTGGTGTGCAGGTTGAAAAAGAGCTTGTATGGCTTGAAGCAAGATCCAAGGCAGTGGTATCTAAAATTTGACAGGTTTATGATAGAACAAGGTTACAGTAGATGTCATTCTGACCACTGTGTTTATTTCAAGAAGCTAGACAATGAAAGATATATTATCTTGTTATTGTATGTGGATGACATGCTTGTTGCAGGGTCTAACATGCAGGATATAAATGTACTCAAAAGGAAGTTAGCTAATTCATTTGCGATGAAGGATTTGGGTGCTGCAAAGCAAATCCTTGGTATGAGAATAACGAGAGACAGGAAAAATTGCAAATTGATATTGTCTCAGAGTGAGTACATACAAAAGGTGTTGGAGAGGTTCAAAATGCAGAATGCAAAACCAGTTAGTACACCTTTGGCCAGCCATTTCAATCTAAGTAAGGAAATGTGTCCCAAGACACAGGAAGAAACAGATTACATGTCCAAGATTCCCTATCAATCAGTAGTTGGCAGCTTGATGTATGCCATGGTGTGTACAAGACCAGATATTGCACAAGTAGTGGGATTTGTGAGCAGATATATGAACAATCCAGGTAAACAACATTGGAAGGCAGTACAGTGGATTCTTAGGTATTTGAGAGGTACTACCACTCAGGCATTATGTTTGGAGGTTCATACACTGTTCTACAGGGATATGTTGATGCAGATATGGAAGGTAATAAGGATAGCAGGAGGAGCACCACAGAGTATGTGTTTACTGTAGGTGGAACAACAATAAGTTGGATTTCGAGACTACAGAAGGTCGTTGCACTATCAACAATGGAAGCAGAGTATGTTGTTGTTACAGAGGCTAGTATAGAGATGATTTGGTTGCAGAGGTTTATGGAGGAAGTTGGTAAAAAGCAGAAGGATAGCAGGTTGTATAGTGACAGCCAGAGTGCCATTCATCTTGCAAAGAACTTAGCATTCCATTCTAGGACTAAACATATACAACTCAAGTACCATTTCATACGCTCTGTTCTAGAAGATGAACTGTTGAAGCTGGAAAAGATACATACTAGCCAAAATCCTGTAGACATGTTCACAAAGGTAGTGACCAGAGAGAAACTGAGTTTCTGCTTGGTTTCAGTTGGCCTTTTAGCATGAAGGTGAAGATGAGAAAGTTGCCAAGTCCAAGGTCCAGCAAATACAACAACGATAGAGTTGTTGTGATCAGTCTCCAAGTGGGAGATTGTTGGTTGTGGAGCCAGATATTCTTATCTCATAGATGATATTGTCTCAGCCGTTCACCCCAGAGGACTGTACACTCATGCCCCTACCTTGGGGTTCGTGGTTTGGGGTTGTTTTCGCCAACAGTTTTCGGGCCCATGGTTTTGGGTAACCCATGGTATTTTCCCATTGTATCTCCCTTATAAAAGAAAGACATTGTAATACGGCTAGGTTGATGTATTAGGTTTTATGCATTGTAAAGATCTCTGAGATCAGGAGAGAGACTATGAGACAGTGAAGAGGAAGTGCAGCGGTTGTGCTGCAGGTTGTATCCCTTCACTTTGCTAGACGGAATAATAATAAGGACTGGCAACTTCAGTGTGGACGTAGCCAAGTTGGGGTGAACCACGATATATTTGTGTCTCTCTTGTAATGTGTGTGTGATTATATTTTCATTTCTATTTATTGTTATTGCTCTGCGATCCTGTTTTTATAACACAAGACAAGTACCAATTCTAGGAAGTTGTACTGAGTTGATAAAGAAGCCAACATCAACAACAAGAAAGATAAATGTTGGAAATGACATGAATTTATTACCTATATATCCTATTACATGAATTTGAAAACACATACAAACCAAATTTAAATGCAACAAATAAATAAGGATAGGGAAAAATCCTAACTATTGAAATTATGCCCTTGAAAAATAAGAAAGCATCCTGTCTGTTAACTCTTGTGTATCAATATTGAGTATTTGGGATTTTTCATGCCAACGAGACCATGTTAAACCCAACCTACCTACCCACCTATGAAGAGATCTATGAGAGATTCATTTTTTTAGAGGAATAACACATCTCTAATAACGGTACAATAAATATATATGAAATACATTCCGCAGTTACATATACATCAACACTCCCTCTTAACTAGGAAGGTATTTCTCGACACAGATCTACTAGACAAGTCTTCTTCTCGGGATCATCATCATTGATGCATCATCATCGTCATCGTCACTGCTGCTGCTATCTCAACCAATTTCTGACTCTACTCGTCATAGGAAGTTCTACAGAGCCAGTCCTTTTTCATACTGGATGTAGGCCCACCACCTGCAGGTCTTCGTCATCACTGGCCATACTGTGGAATCCTTAGGACTTATTGCGTGCGTCACAAAACCTCAAAAAAGCATCCCAGGATGTTACGAGCACACGCCTCTACCTATACGATCTCCCAGGGCCATATTATATGTGACCTCACCACAAAACCTTGCAAGAGCATCCCAGGTTGTTACAAGCACACAGCTCTACCTCTAGGATCTCCCAGGGACAGATTATATGTGGTCACCACAAAACCTCGCAAGAGCATCCCAGGCTGTTACGAGCACACAGCTTTACCTATAGGATCTCCCAGGGACATATTATATGTGGTCATGGCAAAACCTCGCAAGAGCATCCCAGGACTTATTACGGGCACACAGCCCAACCTATCGGATCTCCCAGGGACAGATTATATGCCATAGGACAAAACCTCGAAAGAACATCTGCCAGATATCCCAGGGCCAAATTATATGCCATAGGAAAAACCTCAAAAGACTATCTGTAGATCTCCCAGGGACAAATTATATGTCCTCCCAAAGCAAAACCTTGAAAGAGAATTTGCCAGATATCCTAGGGCCAGATTACATGCCATAGGCAAAACCTCGAAAGACTATCTGCAAATCTCCCAGAGCCAAATTATATGCTCATCTGCACAACCTGTTCCACGGCCATAGAGTATCATCCTGATACTCACCATACATCATCCTGATGTATACATGATCATCCTGATCATCATCACTGCAACATCTTGCTGCAAGTCATCTGGAGCAACATCCTGAAGCTCGTCATCCATGATCATCCTGATCATACAATGCATCTACCTGATGCATACCAAGTATCTACCTGATACATATCATCATACATGATCCACCTGATCATACAATGCATCCACCTGATACAAATACAAATACATGATCCACTTGATCATCCCTGATACATATCAACATACATGATCTACCTGATCATACAATTTATCCACCTGATACATATACAGATACATGGTCCAAGCATCCAACATGATGCATACATACATATAAATGATCCAATTGATCATATCCAGCATCCAACATGATGCGTACATACATATAAATATAAATGATCCAACTGATCATATCCAGCATCCAACATGATGCGTACATACATATACATATAAATGATCCAACTAATCATATCCAGCATCCAACATGATGCATATACAGAGCAGTAATTGGAACATTTTCCTGATGCTCATCGTCCAGCACTTACATCCATAGCCATGTGAAGGATCCTCCTTCCAACATGCTTGGAATGGCTTCTGCAAATGTGTCCATCAATTTTTCCTCGAAGTGTCATCAATCTGAAGAACACCAAGCCTCTCTCTGAAGTACTCGAACTTCACCCTGGCTAGTGGCTCCGTCAACACATCTACAATCTGCTCATCCGTCGCAACATACAGGAGCTTCACGGCTCCTCTTTGCACCATATCCCTGATATAGTGATATTTGATCTCTATGTGTTTCAACCTGTCATGAAACACTGGGTTCTCAGACAGCTTCACAAGGCCAAGGGATACCTTGGCCTTGTGGGGTCGGCCCTGAAATATATATTATATTGTGGATGTACCTAGCTAGACAAGTTGGCCCCATAGTGTAACTGGGCAAACAGGTTAGTATAAACAGAGATTGGGAGATCTCTATTTGCATCACTCAGAAACTCACACTTCTCTCACTCAGAAAGTGGCGCACTAGTGAGGAGGAGGATCATCTGCTACTAGGAGACTATCTCAGTGTATTTTGGTTGTACTTTGGTTGAGCCATTGCTCTCTCTATCTCTGAGGAAGTTGTGGGGTTTTTCACCTTAGGGTTTTCCCCACGGAAACTCTATGTCTCTTGTCTCTCATGCTTTTGATTCTTGTGATGTTTGTCATGCTTATTGTGATTGTTATGCATTGATATATTGTATATGTTATTCTCTCAGTGAAGATCCTAGAGTATTGTGAATTAATGCTCAAAATTTAACAGAAGTTGCATATCCAAGGGATTTCTTGAGTTGACATGCACAAGGATAGTAAACCTATTTGCTTTCTAGGCTAGTACACAAGAGGGATTTGCATTAAATGGTCTCTCACTACCCACATTCTATGTTCCCTTTTCACTTACTACGAACTACTATCTTCTCATATGTATGATTCTAAGGTTTTGCTTGCTTACATTTTTTGCAAAATTCCCATACTCATGAAAAAATTTTGCACTTATAAAAAAGTTATTTGTAATCCAATTTTTAGGTGTGGGTACAACCATCCAATGAGGGATCTATTTCTTTGGGAATCCCCTTCTCAAAATCCACTTCAACACAAATACTAACACAAACATACATCTCATGCTTGGGATCAGATCTATCAATATAATGTCTAAGGGTATTTCCAATATCATCTAGATCTCCATGACTCCAACAGTGTAATGGAAGATGCATAAGTCGGACCCAAACTAGAACTACAAAGGGTGTGTCATTCTTGGGATCAAAATCTAATGTCCATCTATTTAAATACATTCCTATCAACTAGTTAGTGCTCTGACTGCACCTGCCGATTTAATGGCTCTAGACAAGGTAAGTAGATCTATGCCTATGCAATATGAAGTGGATTTATTGTTGTTATTAATGGGTTTGTAAAAATGTATGCCAAATGTGGGAAATTAACACTTCCCACAAATTGTTTGAAAAAATTCTTGAACAAAATGTTGTGCCATGGGCTGAAACAATTGTTGGTTATTCCCATACTGGCCACCCCCATGAAGCCTTGGTATTCATCAATGTATTTCATGTCTAGGGTGTAAAACCCAAATATTTCTTCATAGTAAATGCTCTGCCTATGTGTGTTGATTTATTGGCTATGGAACAAGTTAAGCAGATCCACTACTATGATATAAGAAGTGGATTTGAATTTGATGTTGATGTGGGCACCACACTTGTAGAAATGTATGCTATATTTCTTAGATATCTAGTAAATACCACCGAGGTGATTCAAAGAACTAACCCTATAATATTAATTCAAGGAAATACAATCATCCTGATAGTGCACCACATGTCCATTGGATTGTGTAAGCTAACTGCTCATAGTGTACATAATATCACTCTAGTTTGTTGTTTAAAGTATGATGAGGATGTTTCCATGTAGTTTTGAGGGTGAGGCATGGGATTGGTTTGGTTTTGGGGAAAGGATTGAAAATAGAATTGATTAGGCTCTGATACACTACAAATTACATTAGTAAGGACTAACAACATCTCCACAACTCATAATGTCCTTCAGGTTTTCTAAATGTTTTTCTGTGGATTTATCCTTAATGGTGATATTTTTGAACTCTCATAATCTAGACATATATTCCATATAGCATCCTTTTTGTAAACCACCACCAATAATGGAATGAAATCACTATGAATAGGTTTAATGATGCCATTTCCTAACATTTTTGAACCATACACTCAATCTATCTCTTTTGTGCATAAGGCCCACCTATATGGTATAATATTAGGATGGAAGCTTCTTGATTGCAGGTGAATAACTTGTGTTCATTCTCTCGGGTCTAGGTATAATACCTTTGGAATATCTATAAATACCTTGGAATGATTGGTGATACCTCTTTGGAGATACAAGCAGGGATAGAGGGTTCAGATGTTTGAACATCTAGTGAGCACATTATGCAATTACACCATGGTGTCCCTTTTGACAAAAAATCAAGTTGTTAGAACGTATTACTCAAGACAATTTCCCTTGGGTACCTCTAAGTTCAATTTCATTTCCTTTTGCGGAAAATATATTGAAAATTAAAATACAATATTCCAAATGCTTATAACCATTACACCGCTAAGGAAACCTCAATACCAGATATTTGGATTGAAATCATGGTCCAAGAACTTCCCTTAAGTGAAGTCAAATGTTATACATCGCTTAAGCGACACCTATGCTAGATTTTAGCCAACAAGGATCATAAAATTTCCATTTTTTGTAATAAGAAGTCTAAAATATTCCTTATCCAACCAATCATGGTTAGATTTAAAAGGAAATCAAGGTTTTCTATACTCCTTTTCTAGTTGTAGAAGAATAAGTAGATGATCATATAAGTCATTCATGTTTCCTACCCAATAGTTGTATCATTCAACCTCCTCCACCAATTTATCTACCATTAAGAATATATCCATAATCTTAGAGATGATTGTTATTCCATGTTAGCACACAAACTAGCATCTTAATATTGAATTCCTAAAATAAACGATAGCTTATGGACAGCTAAGAGGGAGGCCATTGTCACCACACCTAACATTTTTTGTCTCTTTAGGCTATCTCTTCTCTAGCTCAAAGGTGGATTCCCTGGGGTAGGATTACTAGAATTTAACAACGGAGTACATGGTGAAAATGAAGAGTAACTTTAGAAAAACAAAGTGTTTTGGTTTTTGTAAAATATAAGAGTCGTGAAGGAATGGGAGACTAGTGTTTTATACAATGGGAAAATGGGGTCAGCTAAGGATTGCATGAGGCTTTCTTTAGGAAGATTATAAAAGGACAAAGTTTCAATGCACAAACATAGATGCTCTCTAGTGGATGGGATGATTTTAGACATCACACAAAAGGAAATTTCTAAAGCAAAAAAAAATCCAAATGGACTCAAGGAGGAAAGCTACATTGAAAGGAATAAAAAACACATGATTTCTAGACACGAAATATGCACCTAAACTATACTTCAAATTGATAACAATCACATAAAATATAGAAATATTAATCATTCGTTACCTCAATTCTATTAATAATTTGAAGATCCATTCACCAAACAAGCACATAAGAAACATGAAAACCATTCAATAGAGCACTAGCATCAACCATCCTACATCCTGATTGAGTATCCCATGTCCATCAAACTCAATACCTTGTGCCCTTGTCCCTTAATTTTCCCTCTGCCTTCCCTCCACCACTTCTACACGAAATGTAATAAAATACACCCTAAATATTTGTATTTCCATATAACATAATTAAGCCCCCTTGGCCCCTTAATACAGGGAAATATATTTTCTCATTTCCATATTATAGTTTATTCCCCAATATGAATGGACGTGATAGGATATTGCCCACCAGCTGACCCCCCCCGTGGGATAATCGTTGTTCTAGGAAATACCTGAGACTATGATGGCCATTTCTGATCTAGAATTACGACCGATTAAATATGGTCACCATGTCTCAATTATGTGAAGTTGGGTAACCATCATTTCTTTCTCATAGGTGGATTTTCCCTGCAAGTTTCAATCACAGAGTGAAATTCATTGCACATATGTCTTGTAGTAGAACTTCTCCTAGGCTATGGACATAGGAATCACATTCTAAGACAAATGTCTTAGTGAAATATGGCATGGCTAACATAGGCATAGTACACATAGCCTCCTTTGTGGCGGAGAAGGCCTACTCTGTTGCATCATTCCAGGAGGAAGCATTCTTTTCTAGAAATGTTGTAAGAGGAGCTACAATCTTACCATAGTTTGGAACAAACCTACAGTAGTAGAATGTAATTCTAAGGAACGCTCTCAAGATCATGAGAGTTTTTGGGTTGGGCCAGTTCTTCATAGCTTCCTCTTTATTGGGATCCACCCATATGTTTCCCTAAATCATAATATGGCCTAATATTCAATCATATTCCACATTTGGAGCTTTTCACAAATAACCAATGGTCCTATAATAATTGAAAGGTATGATTAACATGTCGGAGGTGGCTTTCCTAGGTGGGTTTGTAGACCAAGATATCATCAAAGAAAACCAAGACAAAATGGAAAAGAAAGGGGTGGAAGATCTTATTCAATAGGATCTGAAAAGAGGATGGTACATTGCAAATGTCAAACGGCATGACCAAGAACTCATAATTACCCTCATGAGTACGAAAGGTAGTCTTGGGTATATCTTCCTATTTCATCCTAATTTGATGGTATCCCAAGTGAAGGTTGAGTTACGTGAAGAATTTATTGTCATGAAACTCATCTAATATATCATCAATGACATGAATGGAGAATTTATATTTGATGGTTAATTATTGAGATCTTAGAAATCAGGACACATGCACCATTATCCTTCCTTTTTCAAGACCATAACCACCAACAAAGAAGGGAATGTTCTAGGATTAACAACACCGCTCACTAATAATTCCTGAATGATTTTTCAATTTCATTCTTATGTGTAAAAGGGTGGTGTTAAGGGAAGACATTGGGGGGTTGACTTCCTAGAATTAAAGGAATGCCATGGTCATGTTCCCCATGGGATGGTGGTAGACCCTTGTGTGCCTAAAAAACCTATTGATATTGGGAGAGAAATTATAAGTCAAGTTGAATACATGGTGGGGGTATTTCCATAACTTGGATATCATGGAACTAGGCAATGACACCTAAGTGGCCTTTCTTCAATAATTTCTCCATATGGTGATATGATATAATTTATCAAGAACCAGATGTAATTACATGCAGGTGATATGTGTTCCTAGCCTAAGTAAATTTCAAAGAGATTTCCTTGAAATTCATTGTGACAGGAACCAAATTCTTGAGCCATTCGACCCCAAAAACTATATCACAATCACCCACGTCAATAAAAAAACATGAGTTTTGAGATAGTAGTCCCCCATTTGGTGTTTTACATTTTCACAACAACCATTAAATTTCATTGTTCCCCCATAGGTTGGCTATCATAATTTGGAAATTGGAGATGGGCCCAAAATGACAATGGGTTTCTATTGTAGCCACAACAATCCCATCTTTTTGCAGATAAGATGGGAGCCCCCTATTTCAGGTTTTCATCCACTTAGTTTATTTTTCTCAAAATATCTTATTATTTTCTTATTTATTTAATATTGTTTATGTTTTTCTTAAAGGTACTTTGAAGTTATATCTGAGGCAAATTAAGCTTTTGATTAAGTTAGTTATGATCTTGTTGATGCTCTAATCCATTTAATTAAGTATAAGAACAAATATCGGTAATCAAAAGTCAAGATGACCAAATACTTGTATAAGCCTTCCGGACGTTTTGATCCCCACATCTCTATTTTCTAAATTGAGGGAGTCATAAGTTGGGAGATAATTTTAAAGTTAAATTCCAACTCCCGACTTCCTGACCTTGATATTTGCGGAAGTCGAAAGTCGGCTCAAAATTCAATCAAGTTTATTTAAACTTGCCGACTCCCTCACCCTGATATTTCCTTTTAATATCAGTAGTTGGGAGCCGGGAGAGTTATTTTTTACGATCAAAATTCAAACCCAACTCCTAACTCTCGACTTTTCTTATTCACGTTAAATTGTGGAAGTTGGAAGTGAGATCATTATGAATCATTATGTTAATTTTCTCCCCGGATCCCAACTTTCGACTTTTTCAAACCCTCGAGGTCCCACATCTGCATTCCTACTTTCACATTCAAAATTTGTATTTCGCACACACCAAAATGTCTCAAGTCGTCAGTCGAATTTAATGCAATTAATTGGTGATTAAGGCCTAACCGTCGATTTCATACCAAATTTTATGTGATTAAATACTAGTTGATTTGGTATTAATGCAACCTACACTTAATCAATTTTTGAATTTGCCTCACCATTGCAGCACAGATAATTTGGACTCTAGCACACCAGGACTCTTTGTTTAAGCACGATTGTGTTTCAGGTTTACCTTAGGTATCGTATGCTTTTATTGGTTTTGTTTCAATTTTCTTAATTGAAGTAACTCATATGATTTTGGTCACATTAGAGAACCACCTTTGAACGCCATAGCTAAAAGAACCAGGTCCACAGCTGAGACGAAAGAATTGAATCTAAAATACCCCAATTTTGGTTTCTATTCAAACACAGATGTGAGGGTTTTTGATACGCTTTGTTTGGACTGGGCCCAAGCTTATAACATCTTCGATGGTGATGATTTATCATAATTTAAATACAAAGCCCCTCTCTATCAGAATACCAGCAATTCTCAACTTCATGTTATCGTTGTGCGCCCAGCTGTTTTTCCCTATACAGACTTAATCAAATGGATGATTGACTATGCAGACATCCCACCCAGTACTTTTGGGGATTCTAACCATACTATATACGCTTATTTCAATCTAGATACATTTTCCAAAATTTATGCCTTGAGGACCCCACAACAGCTTCTCACGCAAGAATGTATAAAATCATTTGAGAAGAAATATGAGCCAGAAATTCTTGTGAAGACTTGGATGGAGGATCCCGACACTTTTATACTTAGGGCAAACAGGAAATACTCAATATACCTGCTCAGAGAACCCAACAAATTTCTTGTGGCCATGCTTTGTAGGTTTTATGGTGCAGATAGTTGCTAGTATTTCAAGTTGGAATGCACCCCCTTGGCACATTATATCTCAACCACGCGAAAAATATTTAATTGGGCTCAAATTTTCTCTGTTACTTTCAAATATGTTATTTCTCACACACAAAAGACTATAGCCATTAGGAAACTCAAGTTTTTCCGATCAGCATATCTGATGGATATCGTGTGTGCGTCCTTTTATTATCCTACTATGAACTGGCTTTGGACCAGAGAAAAACCACCAATTCATATTTATTGTTCAATTCTCTAGTAAGATAACTATAATCTTATATTTATGACATCTGTGACAACTTCATTGGTGTTGTTTATTTTGTTATTTTCAAGACAAATGCTACTAGAGTTTCAGAAAATGCCATTTCCTTGGTATCAACTATGGGCGATTGGTATGTTGGAGAATTATTTACTTAACTCGGGATATGGGGTATTAAATAAGTGCATATGTTGCCCAAGTTTGTTCCTAATGGGATGGTCCTTGTTGAAGTAGCTTTTTAGACTATCCTAGATGGAGTTCATGGCTAGTGTGATTCCCATAGAAGAAGAGGTTGGCCCAAATTTCCTCTATATATTGGGCATTTAGTTATCCAGAATGCATCACATGCTATGACCCTAGCTAAATAATTCAATCATTTAAAATTGGGATTCACAGAGAAAAGGAATCATGATCCCAAGGGGCTTATAGCAGATCACTTTGTGCAAGCACATTTGAAACAATCGTATATACATGAAAAAGAGCCAAATGATTCCTTGTATCAAGGAGCACACACTTTTGAACAAGTGTTAATCAAAGTCATTGATTAGGTTCAGAGAGTTCTTATTCATGAATCCTAGAAGCAGCAAAAGGTGAAGGTGATGGACGAGAGAAATAGATTTTTTCAACAACATCAAGAAGATGCTAAGGAGGCAAAGGAGGAATCTAGTAAAGATATAGTTCCCTGTGCAATTCCATCTAAGTCTAAAGTATAGCAGTAGTTGGATAAGAAGCGAGGAAAGTAGCCTATGTCAGCTCCTCAGTCTTCCACTCCCATTCAAAACCTTAACACTTTGATTCAACAGACTCGAACACTTCAAGGTAAGTCTTTTTCTTCTACTCAATTTGTTAACCCTATTGCTCCTATTCCTAAGATAGCACCAAATATCTCTATGAAAATTGAAGCAGAAGCAAAACTAGTTGTTGGTCCTCCCTCTCAAACACCCACTAATGTTATTATTGATTTAGAGAAGGAGCAACCTGTAGAAGTCATTAATCCAACTCTAGTAGTTCATGAACCTCAACAAAACTCTACCCCTAAAGAAACCCAAACTGTTGTTGGTAATGCCAATAGTCCTAACTCCCATCCATCCCCAGATAGTAGTATATCATAGATTCCTACTATTGAAGATCCTATTAATCAATATACTTTGAATTCACCACACAAATCTATGCCTCCTACCAATCCTTCTGATTTAGGTACACAAACTACTAACCATTCCAATCAACCAACTACTAAGACTGAGTTTGACACTTTAGATGATACTCCTGCCTACCTACAACCATGAACATCTCAACAAGATACTCAATTGGTTGAAGGTGATATGCTTACCATTCCTTTACAATCTAAAATCAATACTCATTATACTCATCCTACTGAGCTTCCTGTAGAAACTATGCCCACAACCATTGATAGTTAGGCTATCTTACCAACGTCTCAAGACTCAACTCAATTACTAAGTACCACTGCTTGTCAACCATTTCCTATTCCCAATACCACAGAACCTTAGACTTCCACAATTGAGGACTCAACAGACTTTGGTGAAGATGTTGTAGTGGTGCTTGGAGACTATTATTTTAGCAAAATAAAAAAGGAAGTGCTGAGGAAAGGCTCTAAGATAAATAGGGAAGGGGTGTCAGATATATGGATCTAGATAAACTAGCTTACCTTGTTGGAATATTCTTCCCATCATCTTTCAGTTTTGCATGCATGCATGCATCCAGTCATCATCATGGTGGACCTCCCAACTCCTAGAGCTTGGTTCTAGCTCTTCACAGCCTGTCTACAGCCCCCAGGGGGGATCCCACCTACCAAATGCACCCTTATCCATGGAAAGTGCACCCTTCTCACCTACCACAGCCAGTTATGCGCCTTTTCTCACCTGCCAGTCAGTTATCACTCAGTTCTTCCTTGATTTAAGGCTAGATTGAATTCCCACTAACTGTTTCACTCCGATGGACCTCCAGTGAGACTAGACTGCTCATTCTTACTCCAGTTAGCTCCTCATGCGCCCTCCACTGAGCCTCCTTCATTCAGTTAGTACCTACCACACTTAGTTAGACTCAGTTAGCCACACTTGACTGACTGTTACCATTAATGACTGATACATTGACTGGATGATGACTCCACTATCATCCAAGCCACACTCTGCGTTAGGAATTCGAATGCCCTACTTGGCCTATTTGAATCCTATATTATGCACCTTACTGTTCTATTATATTGTATTCATTCACATACATTCTTATTCATTGTATGATACTGAGATATTGTTCTATTCTACTATGTTTATGAGTGATCATTGAGTGTCTCCTTCTCTTCTTCTTTGCAACATTCTTGATAGTTGATTGTGAGTTGCTACAGCTGCTACATCTCTTGCAGATTCGTACATACCTATCTTATCAATCAATAACATATCAACATAAATCAGAACAGAAAGAGAACAAGGAGAAGAATACCCTAGATATACGTGGTTCACCCAATTGGGCTACGTCCACAGGAAGGTTGTCTTCTATTATCTCTAGAAATCTCCTTCAATCTTACACTAGAGCAACTACAAATAAACCCAATGCAATATAATAAAGCTTGTGATCACAATACCATGTGTCAATATTATCTATGAGCATATACCACTTTATCACTTGTGTTATATGATTGACTCCCTTGACCCTATTATATACCAAGAGATGTGGAGGAATTACTCTCACATATTGCAGGTGGAATAATATAATTCTCCATAATAACATCTCTTTATATAATGATGGATATCAAGAGTATACTTTACCATAATGAATATGGGATATAATGTATTAATCTTTTACATACGATTGTGGATAAATTATGACATAATACAAAGACATTATTACCTTCCAAGGAATATAAAAATATTCCAACACTCCCCCTTAATAATGGCTAGGAGAAAATCCCTCACCAACACTAAGGAAGGAAGGAGTCATTACTGCTCCCCCTTGATGACAACTTCCAGAATATCCATAAGCTGCAAAATGGAAGAACACTTCGGCAAATGTAATTTGATGAAGGACAACCGCTTCTCACTGAATCATGAAATTTCACACGAACTAGGTTGTACGATGAAAAGACCAACAACAAGATGCCCAGATCTAAATAAAATCCTTTATGGCTACTAGATCCAACATTAAAATGTTGAGAACATGTGATGCAATCCAACAGCAAGGTGCCCGGATCTAAAGAGAAGTCGTCATGGCTACTAGATCCGCAATATGCCTAGATCACCACAAGAATCATCACAACCATAGCTGATAGCTGAAGAACTCTGATATAACATCCACACCAATGTACAAATACCTTCTGACGGATGATACAACAAAACATGTGGCTAAGAACACCACAACAATGTACAAAATACCCAGATGGCCAATATACATGTGGATACTAGACTATCCCTTTTTCATAATTATTCCATTGTGACCGAAAAAGGAGTAAACCTATACCAAACAGACGCTCTTTCAAATATTGTAACAAGCATGAAACAAAACAAGTTCACTTAGCGATCTTTTCATATTTAGGGAGTCTAAAAAGAGCTTAAAGAGACTCCACATAGTTCATTTTTTTTGTGTATCCTAATGACGTCGAAAAAGGGATAAATTTTCACTCAAAAGATGAATTTATCATGGTTGATAACTGAGTACGACAAAGATAAAAAAGTAAACTCTGCACAGTTCCTTTTCTATAAATAGTCTAGAGAGGTAGAATAAAGAGATAAACCTCTACTCGCCGGACACTTCTTCATTATTTTACGAGTACGAGAAAAGAAGACTAAACTCGACAACTTTTTTTCTTAATTTTAATGAGCACAACTAAGGTATCAAAAGCACTTGGAATATTTTTCATGTTTTAACCAGAGCACAAAAAATTAAAAATTAATCTCAACACCTCTTATTGTTTTTAACGAGCTCGAAGATAGGTGAAAAGAATCTTCACGGTGTCTGCTTTATTTTCTAACAAGATTGAAACAAACAATGAACTATACTCGGAGCGTCTGCTTCATTTTTTAATGAGCTTGAAACATAGAATGAACTATGCTTGGGATGGTTTTTCATTTATTAACGAGCTTGAAGCTTCAAAATGAACTGTGCTTGGAATGATACCCATTGGAGGTTTTTTCCCAATGTGATATCTAGGTTGGTAAATTCCCCCCAAGCGTCGTTTCATATGTCGATTCTTCTTCTGAACCCGATGAGACTCTGGGATACTAATAGGAATAGGTTCACCAAAGAGGGAGGAAGAAAGAGGATCAAGTGAGACAGGCGGATGAAATGAAGGTTCAGGTACTAATTCTGGTGGAAGACTCAACTCAATGGGAGGGGGACCTATTTCATTTTTTAACGAGCTTGAAACAGAAAGTGAACTATCATCGTTATTATCTGTTTCTTTTTTTATTGAGCTTGACACATAAAGAGAACTATGCTTGTGGCGATTGGATATGATTCCAACAGGTCTCTGTCAGATGGAAGAATGGTATTATGGAAGGAATACATGTCACTAAGTGATTTAAGTTTAGATGGACTGGGTATGACCCAAGGATCATATGATTCAAGGTATTGTTGTATCATCCGTGAAATCATATTAATTGAGGCAACTTGTCGTGGTAAATATGGGGTGGACAAGGGGAAAGCTCCTATTGTTGGAGAATCCTTAAGAAGGCCTACTCCCACATCCTCATATTGAGTTTTAGAATTCCCTAAGAGAGGGACATTATTGGCAATTTTTTTGTGGATATAAGGGGTGCAAAAGTCAAGTTGGTCAATGGTAACATTTTTTCCTTGATGAGGAAATTGTACCAAGCGAAAAACTAAGGATTCAACGATAGTCATCGGGTAGAACCAATTTCGACCGAGCAAAAAATTATAATCCAAAGTGGCATCGATTACTTCCACATGAATGGAAATAGTCTTTCCCTCCAATTCCATGAATAAATATGGTAAAAGTCCATAAGGTTTAAAACCATGACTATCAAAGGCCTTAAGTTTCGTAGGAGACTGATTAACTTCAAGAGAGTCGATAGCCCTCCAACATGATAAAGACATGATAGAAGTTGAGGACTACCTTCGTCCAAAATGGTCTGATGGATATTCTTCCCACAAATGTTCGTATGGATTTGGAACGCAAGTATGATGGCACATACTCATCTTAAAGTATTCTATATTGAACATAATGGTATTGGAAGTCTTAGGGTCCACATCTCTAAGAGATGACAACAGGGTTCTATGCTGACGGGGATAGTTTTGTAGAACTTTGAGAGTCAACATAGCAAAAGGTGCATGGGCTAAGTCCTCAACAATATTGTAATTTTGGGCAGCACGAGCACTTGGATTAAAAGTCACTTTTCAAAATGTTCTCTTTGGTGGGTGCAACACTATGTCAATAATAGGATTCTCTATTTGAAGAGGGACAGGAGGTGGAGGGGTAGTGGAGGTGGATGTTTTATCCATAGGATTTCTATCGGTGCTCTTGTCTGGAATAGGTTCATATGTCTGTGACCTGGAATTTAATCCAACCATCTCATTGTACATGAGGACTTGGGCAGTTGAGGAAGTATGTGCATGATGAGGATGGCTCCCATTTCCCCCCTGTGGAGGATTATGAGCAATCATTTGTTGCTATTGACATGGGAAAGGTTCAGTTAATACTATTGGTTGGGAATTCCCTTTCAGGAACTTAGTGACCTCATCACAATGAGGGAAATCCTTCGTGTAATGGTCGTCTCCATAGATTAGGTAGGGAAACTTTTCCTTTCTCTTTTGTTTGCTTTCAGTAGTGAGATCTTAGGTTTTTTTATTCTCCCGATGGTTTGAATATTTTTTGGATTTCCCTTTGTTCTTCTTTTTACCTCCAGGTGGTTGAGATGAGTCGGATTGAACTGAATTTACTTTGGAGGATTAGGCAGGAGGTCGGGTAATATTGGTGTTTGATCCAGTCCGTGTTAAGGTTGGGGTAGAATCCGATTGGCTTTGTTTCCAAGTCAAATGGGTAGCAGACTATTTTTTATGAAACCTACAATACCGTCAACATGAGGTTCTATGGATGGTCTTGAAGGGTCATTAGTGGGATGGGGAGCATTTGGAATCAGATCGTAAAGTGTGTTGGATTAGGAATATACCAAATCTAGGTATTGAGCATGGCTGATCGATTCTCTTCAGTAACAACACCTCCCATAGTAACATCCCTAGCAATGGGTAGAAAAAGTGACTTAGTAAACTAATCATCTAAAAGCTGGTCCAAAATATTGGCTTTAATTTATCAATGTCGTTGTCTCCACTCATGTATATGATTAGATATGTGAGTGGAAGTCAATTGTCTAAGCGAAGTCAAAATCTTAGTACTAGTTTCATATCGAATTGATAACTAAAAATGTGTCAAAAATGTCATGGCAAGGGAATTGAAATCGCTAAAGAAGTGTCATGGAAACTCAATGTACCACTTTGCAGTTGTGCCAATGAGAGTCCTATAAAAAAGTATCATCTGAATGGAGTCATCCATTAAGGAATTGGAAGAAAACCATAGATGGCAGGTCATCACATGGTTGTTGGGATCCTCTCTTGGCTTCCCATCGAATTTTGGAATATCTAATGGTAGTTTGGCGGGTATTAGTAGCTATAATTGGCCATGTTGTATGGGATAATTTGTCAAATGTAACAATTCGGGTAGATCTAATCTATCCAAAAAGGGTAATTATAGATTGACTTGAGGATACTGGTAATATTTATGGGGTATCGGAATACTACTAGGACCTAAGGTTGGTTGGGGCAGGATATTAAAACCTATTGGTCATTCCATATAAGGGTTTTGGGGGGATTAGGAGGTAGGAAACATGGGGTTCATAGGTTGAATAGTTAGGCTTCCTTATGAAGGGATACCCGTCGGGTTAGGTTGACCCCATGGAACATTTGTATCTCTCAGGTATGGTAACCTGGTATAAAGGGGTGTAGTGGTAGCCATGGAGGTATCGAATTGGAAATTGGTCCTCCCATAAATGGTTGGCTATAAGTAAAAGTCTTCCCTAAAACTAGTTGTTGTCCCCAAACCAATTGTTTCCCAAAAACTAATGCTTGGACCCCAGGTGCAACTTCCCCCCCAGCGATAGCTTCCCCCCTGGGTAATACGTGGGTGGATTCATCACCAGAGTAGTTGCACAAATTGATGGAACAGTTTGTGTGACTATCATAATGTTACCTACTTGAGGGAAGGAGGGTTGGCTCAATCTATTCATAACAAGACCCGAGGCCACACCTAAGTGAGTTACTTGACTAGAAACACCAAGTAAATCACTTAGTGTAAGCCTAGGTAATTCTCTAGAATCTAAGGTGTGACCTGAGTCAAATGCAAGAGGATTAGTGCACATAAATGGTAAGGACAGATTCACCTGGCTAGCCTGGGGGATACTCTGGGCCACTGAAGTTCCCCATAAAGGAGAATTGATGGCAGTCTAAGCCACTGTGGTTCTTGAGGGATTTCCATAGTTGCAATTGGTAATGGAGGTGATGTGATTAACTGATTGGAAGAGTGAGATGGTGTCAACATCATATCTGGAGGTTGCCTAATATGTGATCTGAGTAGCAAACAACAAGCCAAAAAAACATTAAAATATCTAGTAGATGGAAATTCTATGAGTATTGGATCAATAGTTCTAGTAAGAGGGGGATTTGATGGAGGGACGGGGCCTTCCATAATGGTCTCAACCTCCCCTTCAAGCTAGTCATTCAAGGTATCAATACTTCCAACTTCAAAGGGGATTCCTTCATTAATAGTTCCCTCATTGGAAGAAGGATGTGAATGTTGTGAAGGTGAAGGATCTTCCTCCTTAGGGTCCAACCCTTGCATTCTACGAGATCTTCTGAGACCTCGTTCAACCAGTGTGAAAAAACAACGATTCCTAAGGCCAACTACGAACACGAGAAGAACACACCCCTAAAAACGAACTAAGGGAATCAACCAAGCAATCAGTAGGAAAGGGATCTTTCAAAGACGTGATATCAAGCCGTCAACGAAAAAATAAGAGACAATTACCCACAACTGCTTCGTAATGGACTTCCAAAGGTGCAAGTACTGGATGCAATCAAGTACCCTCCTAAGGAGATAAAATCGTGTGTTGTACGCCTTTCTCAGGTACCGACAGCACCACCACTATAGTCACCTGGGAAGGTAACCTAGGAAAAGCAACCAGGGCTACCACTTTGTTCTTGGTTTTTGGGAGGAAGGGTTGTGGGAGAGGGATTTTGCAAATGGGTAGGGAACGTAAGACAAATGTATTAGACCTTAAGCAACTCAGATAGTGGTGTCACCCAGAGGAATTTTCACTACTAATATTACTCCCTAAATCGCATAACCCCGTCAAGAGAGAGTGTTAGGGACCATTCCAAGCACTCTTCTCAACTTCTCCTACCACTTTACTCCTGTGTTAGAGGAGCTTTCCCAACAAGCACTTCACTCTACTAATGGATTTTAGCTCATTAGTGTTCCTAGTATTGTTTTCGTAACTATTGGATAATTTACTCACTTTTCCTAGTCCAAGAGCTCTAATCCCTATACTAATATTTGTGTGCTATAAAAAAAGTCTACTTGATTTTATTAGCATATTGGTTGATTTTAGGGTTATTTTTTACTCAAAAGGTACACGAAGATGAAACTTATGGTATGGTGACTCGACTCCAAACCATGCAACTAAATTCAAATACAAATATTTTGTTTCAATGAACTCTATTTAAGCAAGGGAGAGGAGTTTTTTTTCTTCTCAATGTATCAAACACCCAATGAAATGCAAACTTTTTCACCTTTCATGCACTGCACAATTTTACACTTCTCTTCTCAATGAATGAGGAAATCAATTCCAAACCAAACAAACAATATTGAAATCCAAAATCAAATAAGAGACAAGCCTTTTCAACAAACACCAAAAATGCAAGACGTTTTCTTGTTTTCTTCTTTTTCAAAAACTTCTACAACGAATTGAAGTATGTAATTCTTTGTTTCAATCTAAAGGATTCAATACTATTTGCAAAATAACTAAAGGAATGTAGACAATTTTTTTCTTTTAAAGACTCCTAAGTTACATTTAAAGACTTGAAATGTAACTTCTTTGTTTCAATTGACAAGATCTAATTTCACTTGCAAAGACCCTAAAACCAAAGAAGATGAATAAATGTTTCTACTTTTCAAAAGAATTCCAAACTAAATGTAAAGCTTGAAATGTGATCTTCTTTGTTTCTATTAACAAGATTCAATATCAATTGAATAATCTAGGAGCAAAGAAGACAAAGAAAATTTTCCGTTCTCAATAGATTTCAAATTGCATAAGGGACTTCAAAAGACAATTATTTTACTCAATCTTGAAATAAAAGGATTCCAATAACTTTTGAAAATGAACCAATACCAAATAAGCCAAATAAGACAAACAATTCACCCAAACTAGCAAGGCTCAAAGGGTTTGGATCACACAAATACCTTTGAAGCTTGCTATTTGCAAAAACCCAAACTATCCAATTTGCAAACCAAATAACCAAACAATGAAAGGAGGATCTTTTTGAAAAATTTAATGTTCAATTTGAGCAAAATCAGATGGCAATGAAGAGTTGTGATAGGGATACAAGGTTCTTGGACTCAATAGGGATCAATGTTTCACCCAAACAAAGATGAAAAAGAACCAAAATGCAAGAGGCCCAAACAACACACTCTGAATCCTAAACCATTCAAGTAGGTCCCAAACACAACAAAATAGGTGCCAAAGACAACTAAATGAGTTTCGAGAGGTTTAGAACCACGATTAGAGAGGTTTGAATGCCACTAGATCAGAGGAGTCGGATCAGGAAGATTGTGAACTTCAATAGAGGATCAAGTTAGCCTAGGTTGATGTCACACATCCAATGGTTGGAAAGGAAAGAAATAAGCCAAATAGGAATAAAAAATTAACCAAACTCTCAAGACATATAAATCTTGTATCAAGCAACAAAGGCTCACACAAAGTGTTTTTCAGGATTTTAACCTTATAGTGAGGAGAGACACTACCAAATTGGGTGGGGTTGACAGGTAAATACATTCATTATATTGCATTTAGTTCCTACAAATGAAAGAGATCGGGATATCGAAAGATGTACCTTTAACCGACGGCTGGTCCTAGCTTTCACTTGATCTCCCGCTGTGGCGAAACTGCAACACAAAGGAAACCTTCCTCAGCGTATCTTGACTATATAAACATTGATGAATATTGAAAGAAAACAAACATCAACAACAATTAGATACTAATCTAAATGAATATACAATCTAATAGACATTCGATTTGGGACAGGAAGGGTATTTCGAACTTTTTAATTGTCAAAGAAACATGAATGAGTACAATATACTTGACGTGTCAAGATGTTTCTGCAACCAATTCCTAGGCTCCTACTCTTCACAATGACTTGGGACTTTGCTCCAGCGTAACAACCCTTAAAGCATTCTTTCTAGGTCCCTCTCTCATAGATCCTCCTTGTATTTATGGGACAAGGTATGCAGTTGGAATCGAGAGGTGGTTGAATTGGGAGGTTGGGGAAGTTGCAGAACCAACTTCAACTAATCCCAATTCGTAATCTTAATATATTTTTTGGTTTCATCTTAAGATGTGCATGAGTTTCTCAAGGCATAGTAGCGCACAGTATGCAACTTCACTGTTTTACAACAAGCGTTTGCAACTTTTCCAAGGTGTGCGTTGATTTCCCTTGAGTAAAGTAGGGAATTTTCCAAGATGTGCACTGTTTTACTACCTAGAGAGTAGTGCACATGTCAAAAAATTAGGATAAACAGGGAATTTCTCAGCTGAAGAGGGTAGTTCCAATCCATAAGTCATCTAGGTCAATCCTAGCTCTTCAATCCATGTTTTCCTTTTGTGTGATCGACAAAGCAATGTGATCACGGACGAAGAAGTGCAGATTTGACCTATAACAGATGCCGCCTAATGTGTGAGGTCAGAGGGAAAGGATGGTCGAAATACATTATAATTCCAAGTCAGAGGAGGAGCAAGAAACTGCAGAACCAAGTCACAAAAACACCTGAAACAACGATCAAGGTCAGCGAGCAATTACAATATTGACATCATATAGATGTGTAGCATGATCTCCAATACATAACTAGGAGATGTATATATAGAGCATGGCCACTGAAATACAAGCGTGGATCCATGTCAAAATGAGAGATCATGGCCATAACAACAAGCTGGATCTATGTCTCATGAAGAGCCAAAATGAGTGAGGCTCAGTCTTGCGCAGCTTGGGTGATAACATAAATATGGTGATGCTATCATAGTCCCAAGGTCTTCATCCAAACAACCTAAGGTACAAACCCTAACCATGCAAATAAATGAGTTGAAGTCGAACATGGGGTGTATTGTTTGATTACCGGTCATTGATGTATACCGTTAACAAATGCAAGGACTTCCATTGATAATGATAATGGGTTCCAAGGTACCTAGTACAATCCAACAAGTGTGAATAAGTGGACTTGAAGTCAAACACTTGAGGAACCTGTTGAATAAGATACATTGATGTATTCCCATTTATTCAACAGCGAGGTAAACTGCCACTGATGACTGCAATCCCCAAGGTACTAACCGAAATTCTAAACTTCGTTCCTAGAACATAATGAGCTAAAGTCGATGGGAAGAAGTCCGTTGGAAGGGAGGCCTTAATGCATCCTCCATCATCCAACATGAGGAACACTCAACAGGTATGAGCTGATGTGGAGTAGGACAAGTAACAAGATGAAACAAACTGACACCGGGATGGCTAACACATGAAGTCAAGGTAAACTGCAGAATGGTCGACACAGGCTGTATCCTTGAACAGTGAGCATGACACGAAGTGACTTAGGCAGTTTTCAACATGAAAGGGAAATGATATAATCCTGCAATGTAGGAGACATTGACAGACCCTCCATATCGTTGGAAGAATAACCAACCGGGGAAGTAAAAACTCGGAGATTAGGTTCACCTTAAGGTCAAAAACTAAAACCCAACTGAAATGATAGACTCAAGTAGGTGTTGTGTTCAAGGATATGACTGACTTAACTGCGTTTGAAACTGAGAAATATGTGATATAACCTTCTTATCCCTTATTCTTTTTGGTAAAAGAATGTCCTTCTTGTTGTTTTAATGAGTCCAAGAAAGATAGAAAACTCAATAAGTCCAACCATGTAAAAATTTTAACGAGCCCATGCGAGGAAGACTCAGGACCTTCTTCATTTTTTAAAGAGTTCGAAGAAGAGATAGATGAATACTCTATAATACTGATCTCTAGATTTTAATATCGAGACAAAATATGTTCTTGCTCGCCGATGTTTTCTTGTTTGAGGAGTCATAAAAACTTAAATAATCCTCCTTACACTTACTCGTGGATTTTAATATCGAGCCCGAGTAGGTTAATGCTCGCCGGTGTTTTCTTGTTTATAGAGTCTGAAAAACTTAAACAATCCTCTATATACCCTCTCATGGATTTCACATCGAGCCCGAGTAGGTGAATGCTCGCTTGGTGTTTTCATATTTTGAGAGCCTGAAAACCCTAAAGAAGGCTCCAAAAGGTCCTTTTTGTATAGTTAATCTCCTCCCCCAAAAAAGTATAAAACAATGGAGTAAGAACTCTTCTAGCCACGTATGACTAGAGTATTCCTTTTTCTTAAGTAATCCGCAAAATTCCAGAAAAGGGTTAAACTTATACTTAAGCGGATGTCACTTCAAATCCTTTAACGAGTCTGAAAAGACAACTATACTTGGCAATCTTGTCATATTTAAAGAGTCAAACAAGAGCATGAAAGAACTCTATAAATATTTTTTTCGTAAAGTTTTAATGAGCCTGAAAAAGTAAACTCGTCACCTCCTTACTCTTTTTAACGAGCTCAAAGGAGATATAGAAGAATGATCATAGCCTCCTTACTGTTTTTAACGAGCTCGAAGAAAAGGTGGAAGAATGCTCGTAGCCTCCTTCCTATTTTTAACGAACTCGAAGTGAAGGTGGAAGAATGCTCGTAGGTGGATCAATGTCCAAATGAATGGAAAACTGAATTATAGACTCTAGGAAAACTTCATCAAAGGGAAGTATATCATCCCAAATAGAACGCATGTCTAAACATTCAGATGGAGTCATCACCTGGTCAATTGTCGGGACCCAATCCCAAGAAGGTAAGCATGAATTCAGAGGCTTCTTCTCAGTAGCAATTGGACTCAAGGAACAATATGCCACATAATTTGATTGTGACATGGTAGTTCCTACTAGCGATGGATATACTTGGTCTATAGTTGGGTAATAAGAGGGATCAACAAATGTAAGTTGATCGATAGTGACAATGCTTTCGTTGTGAGGAAAATGCATCACACGAAAGAGTGCAGACACCACAACCTGCAAAGTATATACGTAATCACGCCCTAGGATCATATCACAGTCCATAGGTTCCTTTAAAACCATAAAATCAATTAAGACTATTTTTCCACCCAAAGTAACAGGTACTTGAGGGAGGAATCCCACCGCTTCACTAGGTATTTTATTGAAAGTCAACGGTAAATTAACAGCTGGAACAAGGTTAGGAAAATCTAAATCTCTCCAAGCATAAGGGGATAAGATACTAACAGAGTCTCCTTCATCTACAATACATCAATGAACCGCGTGGTTTATGATATCAACCTTTATCTTGAAAGGTGTAGAAGAAGGAAGGCGAGGCCCAGTTAGACTATTCCAATTAAAGGAAATGATCCTCGATTTTGGTAGGGGTTCACTCGGCACAGATGAAGTGCCCCCATTTTCAAAAACATTCGAACTGGTAATGTAGAAGACTTCAGGGACAGGTGCATCAGTCTTTGAAGGACTGATGGGATCAGTCGAAGATTGCATCGATTTGATCCCTTCACTCTCCAAAGAAAGAGTGGGGTTGACCAAATATTGCATTGGTTCAACCACTTCATCAACCAAAGGTTGATCCAGCTGTTGGGAATCTATAGAAAATTCAGGAGCAGAGGATCCTTCAGACATGGACCACACTCTCTACACCTATGGAATAGCAGGGCACAGGTGAGTAAGGTGATCTCCCTTACAAAGTTTACAAGGGAACTTTGGCTTCTGTCCTATAAGCTTAGACTCCTTTACAACAAATGTACTCTCAGCATGACTAGCATTGGTTGACGGCTTGCCCCCAACATGACTTGCAGTGGCTGGTTGCTCAAAAGCAGAAGACTTTTGAACTACGGACCACACTCTTTTCACTTCTGGACGTACAAGGCACAAATAGGTCAGGTGGTGACTTGTCATTAATATGACCAGCAGTGATCAATGACTTGTCTTCAACATGAGAAACATTGGTTGAAGACATGCTTTCAGTATGATTTGCAGTGGCTGAAATTTTGCTCCCAGCATGACCTCCATAGGCCTGGTAGGTGACCCTAGCATGACTTCCAGAGGCTAGGTGGATGCCCCCAGCATGACTTCTAGAGGCTGGGTGGGTGGGTTCAGTATGATTTACAGTGTTTGAGTGAATTCTCCCAACATGACCTCCAGAGTTTGGGTGGGTTCCCCTAGCATGACTTCTAGAGGTTGGGTGGGTGCCCCCAGCATGACTTTCAGAGGATGGGTGGCTACCCCCTTGCTTTGGCATCTTCTTCCTATTCTTCCTCCATCTATTCCTTTTAGACTGTTGGTTACTAGTATTACTACTTTCACCACATGAGGTAGAAGGAGGAGAAGAAGATGTTACTGGTGAAGCAGGCATAGGGTTCTGATGCTCTTGATGTGAGGTGCTTACTTGAGAAGCATCAAGAGCATGCAAGGCATTCGGATTGGAAAATAACAAAACCAGTAGCCCTATAGTGAATCCCGGAAGATTCAAGGTAGCCATTAAGGGAGTACCAATGTTCCCAATGAATGGAAAATCACAAGGAGCCCCTTGAAAAGGGGTCCCTTGATTGGTTCCCAACGGGATGTTGTCCATAGTTTTTTTACTCAACGGGCCAGAAATATCTAAGGCCAACTAAAAAAAAGCGGCACAAAGAGCACACCACTAAAAATTTCCTAAGTAATCAAACCAAGAAAACAATGGAAAATACTCTCAGAAGCAATTTTGGGATGATTAGGGCCCATAACAGACTAACAGAGTATCAACGGTCAGTTATGTGGCATCCTCCGGAGGTCCACTGGGTGCAAGCGTTTGAATCACCAAACCACCCTCCTGGGATTACTGCCAAAGGGTTACCTTCCACATCTGTCCAAGGTGAAGTGGGAATAACCGCCCACTCTACCTATGTAGAGCCCTAAAAGTATAATACTAAGGATACCAAATAACCTGGGGGGACAGTCGTCAGCCTAGTTGAAATGCATGGGCAGGGTAGCAAAGCCTAAAGTCCGAAAGGACCCCCGTATGCGAGACAACTCTGGTTTATGGTTGAGAGGAAAGTGAGGGGATATCCTCAACAATTCCAATCTCCCAAGGCCTCGTGGTTAACTCTGGTTTGAGTAGAGCATCCCAGGACTATTTTATAGAGATGGATTTACCTAAGTGAAAGTCGTACTACAATTGTTGAGTAATGAAGCCAGTTTCGGATCGTTTAAAGTGATTTAAGTCCGAAACTCTAGCCTAATCTAGTTGGTGTTGTGTATACCTAAAAAGAAAAATGTTGCTAATAAATTTTATTAATATTTATTTTTAAAGGCTACTTGTTACTCAAGGGTTGTAGTGCAGTGTGTGCAATGGTTTGTATGAAAGTAAAGTGCATGTAAAGTAATGCTTTCAAATTCACAAAAACTTTTTCTCTTTTCCATTTATATTCTTTCAAAAAATCAAAAACTAGGCAATCCTAAAATCAAACTTCTTTTTTTATTTTTCTTTTGATATTTCAAAGCAAACTATGCTACCTTAAAATAATGAAAGACCTTACTACTAAGCTACTTGAACAATTTTTTGTCTTTTCTGATAATTGTAAAAGAAAGAGAACTTGTACAAAAGCAAGTAAGAGACACTACCAACTTGGTTGGGGTTGACAAGTAAATACATTCATTATATTGCATTTAGTTCCTACAAATGAAAGAGATCGCGATGTCGAAATATGTACCTTTAACTGACGGCTGGTCCTAGCTTTCACTTGATCTCCCACTGTGGTGAACCTGCAACACAAAGGAAACCTTCCTCGGCGTATCTTGACTATATAAATATTGATGAATATTGAAAGAAAACAAACATCAACAACAATCAGATATTAATCCAAATGAACATACAATCTAATAGACATTCGATTTGGGACAGGAAGGGTATTTCGACCCTTTTATTGTCAAAGAAACATGAATCAATACAATATACCTGACGTGTCAATATATTTCTGCAACCGAGTCCTAGGATCCTACTCTTCACAATGACTTGGGACTTTCCTCCAGCATAACAACCCTTAAAGCATTCTTTCTAGGTCCCTCTCTCATAGATCCTCCTTGTATTTATGGGACAAGGTAGGCAATTGGAATCGAGAGGTTGTTGAATTGGGAGGTTGGGGAAGTTGCAGAACCAACTTCAACTAATCCCAATTCGTAATCTTAATATATTTTTTGGTCTCATCTTAAGATGTGTGCGAGTTTCTCAAGGCATAGTAGCGCACAGTATGCAACTTCACTGTTTTACAACAAGCATTTGCAACTTTTCCAAGGTATGCACTGGTTTCCCTTGAGTAAAGTAGCGAATTTTCCAAGATGTGCGCTGGTTTACTGCCCAAAGAGTAGCGCACATGTCAAAACATCAGGAGAAACATGGAATTTCTCAGCTGAAGAGGGTAGTTCCATTCCATAAGTCATCTAGGTCAATCCTAGCTCTTCAATCCATGTTGTCCTTTTGTGTGATCGACAGAGCAATGTGATCACGGATGGAGAAGTGCAAATTTGACCTATAACACAAAGAGTTTTGAGACAACAAACCAAGCAAAGATAAGCAAGAAAGGTTCAAAAATGCCCCATGCAGAGGATTATCGCCCCTGTAGCCTCATAGGCAGAGTGATAAAATGAAATTATTTCCCCCTAATAGACTATAAGGGAGTGATAAAATTGATTTTATCGCTCCCTAGAAAACTGGCAAGGAGTGATAAAGTGGAATTATCACTTTGTAGGCTTCTTTGGGGGAGTGATAATGTCCTAAAAAGTAAAATAAATGATACTTATTACTTAGATCTAAGGGTGGCTTGACTTCTTGACTCGAAAGGATTCCCAATAATTATTAGGAAATTTGAGAATTAAAAAGAATAGACACACTTGAAGAGATTCAATCATCCAAACAAGCACTCAAAGGGCTAGTAAAGCTAGGGAAAGTTCCCCATTAGAGTCGTCAGTTTCCGTGGTAAACAATTCTCCCTATATAGGTAGAACTTCTCTTGGATTTAAAATGGTTCCCTTCCCTAATACAAGATAGAGGTCAACAAGTGGACACTAACATCCTCCTAGATCTAGTTCATACACAAGCAAACAAGCTATGAAAGAAACAAGAGAGATAGAGACCTACCTCACTTTTGATGCTTTTCCTTGTTGCTCCTAGGTTTATCCAGCTTCTATATTTGAGATATGGGCTGATAGACCCACTCACAAACCAAATACAATACCTTCTCCAAAGAAACAAGTGTATAAACAAAGATATAACTATCAAATGATAGACACATTCATGCATTAACCATGAAAGACATGAAATGGGGAGAAATAGGCCAAGTTTATATTGAATGGAAAACCATAAAGAAGTACATACAAGCGTATACCTGACTTAGTAGCATCATCTCCTCCAATCTCTCCTTCCATACCCCTTGATAATTAGGCTTGCATAAGGATGGCATATTCAAGCTCTCTTTTCATGTATCACTCTACAATTGAGTAGAGTAAGGATACTCTCTTCTTCCCTTTTCACCCAAGGATGGCCCTCATTATATAGGATCTGGAGGCTTAACTACTATGGAGAAAAGGATGGATCAAGGGAGGATATGATGGATCAAGAAGGATTATCTTCCTTGAAATGGAAAGGGAGGGAGGATTTGAAGCATGGAACCTCCTATCCAAAACCATGATCCTATATACATGCCCAAGTAGTTGGATCAAAATTATCCCTCCCCCAATGAAGGCCACAAGGTGATAAAATGTGAAATTATCACACCCCTAACCCATGAAGTTGGATTTTATCCCTCCCTAAACACGGTAGGGGGGGTGATAACACTCAAAAAATGGCTTAAAAGTATGGTCTAAGTTGTGAGATTTTGACCTCCTAATGATGCATTTCACTTCCCAACATGGGTAGGGATCATAATAGGCTTTAGGTTTCCAACTAGAACATGCCTAGGAAGCATAATAGCCACATTCTCATGGTGATGAAACACAAAACTCAAGGAGTATACATGAGTGTGACATTTTCAGGTGTAAGAAATCTATGTCGCAATATACAATCAAAATGACAAATAACTACATAAATAGTGCTTATATGGTCCTCATACATAGTCATAGCTGGTGACATAAAATCCAATGCATCTTGGGAGGGGAAACAAGGCTAAGTGATGCAACCCATAAACCCAATATATTTATCTCAAGCCTCGATGGTGTTATTCTACAACATCTGAATAGATGTGTCAATATTGAACATGTGAGAATACGTCTGATTACTGGTCAACGATGTTCACCGTTAACAAACTTGAGGAAATCCATCGATGATGATAATGGGCCCCAAGACACCTAGTACATTCTAGTGAGTGTGAATAGAAGAGTTGATTTTGAACACTCATCGAATCGCTCAATTAGGAGTAAATAATGTTTACCCCTTATCAAACACAAGGAAAACATGCCATTGATCACTGCAAGCTCCAGGGTACTATAGTTTCTCTAGACTCACTTCCTATATAAGGAGTTGGAATTGATAGGAAGGAATATATCGAAGGAGGGACTTCATGTATCCCCTGTCAATTGACACAAAATGGAAATCGAGAGATGTGATAAATAGATAAGATCACCAAGTACAAACTGACATAGGGATGGCCGACAGACAAGTTCAATGGAACTAAACAATGGCCGACTCAGGCTGACATTCCCTTGAAAATATAGCATGACAACTATGTGACTAGGTATCATAGACTTAAGAACACCACATAGACCATAGTGAAACGACGCAAGAGGCATCGAAGCACCGTCCATAATGATTGGAAGAGTAACCAATCAAAGAAGTACGTGACTCATGAGGTTGGTAAGGTTCTGACGCAAACTATAACACAACTATAAGACAGATGCAAATAGGTGCCATGTTCAAGGGTGAAGTATTGGACTACTGCCACTTCTTAAGATAGACAATAAATTTCTCTCCCCCCCCCCTTTTTTTTCCTCTTTTTAAACATCATTTTCATTTTTTAATGAGGTTAAACAAGAGATAGAAGTATGCTCGATAAGGTATTTTTCGTAGGAATTTAATGATCCCAAAAAAGTAAACTTGATTTCTTCTTCATTTTATAATGCACTCGAAGAAAATATAGAAGAGTGCTCGGTATAGTGTATTTCCCGTTAAATTTTAATGAGTCTGGAAAAGTAAACTCAATTCCATCTCCATTTTTTAATGAGCTCGAAGAAGAGAGAGAATATTGCTCAATATAGGTTTGTTCCATAGAATTTTAATGATCCTGGAAAATTAAATTTGATTCCTCCTTATGTTTTTAACAAGCTCGAATAAAGGATAAAAGAGTGCTCGATATGCAACCTTTTTTATAGAAGTTTAACAAACCTGGAAACTTCAACTCGAGGCCTCCTTTTTTAACAAGATTGAAGGAGAGAGAAAATCATGCCTATAAAAATACTTTTTGTGGAAGTTTAATGAGCCTAGAAAGTTGAACGCGGATCTATATTTTTTTTTTAGGAGCTCAAAGAAAAGAGAGAAAATTGCTCCATAATTATTTTTTTCGTTCAATTTTAACAAGCCTAAAAAAAAGATAAAAGGATACTTGACAGGAGAAAATGAGTGGTACTAGTGGGTGTCAATAGTTTCCTTTGTGCGCAGAACTAACTGGGTGATAGGTGGCACAAATGCATAATTATAAGAAAAAGGGGACCACTCATAGCAGTAGTTCTCTCCCCTGGGTAGGATATTGCAATAGGAAGTGAAGCGAGGTATCAAGATAGTAGTCGATTGCAACTATGATAGAATAATCATAGTATCAAAGAAAGCATCAAGTAGCAGTGCATAAGAAACAAGCTTGCACAACCATATAAGTAATAAGAAACTTGGGAACCCCGAGGGAAGTTCAGAATACTAACGATGAGAGAGAGAAAGGAAACTCAATCTTCTTGGATTCATGGACTAAAGTGGTTCCTAATCCTACCATAGCAACAACATGGGCACCAAATAATAATCCAAGTGCTACTCTAGTGTACCCTTGTGGGGAATGCGCTACCATCTAAGATACAACATGCAAAAAGAAGGCATGGGTAATGTCACAATCAGATGGGATCGACCCTATGGCAAAATAGTGGGAATGGTAGTGGATAAAACATGCAATGACTAAAAGGGGAAAAATTATCCCTATATGCCAAAGGTAGAAATTATGTACCATAATTGGACGTCACCAAAAAATCCTATGTCTCATTTTTCAAATCCTGAAAAAAAATAGTCAAACCTATCTCCAAAACACACATCAGTAGCCCAAAAAGATAAAAATAGCAAAAAATTCACCCATGTAATGTTTTTATATTTTTATATTTTTTAATGTTTTTGGGTTTATAATGTTTTGTAATAGGCCAAGACATAGAATACACACACAAAAATGAACACCACACCACATTATGTTACATTAAATACAAAGCATTACGAGGCAGTGCAACCTATGCATAGTACTTTCTCGAGTAAGGGCTGCTGCGGTGCTCTAACAAAGGATCGCCATCATAATCGGCTAACTCATATGCCCCCTGATGTAGCACATGTTTAACTTTGTAGGGATAGTGCCATAAGGGTTCAGTAACCAAAACGATATGTTCATGCATATTCACAATATTCTAACATGGTACTAGAGATGGTTACTATGCTCTACCTTCTTCAATAAATTTTGTTAACAAAATTTTACAAGCAACATTTTCTTTAAGGGCACTCCATATTTAGTAGATTTTCATCCAATATATTAAACCCTTCTAGTTATTTCTTAGATATGAACATTTGCTACATGTTTGATATTTTTTTTCAAACCCTAACCCTCATCACTAATTTTCAGGAATTTTTAAAGTTTTTCCTGATTTTTTTTGTAGATCTGAATTGAAATCTATTATAGATCAACTTAGAATCAAGGATCTACCTATTGGTTTGTAGATATGGTTGTTTGTCTATTTATGGTTCAATTGTTTGCAGGTTTCTATCCAGGCAGCTTCAACTTCGACATTTTCTAGGATTTAATAGATAGAGATGCACCCTACCTTCAACTCGGGTGCATCTACCTCAGATCCAAACGCCCCCTACCTTTAAACAATTTGCATCTTCCCATTTTTTGGCAAAGATTCTGTTGTTTGGTGATTTCTTGTAATTGTTTGGTGTTGCAGAGTTACAAATTCGTTGGTTAGGTATAGTAAGGTTTCGGAATTGGTGAGAAATATTTCGTTTATTCACTCTTATATTGAAATTCTTTTCATTATCTCTTTGTCTATTGCATTAGGGTTTAAGTTCTTAGTTTAATCATCATGTTTCTAGAGGTTTTTTTTTCCCTGTTTTACTTGTCTCTAACCTTCTTCTGTGGAACATTTTTTGACATTTTAAGGGGCATATATCTCTAGTATGTTATCATGGTGACTGCAAGAAATGGACCTATGCTGCTTAATGGCTATATTTTCATATCTATAACTGATCTCATTTTTTATTTGATCATATTTTGCTCAATATTCTATCATAGTATCTTATTTTGCTCATTATCTATTTGTATAATCTTGCTAACCCTTGTGTAAAATCAATTTCATATGCTCCCCTATATTTCAAATATCATGTCACATTTTTTTTTTCTTGATCATTATGGACTTATCATGTTCAATATATGCTTTACTCTTGGAAGTTATTTTGTGCATATTATCTATCTATTTACTTCACTTTCTCCATAGGAGTATTTTGTGAATAGTTGTGGGACAACTTGATTATGTCGTTCCTTCCTATCTTAAGCATATTGTTGTGGTTATCTCTGGTTCTTTAGCATTGTTCATATTTTCAGCTTATCTTTGATAGTAGCAAAGTTGAAACCTTTTGTTATCCGAGATGGTTGAAGTTGTAATTAAGAAGAAATGTAATGTGATCGAATACAATATCATATCACCTTATTCCAATAATAATGTATGAAATGAACATCTATCTTCTATTGCAATTCATGATGATTATCTACAGGCCAAACATTTCGATGGATAGACCATTGGGGTCTTGTATTCGTAATGTAATCTTCAATAGAGTTCTTTGGATATGAAGATTGTCTACTAGAAACATCTCAAGATATAGCTATGTGGTTCTCGTATTCATAATGAGGTCTACTGCATAATTCTTGCATCTTTCAGCTTGGTTTTGAAGATTGACTGCTTTACACATTCTTGATGTATAGGCCATTGAGTTCTTGTATTCACAATGTCATCTTCAGTAGATTTCTTTGGTTATGAAGACTATCTGCTAGAAACATTTTGATTTATTGATATGGGGTTCTTTTATTCATGATGAGTTCTATTACAGAGTTATTTCAGCTATCAGTTGAGTTACGTTTGTGATGACTATCTACTAGCCACATTTTATGTTGTATTGGCCATACATTGTTGTGGTGTTATGAAAGAGTTCATCATACAAGTTGGTTCTAGTGCAACTTAATGATTCATTGAGAGGTGGTTGTTATCTTCATCAAGTTTGTAACATACCCACCCATCCATCCAAGGCAAGGAAGGGTACCTAATGGCAATCTCTGGGGCTTTCACATAAAAATCAGCCCACTCAATAGATTCATATCATTAAAAGAGATGTGTGCAGATGGAAAACAAGAAAATTATGCACAGCGGAATTAAAACATCCACACACATTACTCATGCATACAGCATATCAACAGTCATTAAATTAATATAGTGCATAAGTAAATATATAGGCATAAAAACACTTATCTCTATTTTTCAACTACCCCAACCAACTAGCTATGTCGCTGCAACGTTCCACCCAACCATAGGCTCTTCGACAGCTTATACTTAGTCCATCCAAAAGCCACCCCTGAGCTGGGCATGATTCTCACAAGGAAAGGGAACATTCCAGCTTATTCACAACCAATTGATCATTTCATCTGAGCCAAGCCAATCCATAGCTGGGTTTATCAGGCTACATTTGAACCCTGGATGCTTACTCTCAAGCTCAAGCCAAAACAATGGATTACCCATTACCCATACCCCAATACAATTACAACAGAGGTACTCACAACACAGGGACCACATTGGCTCTCCCAACTGGTGGTTCACCCAAACGAACTGTGGAATTTCGAATTCAACCCCAGGGAGAAAAATCAATTTCTCCCAATGGTTATGATCCTTTCCAATGGCCTAAACGACCTCCAGGAGACCCAAAAACGTTATGTTCTCTTCCCCACTGGTAATCAGCACAAAAACGCCCCTTCCCAGCTAAAAGACGAAGGAGAACGCAGAAAAACCATGGAGGAAAACGCCCAAGCAGCTAGAGCTGCGTGAGGGAGCAAGGCAATGGTGAATAATAGCTTAGAGAGCAATTTCGTGGCTCTTTTCTTGCCCAAGGAGACAAACACGATTTTCCATGAAGGGTGGCTTGCCCATACCCGGATTTGGACAGACATACCTCTCCATTCCCAAGGCATTAACTACCTCAACCAACTCTTGGGAGAAATCAATGGTTGGGTACAAAAGTCAACATGGGTAGTTGAGGGTTTGATGGGTTCTCTCATTGACACTTGGCTTGACTTGACTGGCCCCAAGGGTTTGAATGTTTTCCCTCCCAATTCCTTGAAAAATCATGCCCCCATCTCTTTGTTGCATTGCATAGCTAGTTGTGGGTATTTTTATTAAAATGAATATTACATGATATTGAAGTTCCAAAGTGCCTGGCTAGCACGCAAACCATATGCATCAATAAATCGATGGCGGGGCCTTGGCCTTGAGCTCCTCACCACGATTTCATAACAATATTACATCAATTACATTTGAATGTAATGGGGTAAAAAATGGAGACGTTACATTCCCCTCCCTTTGGAATAACACCGTCCTCGGTGTTCCAATACTTCAAAATATATACCCACTTTACACATGCCTCAAAATTCACAACTGGTGGCAGGTCTGTCCTGCTTTTCATCTCTTTACTTTGAACTTTCAGGATCAAGTCCTCTAGCTTCCACAAGCTTCTCCTGCTAGCTTTGGTCTTCCAGCTCTACAGGTGGGCATTGCTCCGAAGCAATCCCTTCCCTTTATTCACCTTTTAGCTGATCTACAAGTCTAGAATTTCATGGATGCCATCTTTCTTTTTGTCCCGGCAACTATCTGAGGAATATTTCCAGCCCAAAACAAATAGTCTTTGGTCTGCTGCCATGATCACGGTGCACAAATGGCTCTCTCTTTTCTCACCAGCAACACTTGGCTAGTAATAGTTGTAATCAATGGCTTTCAATTTCTCACCTGTGAGACTCATCATGGCAATTCTTGTTAGGACAAGCATAACACAATGTTAAAATTAGTTAATTATTTTCGTAATTGACTTGGAACGTCCATGCTTCACTCATGAGACTTCCACACACTTCATGCTTTCCCACATACACATGAAATCCTTCATGTTCATCCTTTCATAAGAAAATAACTATTTCAGCATTCATAATTCATTTCAAGCAATTAAACACAATTTGTTTTCATTTATGACATGCACTCAACAGTCTTTTGTTTCTGAGATGCATCAGTCAAAAGGAAAGAGAAGAGTAAGAGTTTCCCCCTCTTAGTCTTGTTCCAATCCGGAGTCACACCATCAATTGTGTTTTTATGCTCCTTAGCCTCTTTCACTTCAATGTGAATGCTTGACTTGCCCTTTCTTGGCTATGACACTTTAGTGTCTAAGGTCTGTTTAATGCCTTTCAACTAGGGAAACCTTCCCCATTGTTGCTTACAGAACCTTTGGCTGCTAGGACCCGCACAGTTCCACTAACACCATCTTTCATTACCGCTCATAATGAGCTCTCTTCAGGACGGTCACATGTCCACATGCATCCTCCAGATGCTTTCATAGTCCTTGCTTCCAGTAATACCTACACTCAAACATTGAATTAATTCACATGTTTAGTGTATTTTCATAGGTTTTATCTCTAGACAAGAGTTTGAAAAATCATAATCAAATCATATACACATGTATATTCATAAGCAAGAAGTTGCAAGATAACCAAATACTTATCTGTATCGGATGTCTTCACTTTATTCCACAGGATCCTTCTTTGCTTTCCAAGCATTGGATTTCCCGTGGATACAATAATGAATGTTGGGACAACATGCAAGCTACTCTATAACCATTCGAATAGGAAATGCCAGGCCAGTACACCGACTGGTTTTTATCAATTAATTAAGGAATGTTTGGCCAGCACACCGGCTGCTCCACAACATCAAGTTGTTAATGTTTCCACCAACTATTCTCTGAATTTACCAAGAATTTTATAGCACCCAACCAATTACTCTCTGGCTTTACCAAGAATTTTATAGCACCCAACCAGTTACTCTCTAGCTTTACCAAGAATTTTATAGCGCCCAACCAGTTACTCTCTGGCTTTACCAAGCATTTTTAGCTCCAACCAGTTACTCTCTGGGTTTACCAAGAATTTATAGCTCTTTCAAGGTCCTTGCTTCCTGCAATGGCCAAGGTTTCCAACAAGGAAACAATAGTGTATCAACTTAGCTGTTAGAAGACTTATACCTAAATATTCATTATTTCAAACAAGAAATAAATTGAAATGAATACTTATCTATATTGTGCATTTCCTCGCTACTCCACAGGTTTCCTTCTTTGCTTTACAATCCTTGGATCACCTGTGGGGTGGATGCTTGGCCAACACACCTGCTGCTCCACAACATCATCCGAATAGGCAATGCCAAGCCAGTACGCCGACTGGGTTTATCAGGCATCCCTAAAATAAGTATGCTAAGCCAGTATGCTGATTGGGTTTATCAAGCATTTCGAAAATCAGTATGCTAAGCCAATATGCCGACTGGGTTTATCAATCATTTCAAAAATCAGTATGCTAAGCCAGTACGCCGACTGGGTTTATCAAGCATTTCAAAAATCAGTATGCTAAGCCAGTACGTCGACTGGGTTTATCAAGCATTTCAAAAATCAGTATGCTAAGTCAGTACGCCGACTGGGTTTATCAAGCATACAATAACCATTTCCAAGCCAGTTCTCCGACTGGGTTTGTCAAGAAATAACACCCTTCACCAATACCTCCACAACATGCAAATAACCAATGCCAAGCCAGTACACTGACTGGGTTTGTCAAGCATTAATTTAACAACATGCCAAGCCAGTACACCAACTGGGTTTATCAAGCATCCAGCAACCTTTCGCCACAACACCCAAATAACCAATGCCAAGCCAGTACACCGACTGGGTTTATCAGGCATACAACAACCATTGCCAAGCCAGTACACCTACTGGGTTTATCAGGCAATGAGAACAACATAATATTATTATGTGGCTCCTTCTCTTATGCAAACCAGTGGTTCCCTCCAGGAACTCCATAGGTGACTCACTTAACTGCAGGCTAGCATGGCCCCACAATACCCACTCACACTACACAAGGATGATACCCCTTTTTTGCAACACAATTCCTCAGGCCTATCCATCTCTTCTAGTGTCCTTTAGTGTGAATGTAGAAAGGTTACCACTGCCCATACAGTCCTCTTGAGCACCCTTTCTTCACTTTTCCTCTTACGTGCAACACCAAATTGCATCTGTGTAAGCTGATAGCACAAGAAGGATAAGCAGACTCATCAATATTGCTGCTCAAAGATCATAATCATATTTCATATCATTCACTATCAAGTATTGAAACACCAGGAATGCGTCCATTCCCTTAGGGTGTAGTCAATATTGAAAACCCTAACATAACCCATCACCCGAAAGGTATGCATCCCTTTCCGGTGTGAGCCATGTAGGCCTTAGTCCCACTCAAGCAATCTGAAATAATAATGAAATAATAAAACATGTTCTGCATATTAAATCTAATAACCAGACATGTATATCCTCAGTTAGGGTTACCGAATACTCATTCGTTTTACAAATGTATCTTTCCTTTATTGGCGAAGAATGGGGGCTCCCTTCTCTGAGTCAACAGTCCTTCGGGTTGCCACCCCAATATTTTCACATTCCTTAACCCACACATGCCTTCTTGGCATAATTTTACTGTCTCACTCGCATGCTTTACCAACATGCAGTTCGTCTGAGACATTATCAACGTTTACAATGGCGTTTCACCCAAAACCCATTTCCATAGCATGGGATCCTTCCCATCTAGTTTGGCTTCTGTAGGCCATCACACATGGTCTTCCTGCAATGTGACATCCTGGAACACTTATCAAATAGCCAAACAGTCAACAACATTTAACAATAATTTCAAATTTGATTGCTTCATAACCAATCAATGGCATTAATAATTAAATTCAACATGAATTTACAATTCTGTCTCCTACATAAATTGATTTGCTTAGCAATGAGGCTATCCTCATATTGTTTGGCTCTTGTAAGTGGTATCACTCTGTCCATTATGGTTTCACCCTTGCTACCATACCTGAACATCTACCTACAACATGTCCTCCTGACACAATTCTATATAAGCCAAACAGTCATTGGCAATTATAAGCAAATTCTCAAATCTGAAATTTGTAAATCTATTTTTCTACAGAAATTAGATTTGCAACTATGAGACTATTCTCATAAACTTAAACCGGACAATTTTCCGATTTGTTTCATGCATAAATTACAACCATGAGAACCTTCTCATAACCTTTGGCTTATGCACATGGTAGATCTTGGTCTTTACTATGGACTTATCCTCATTGCCATACGCAAGACTTTTCTACCTAAAAACTGAAACTTCAATCAACCAAACACGTTGTGAGTATCTATGAACATAATCATTCATTGCCATAACAGTCACTGAAGTGATCTCAGAATTATAATACTCAATAATTCAAACACCTTCAGCTGTTTAACATTTGAAATGCAATGAAATATATACATCTCTATATATGCATTAAAAATTGCAAGACACAGTCACACTATCCATGCAATTTAGATAAACAGTAAATACTCATTACTTCACATTTCATGCAATTCTGTCCTTCCAACATAGCACTCTTGGTATCCCATCAACATGTCTACCTTCTTCGTGCAATCTTTCTCCTGCATTCATAGCAGCTTATGAAATGGTTTAAGGATTAGCAATAGTCCACCATTTCATCTATTATCTAACTGCATTGAAACATATATATGTCACACCCATGCATTCACACAATGCATTTCAACATGTGCACCTACACATGCATGCATATTGACAACATTTACCAAATATTTCAATGCACATCTCTTCAATGCCATCTTGCATGATTTCATGAATACTATGCATTCAAACATACTATGGCCTAACCATGATTACTACATACAGCATGCACTACCATGACAGGTCCATAAGTCCTCAGTTGCTTTGGTTGTTAAACTCACAACCAATATTCACAAATGGCATGATATGAATTCATATGAATGCATTGAGGTTTCTAGAAACTATAGGGTGTAAGGCTCCCTACCTTCACCTACCCACACCTCACTATACTTGGTGGGTTGGCATTCACATTCAGGCACTAAATGCAAACCAAATCACCTTAGTTTAAGCTTAGTTGAAGAGACTCACCAAATCCTCTTTCAACATTCATGCAATTAAGCACTATTAACCCCTACCTGCATGGTTGTTATTAATATCGCTTGATGTTACCTGATCAGTCGGCCTCTTACCAAGGCTACTCAGTCCTTTTGCCAACATCATGATCATGGATTTGTTGCACCATCCTCTCTTCATGAGGTTGTATGCAACAATCATCATCCACATCCTTTAGCCATGCTTTGGTTGTCTCTGGTCCTACAACCAATGCGAACACAACTTAATTATTAGAAACCACCATCATTTGATCTTAAGTGGCTCATTGCATATGTAAATCCTCACATTTTTACCAATATGCAATATCATATACATGCAAAAACATTTTCACATGCACTTGTGCAATATGCCATCTATCTATCCCTTTTGCATTTACAGCATTCCTATGCCATAACTTTGTAAAATACAAAAACAATAGCAATAGCGGAGTTAAGGAATTCTCCCTTTCCAATTCCTCATCATGACATGGAGTTCCTCCTCCACATCATAGCTGATCCTTTTCTTGGCTTTCCTACCAAACATATAAGTGATCATTAGCTATGATCTTCTCGTGAATTAGCGATTCCACATATACATACGTGTATAACATTCATTCTTGCTATTTTGCAACATGCAGTCCTTTTTCTATAAACATAAATAGTTTAAGGTGAGGAATCTCCCTCTTATTGACATTGCCTTGCTGCTACCATTGCTCTTCTGCAAGGCATATTACAACCAACTACTCTTAATGCAATTCTTGCTTCTCATCCCAAGCATAGAGAATGCATTTCACACTTTCTTGTAAATCCTTCAATTTTTCACAATCTAGCGCACAAGTTCCATGGCATTTTTCAACTTTCGGCGCTTGAAAAATCTCTCTGAAAAATGGCTGAAATTCCTTGTTTCGGAGCAACTCAACGAGTTCTTCCGACCTGTTTCGGGCCAACTCGTCGAGTTCTTCCAGTCGAAGAATCAGTTTTTTCCTTCTGATCCATTGCGGACCAACTTTCCAAGTCCTTCCGCCATTGCGGGGCGACTTGTCGAGTTCTTCTGAAAATTTCTCTTGGACGCCGAAAAATACTTAGAAAAACCTTCCGCCGTTTCGGACCATCTTGCTAAGTTCTCCCGCTGTTTCGAAGCAACTCGCCAAGTTCTTCCGAAATTTCTTCTTTGACGCCGAAGACACTTAGAAATTTTTTCGGACCAACTCGCCAAGTCCTTCCACCATTGCGGGGCAACTTGCCGAGTTCTTCCGATAGAACTCAGCTTTTCCATCCGAAATTTTTCCATCTTTCCGCCAAACTTATTGATTTGTTTTTCCGCGTTGCGGAACGACTTGCCGAGTCCTTCCGCAGTTTCGGGCCAACTCGCCAAGTCTGGCCGCCGAAAACAATTAGAAAATTTTTTGAAAATTTTCTTCCTTTCCCCGGGCACTTCCGCAACTTCGGGCCAACTTACCGAGTTCTTCCACCGTTGCGGAATAACTCGCTAAGTTCTTCCACAGTTTCGGCGAACTTATTGATTTCCTACCGCATTGCGGAACAACTTGCCGAGTCCTTCCACCATTGCGGACGAACTCACCGAGTTTTTTTTTTTTTTTTCCGCCGACTCAGTTTTTGGCCAAAACTGATAGACATTTAGAAAATTTTGAAATTTTTCTTAACTATCAGTGCTGAGCAGGAAGCATACTTACCTCTGCAATTTGTGACAGGTAGCCCATGAAGGCCCAATGCTGCAACCAGCAGCTCTGATACCATTTTGTAACGTACCCGCCCATCCATCCAAGGCAAGGAAGGGTACCTAATGGCAATCTCTGGGGATTTCACATAAAACTCAGCCCACTCAATAGATTCATATCATTAAAAGAGATGTGTGCAGATGGAAAACAAGAAAATTATGCACAGCGGAATTAAAACATCCACACACATTACTCATGCATACAGCATATCAACAATCATTAAATTAATATAGTGCAGAAGTAAATATATAGGCATAAAAACACTTATCTCCATTTTTCAACTGCCCCAACCAACTAGCTATGTCGCTGCAATGTTCCACCCAACCATAGGCTCTTCAACAGCTTATACTTAGTCCGTCCGAAGGCCACCCCCGAGCTAGGCATGATTCTCACAAGGAAAGGGAACATTCTAGCTTATTCACAACCAATTGATCATTTCATCTGAGCCAATCCAGTCCACAGCTGGGTTTATCAGGCTACATTTGAACCCTGGATGATTACTCTCAAGCTCAAGCCAAAACAATGGATTACCCATTACCAATACCCCAATACAATTACAACAGAGGTACTCACAACACAGGGACCACATTGGCTCTCCCAACTCGTGGTTCACCCAAACGAACTGTGAAATTTCGAATTCAACCCCAGGGAGAAAAATCGATTTCTCCCACTGGTTATGATCATTTCCAATTGCCTAAACAACCTCCAGGAGACCCAAAAACGTTATGTTCTCTTCCCCACTGGTAATCAGCACAAAAACGCCCCTTCCCAGCTAAAAGACGAAGGAGAATGCAGAAAAACCATGGAGGAAAATGCCCAGGCAGCTAGAGCTGCGTGAGGGAGAAAGGCAATGGTGAATAATAGCTTAGAGAGAAATTTCATAGCTCTTTTCTTGCCCAAGGAGACAAACACAATTTTCAATGAAGGGTGGCTTGTCCATACCCGAATTTGGACAGCCATACCTCTCCATTCCCAAGGCATTAACTACCTCAACCAACTCTTGGGAGAAATCAATGGTTGGGTACAAAAGTCAACATGGGTAGTTGAGGGTTTGATGGGTTCTCTCATTGACACTTGGCTTGACTTGACTGGCTCCAAGGGTTTGAATGTTTTCCCTCCCAATTCCTTGTAAAATCATGCCCCCCTCTCTTTGTTGCATTGCATAGCTAGTTGTAGGTATTTTTATTAAAATGCATATTACATGATATTGAAGTTCCAATGTGCCTGGTTAGCACGCAAACCATATGCATCAATAAATCGATGGCGGGGCCTTGGCCTTGAGCTCCTCACCACGATTTCATAATAATATTACATCAATTACATTTGAATGTAATGGGTTCAAAAATGGGGACATTACAAAGTTCATGAGGCGAAGTGTGTTCTCATTCGCATCTTATGGAGAATTATGGAAGTTGTCATCAAGGGGGGTGTTAAGGTGATGTCGCCTTCTTCTATTTGTATTATTTCTCCTAGCCATCATTGCACCGAGTGAAACGAGGTGCTCTACAACCCAGTATGGGGGAGATCCTGTAACGTTTGTCCATGTTTGTCCTTATAGTCGGCCATAATAAATAAAGTTTGTCTTTAACATAATAATAAAAAATAATAAAAATATTATGTCGGCAATTAATAAAAGGACGTGTATTTTCGTTTGAATTAAGTTCTAGGCTACATAATACATGGACGTGTATTTTCGTTTGAATTAAATCCTAGGCTATAAACGTGTCTTTATTATTGTCCGCCATTAATTAAAATGTAAAAAAAAAAATGTAATGGAAAGTATTTAATGAAAAGTAAAAAAGTAAAATGTATCGGCGGCCATTAATTAAAATGTAAAAAAAACTAAAATTATGGAAAGTGTTTGAAAAAAATCCATGTCGGCTCATAAAATAAAATATTATGAAAAGTAATTAAAAAATATGTTCGTTTATAAAATAAAAAATTAAAACTTAAACCCGGATCTATCAATCAAGAGATTAAATTTCTTGAGTTTAAATTTAAAAAAAGAAATACACCTCAAGAAATTGGATCCGTCTTGATGCTTGATAGATACGGGTTTAAGATGGATCTATGTTGGTTAAGGGGAGTGTTGGAATATGTAATCATGAAATGTGGTGTATTGTTGGTGTAATATCAAATAAATGCATAAATAACTCTAATATTATAAATTAGAGTTATCTCACATGCATCATGTAATAAAATCTCTTATTATCATTCTTTATATAAGAGAGGTGGAAAGCTATTTATCCCACGTGTTATGGGATGTAAATATTACATACCACTAACTATATAATAGAGGTGAAGGAGACCCTTTTGGGTATGTGTGATATATTGTGTTATGTTGTGGAAACACACATCACATGTTGTGTATGTCATTTGTGCACACATGATTGTGGCATGAAGTGTAGATGGAGTGTGATGTGATGCATATGTGAGGATGCCATGTATTATAAGATGGAGATTTTTGAAGAATAAGAAGACCATATATTTCTCGTAGGTGTTTCCACATTTGAGGTTTAACCATGTATATATGGTGTATAATTAATTTCTCTTGTCTCTTGTTTCTTACATGATTGTTTATTGCTTGTATAGATAGAAGACTAGACTAGTAGATTCTTGCTTTGCATATTATCAAACATATTGTTGTATGTTCATGCATATTCTCAATATTCTCACATGAATGCTACTAAAATTTTGATTTACAACACTTTTGTATCAAGTTGGCCAAGAATCTTGTATTATGTGATCAGAAAAGCACATCAACACAAAGTACCATATGTTTTGACATCATGCCAATACCATTCATTTATACATTGTTCTGCAAGCAAGCACACTGCACACATCTTCAGCAAAGTGCTTGGAAGAGAAAAGCTTGAAAAGTTCAAAAATATGCTTAGACGCACAAACACCCCTTCGATCCCTAATCCATAGGGATTATGGTACATTGTAGATTATTGTACAGTTACTTAGATTATTTCAATTGCTTAATAAATATGCAGAGTCGTAGAGAATAGGAACAAATCTTTTGATGTGAAAACCAAAAGTCACATCTCTCGTGTGTGTGTGTGTGTGTGTGTGTGAGGCTCTCATTAATAGGAAGCATCCAAACATTGCACTTATACAAGCCTATTAGTTTTTTACATATTTTTTTTTTATTCCATGAAATTTTATGATATTTGTAAAAATAGTTTTTTTTTACACTAAATTTCTAAAAAATGGACATGCCAATTGTAAAAAACACCTAAAAATGTAAGTAAAAATAAAATTCTCTCAAAAAAATGGTGTTTTCATGTGGTTTTTTAGCATTTTAGAGAAGATTCTCTTAAAGTACATGTTTTACTCACAAACTACATGTCTTATATGCAATAGTGTTTACAACGTTATGTTGATGCATTGATTGTCCAAGAAGATAGTGTGTTAGTATATCTAGTGTTGATCTACAAAAGAAACATTATTGTATTAGCATATCAAATGGGTTTGTGGGTCTCAAAATTTCCGCAAAGAGATCTCAAAGTTAGTTTTGTAAGGTTTACTGTGATTATCAAAGTGTGGAATGAGTTGATATCCATTTTCCCTCAAGGTTTAAATATGTTAGTTCATATCCATGATTTTTTTAGCTTTTCACATTTTTACTTTAAAGAGATGATAAACCCTAACTTGTTACTAGCACCAAAGATTCAAAGATGTTTCACTTGTTAAATGGGCATTAATTAATGCCCCAGGGAATTATCTTAAAGATCAAACCTTGATGCCCCAAAAAGTACTCACTGTAACTAATCTATAGTACTAGTGATGTCTAAGCAATCGTGGAGAGATTAGAACCAAATATGTTTCAATTGTTAAATGGGCCCTTAACCAACATGCCAAGGAATGGTCTTAAATATCAAAAGTTGATGTGCGGAAAGGTACCCACTATGACTAAACTACAACACTAACAACTTGGCAACCATGGCAGGTATTTTAACTAGAGATCTATCATTTATTAAATGGGTCCTTAACCGACGTACCAAGGAATGATCCTAAAAATCAAATCTTGATGTACACAATGTAAACGAAGAATGAAAATGAAAATATTTATTAGATACAATAATTTACTTAATATTGTTCATTTATATTTTATATAATTATTATTTATTAATATAATAAAAAAATATTATATTATTTTTTATTATTAAATAAATGTTATATAAAAATATTAATTAAATATTAAAAATAAAATAAAAACCTTTATAGATTAGATGCAATCAAATCCAAAATTGGAAATTACAAGGTTAAGATGAGATAATGTAAAAATCATATAATCTATAGAATTGTGAATTTTTAAATGAACAAGTAAATATGTGAGATTGGAAATTACAAGGTTAAGATAAGATAACATAAAAATCTTATAATTTATAGAATTGTGAATTTTTAAATGAACAAGTAAATATGTGAGAAAGTTGTTAATTCTTATTAAATATATAAATTAAAAAGTTAATAAGTTTTAACTTGAATATAAATATTAAAAAAGTAGATGATAAATTATAAGAAATAATTTTTTATATAAAATTTGTTACATAAAATTATTCTTATTAAAATATATAAAATTGATACATCAAAATCAAAACTTCATATAAGAAGTGATAATAACCATTTTTTATTTTTTTTAAAATAAACAAAAGTTAAAAATAGCATGAGAAGATTGTTATATGACACTTTTAAAAAATTATAAATTAAATCTTTTTATTTTATTTTTTGTTTTAAAAATAAAACCATACTATGAAAGATGTATATCTTATCAATCGTTTTTTTTACTAATAAAAAATAAAATAAGCAAATTTTATTTTTAATTTTCTAAACAATTAATAAATTAATTTGAGAAAACATATAAAAAAAATTTCAAGCATAAAATTGAATTTTTTTGGTAAGTTAGACGATCCTTCTATTGCCAAAAAAAATATTTACAGAGAAAACAAAGCCCTCCCAACACAGGGAAAAAAAGCCTGAAAATCAGAGAAGTAGTCTCCCTCGAAAGGAAACGAGACTAAACCATAAAGTTTGAGAATTCTTCAGAAGTCTTAGAACAGAATTATCCATGCTAACAGAGTTTATAAAGTAGTCTTAGAACAGGAAAAAAAACTAGGAATAAACAACAAAAACCTGGTGCAAAGACCATAAGTTGATTACTTAGGAGTCCCATTGGTTGAGCCTGTCTCGAAGCTTAGGCCCAAACGTTTGCCAATTTCCATCTGGTTGCTCAGGATGCGTTGTAGGAGTAGCAACATGTCGTCCTATTGGAACACGATTTCCCCATGCTGCTCATCTTTCTCCACTAAGGTGCAACCCAGTATCATCTTTTGCAACCAATATAGATCCAGGGACTTCTGATAGAGAGTGAGGCGGCCACGAGAAGAGCCAGGGTCAGGGACAAGGTCCTTAAATTCCTTTTTGATCTCGTCCTCCTCAGTGCAGATTCTATCCACATCCGTTTCAACCTCTGCACGTTGAATTCTCTCTTGCACAGACTCAGGAATTTCCTTCTTATATCTCCTACACTTATCCACTAACTGCTGCTGAAACCGAATGGGAGGAGTCATGGTTTCCTTCAGACAGAACTCGAACAAGGTTGAGGCACGACGGGGGTTCTTCCTAGGAGGCATAGTGAACGAGGGAAGGGAAAAGGCAGTCACCACAGCAAACGGGCTTGAGTGGGAGAGAGAACTGTCGCAAGCTTCGACCACAAGCAGGAGGAATGAGACAGGGGAATGTAGGGGTTCACGAGCGCAGACACACCGGAATATATTCCCCATAGCCAAAGTAAACTTGGCCGTAAGAAATCCCCACCAGCCGAGGGGAGGGAGCGGAAAGGTCGAGCACAAAAGAGGAAACAAGATAGAAAACTCAGAGCAATGCCAAACCCGATGAAGCGATGACTTACCTGGGAGGGTTAGAGTTAGGGTGGTGTCACTAAGCACGAATTCAGGCTCCTGTTGATCAGTCTGAATGCCAACCACAGTCTTCAGAGTAACAAGTGCGTCCAAAACGGTGAAGGATTTCAAAAATGAGCCCTGGTCCCTTCTGCAGCGCTTCATAACACTAGCCAAAATCCAATAATGACTGTTTATGCAGGAGATTTGGTGATCTCACCACCAATCCTCCTCTGTCCTGAGAGTGAGCGTGGCCATTATGAGCCATTTACGTCGACTTGAATGAGCCGGCATACTTCTACAGGGGCAGAACAGTACCTCAGTGTTGGAGAGGAGACTGCCTGCAGAAGGCATGATTAACATCGGGCAAAGAGTGATGATGTGGAAGCACGAGGGTCTAGGCTTCCAGCCACGTGCTCCTCATCATCCCACCCGTCAATTCCACTATCCACCCGCCGTGGGGAAAGCATAAACTTAAATTAATACAAACACTTCGATATATATATATAGTGTACTCTTACTTTGGCAGCATGGAGTAATAAAATATATGCTTGTATAATTTTTATGTCAATATCACAACTCATTTTTATATGAAGTTATATAAAAAGAAACTTAAACCTTTCGTGAAATTTTCAAAGGATTAATGAAATTTATATAAATTTATAAAAAATTTACAATGTGTGTTTTCACATAGAAATCATCTATAGTGAAAAGGTGTATATATTAAGTATGGTCCCTTTTTAATATGTAAATATCTTTTATCTATTTAAATCCCCATCTATAGTGAAAAGGTATATATATTAAGGATGATACCTTTTAATATGTAAATATCTTTTATCTATTTAATTTAAACATCTAATTTTTATTTTTTTAATTTTAATTAATTGAAATATATCTATTTGATTTGACATTTAAATTAATATTGAAAAAAAAAATAGTTTTTAAAATCATTTTTATTTTTATATATAATAAAAAGAAATTATAATCTATAACCTGTAAAATTTGAGGTTAAATGTTGCTTTTTATTTGAGAAACCCTTTATATTGGAGTGCATTTATTTTCGTTTATTTTCAGCTCTTGCAGGTTTTGTGCTTTTTTCTTTTCCACCTTTATGGGTTAGATTCATCGCTAACATTAGCTTGCTTATTTTATGTGTCGTAATAATATAGATTTGTTTTTGTTTGAGAGGCATACACTTGTCAAAGTTTTGCTAATAAATTCCAAGGAGAATCCACTTTCGATGTTAGTGTTTGTATAGCATCTTTTAATTTATGGCAATCCCTCCACTTTCGCGCGGCAAATGTCATTTTCTAACCATACCGAAAAGGGCGATAGCCAAATACCAACTCGTGAATGATGTGCACGATGGTCAATAGGAACAGCAGACCAATAATGGACATCACCAATCCAAATTTGACAAGTCACGATCTCGATTTTGCCTGGGCATTTATATATAGGATAAAAACCCAAAGTGACGAGCGTCGGACAGGGACGGGAGCGGCGAGAGGATTGAGTGGCAAATGAGCTCAATATTATATAAAACTATCAGTATAGTGGATGTAGACTGTTTTGAAGATCATTGGTACTGATAATATTTTTAATTTATATATGTCTGGCTTTGGTATAGTACAAACTTCATTAAATTTGCGATCCACGTTGCCACATAAAATGTTTGTTTGTACGACTTGACTTTTATCTTTAGAACCCCACACAAAACCACCTGTACTCCAGTGGAATCTAACCAGCCATATGCATCCAACAAGAGCATCGTAAGAAACTGATACTCATTTTGCTGTTAAAACGTTGACTCGCATAAATCATTGGATGCTTTCTATCTAGGTTAATCAAGTATTTTTTAATTTAAAATTAATGCAAATAATTATATCGATAGGTGTTTATATCTTAGAATTTGGGGTGGATTATAATTTATGCTTTTCTTAGACCGAAAAAGGATCTCTTAATTTAAAATTAATGTAAATAATTATATCGATAGGTGTTTATATCTTAGAATTTGGGGTGGACTATAATTTATGCTTTTCTTAGATCGAAAAAGGATCAAGGAAGAACTTTCCCCATAATGGAACATCATTGTAATCTATCCCCATAATAATGTGCTTTGAAATTATCTCTATAAGTATAAAGATAGTTTTATAACAGCTATGGCCTCTTTTACCAATATATTGCTACTCTGCCCATAATGGAACATCATTGTAATCTGCCCCATAATAATGATGTGCTTTGGAATTATCCCTATAAGTATAGAAATAGTTTTATAACAGCTGTGGCCTCTTTTACCAATATATTGCTATAGATTGGTTGAAAGTTTATATAGTTTTCTTGGGCCTAAAATATATTGCTATAGATTGGTTGAAAGGTTATAAGTTTTTTTGAGGTTTAGGCTGTGTGTTACGAATAGAAGTAATATATTTCAATTAATTTTTTAATTATTTATATTTTAAATTTATTTTAAAATGTAAAAAAATAATTGGATTATTAAAATTTAGAAGAATTATTAAATTATTAAAATTGCATAATCTAGATATTCAAGCTAAATTTATTTATACATTCAACAATATTCATTGTTTTTATGCATTAAATTAGGATCCAAATCTCAGAACATGTAAATTACTTACCTTATGCATATATACTTTATAATCAAATTTACTGAATATTCGAAATTATAAAATTTCAAAAGCTAAATTTATTTATACATTCAACAGTACTACTCATTGTTTTTATGCATTAAATTAAGATCCGAATCTCCGAACATGTAAACTACTTACCTTATGCATATATATACTTAATAATCAACTTTACTGAATATTCTAAGATTATAAAATTTCAAAGCTCTCTGACAAAGTTGGGGTGAAACGTTTTTAATTAAAATTACTTTTTAATTTCACCGCATAATCTATGTCAACAGTTTATTAACACCCGCTGCAAATTCAAAATTCACCATCCGTGGCATTGTTTGCAGCCTACAAATTCACCTCAATAGGCTGTCTATAATTCTACATCTGCCTATGTCAATAGTGTGAATACTATTTTGTAGTTGCAGAAAGGAGTGGGTTTTTTAATGATGAAAACTGGTAAGCTGCTTCAAAATGAGGAAGATACTCCATATTCGTAACATGTCTCTCTGAGAGTACCTGTGTTTGAAGCATGATTATGATCTTCAAATCAACAATTCACTGAAAAGGGCAAGTCCGTCCAGAATTTGCATGACCTCAATCAACTTATACAAGTAACTGATTTGAAAAGTGTTGAATATATGTTAGAGGATTAAATTATCAAATTGCAAATATCTTAATTTGATAATTATGATGCAATTTTTAAGAGAGACACTTCGTGTTAATAAGCTCGAAGAAATCAATGCTTGCAACTTTGATTTGAAAAGTGTTGAATATATGTTATTAAATTATCAAATTGCAAATATCTTAATTTGATAAGTATGATGCAATTTTTGAGAGAGACACTTCATGTTAAGAAGCTCAAAGAAATCAATGCTTGACACTTTCAAAACATCTGGATGGATAAATCAAAAGAGAAGCCTAAAGCACTACCTGTAAAATTGGGTGACAGTGTTCTATCCTTTATTGGGACTCTAATCCTGCTTCTACATCTATTCATGCATCACTAAATAGGCATGGATTACCATCTCCTAAGTTTGAAAAGCATATTGGGGACATTGTTTCAACTCCGTTGGATGGGATATACAAGTTGTGGACTTAGTAAGCAGGGGCATGGAATAGTCTATTGTGCATTTGATATTTTGATACTTCATCATCAAATGCAAGACATCATGATAATAAACGAGATAATGCACTATTTATGGATTCATCTATTGATAATATGTCTTCATTTGACTCTAATACCTCTAATGATTCTTCTATTGTTTAGTCCAAAGGACCACAACCTGCACTTTTGTTCATCGAGCACCGAATTCTGTCATCCAGATCTCAATCGTGTCAACACCCTTATCATTGTGATTGGAAGCATTCTTGCTCTCCATCTAGGGATTGAAATTCCTACTAGTATGCTCGTAGTGCCTTATCAATCGTTAGTGAAGAGGCGTGAAAGGCCAAAACTCATATCAACACTAACAAGTAGGCCTTAGGGTTGGATTGACAATTGGCCATGGCAACAATACACTTGATTTGTTCATTGTACATACAACAATATAATCCTCATCATTTTTTTAATTGATGGTGCCATTTTTATTGTTACTTTGAGCAAAAGACTTTATGAGAGGACCATCATGGTACATATAATGTTTGGAGCACTTGTTGAGCTACGCTGCTTAATGGCTATATTTTCATATCTATAACTGATCTCATTTTTTATTTGATCATATTTTGTTCAATACTCTATCATAGTATCTTATTTTGCTTACTATCTATATGTATAATCTTGCTAACCCTTGTTGTGTAAAAGCAATTTCATATGCTCCTCTATATTTCAAATATCATGTCACATATTTTTTTTCTTGATCATTATGGACTTATCATGTTCAATATATGATTTGCTCTTGGAATTTCTTTTGTGCGTATTATCTATCTATTTACTTCACTTTCTCCATAGGAGTATTTTGTGAACAGTTGTGGGACAGCTTGATTCTGTCATTCCTTCCTATCTTAAGCATAATGTTGTGTTTATCTCCGTTTATTTAGCATTGTTCATATTTTCAGTTTATCTTTGATAGTAGCAAAGTTGAAACCTTTTGTTATCCGAGATTGTTGAAGTTGTAATTAAGAAGAAATGTAATGTGATCAAATACAATATCATATCACCTTATTCCAATAATAATGTATGAAATGAACATCCATATTCTACTGCAATTCATGATGATTATCTACAGGCCAAACATTTTGATGGATAGACCATTCAGGTCTTGTATTTGTAATGTAATCTTCAATAGAGTTCTTTGGTTTTGAAGATTTTCTGCTAGAAGCATCTCAAGATATAGATATGTGGTTCTCATATTCATGATGAGGTATACTACAGAATTCTTGCATCTTTCAGCTTGGTTTTGAAGATTGATTGCTTGACACATTCTTGACGTATAGGCCATTGAGGTCTTGTATTCACAATGTCATCTTCAGTAGATTTTTTGGGTTATGAAGACTATCTGCTAGAAACATTTTGATGTATAGATATGGCGTTCTTGTATTCATGATGAGGTCTATTACAGAGTTCTTTCAGCTATCAGTTGAGTTACGTTTGTGATGACTATCTACCAGCCACATTTTTTGTTGTATTGGCCATAAATTATTGTGGTGTTATGCAAGAGTTCATCATACAAGTTGGTTCTAGTGCAACTTAATGATTCATTGAGAGGCAATTGTTATCTTCATCAAGTTCATGAGGTGAAGTGTGTTCTCATTCGCATCTTATGGAGAATTATGGAAGTTGTCATCAAGGGGGGTGTTAAGGTGATGCCACCTTCTTCTATTTGTATTATTTCTCCTAGCCATCATTAAGGCAGAGTGTTGGACTATTTAATCATGAAATGTGATGTATTGTTGGTGTAATATGAAATAAATGCAAAAAATAACTCTAATATTATAAATTAGAGTTATCCCACATGCATCATGTAATAAAATATATTATTATCATTCTTCATATAAGAGAGGTGGAAAGCTATTTATCCCACATGTGTTATGGGATGGGTACCCGCACGAAGCTGGTACTCAAAAAGGCCGCAACAGTAACACATGAGCGGAAAAAAAAAGCGACGTGCACGCGCTTCCAAACGCGTGCACGCGTCGTGGCTTCGGCAATGCCAAACATCCACATGGTTGAGCCCACGTGGACAAAATGCGTGTGCACGCGTTATTAACGCGTACGCCCAAAGGGGCACACATGTGTTAATGACGCGCGTGTGCCCCTGTTTTTTATAATAAAAAAATAGAGCTCACAGATTTGTCATTTTCAACAAACCCGCGAGCGCACGGTGGCCAAACAAGCACCCCGCGAACGCGTCCTTGAGCACCCAAAGGCCTCCTCAATGCCACCATTTTGCACCTCCACCACCTTGCCAACGTTTTCTCCAGGTAGGTGCCCGTTGAAGCATGAATTTGTTGTTGTTTTTGGTTTTTTTTTTCCATTTCAATTTTAATTTAAAAAAAAATACACGATCCATTAAAAAACCAAAAAACATTCATTGCAGACCATCTACACCTAACAACATGGCAAACACACCTGAACCATCAAATGAAACTAATGAAACTAATGAAACCAATGAAATCCGACCTTCCGAAGACAACATTGGAACGGACAATGAACCGAATGAAAACCCCGAAGATCAATTGCACCAAGATTTAAATCAATTGAGGGTATTAAGCGATGAATTGAAGAGCACCAAGGAACCCTCTCAGGTTTCCTTGGCTTCATCATTGCAAAACATTATTGATTCCATCAACATGGCACATAGTGAGATCACAAACCTGAGCCAATACAGGGCTCGAATGAGGGAACACTACTCCACTAGGATGTCCAAGGAACAGATAAAATACCTCAACATCACCAAAGCCCAGTTGTACAGCAAATTCATAGTTTCCTCGATAGGACAACCTCCAAATGTGAGGAAGAGACGAGTTTGCATGGACTAGTGTATTTACCAGCCATGGAGAGATAACTAGAGAAAGTGATGGTTTATGGTGTTTGATAGGCCCCCATGCAAGAATTTGGAGGTCCCATAGTATTTCCTTCGGAAATTATCGGTTGAGTTTGAGCTAGGCTACCATGTCAACTATTTTGACATCACTAAGTTTCAAGGTGTCGGTCTTGGCTCTTCCCAAGATCGACCTCAGGCCCGCTGTAACCCACTTAGAGGACTTCCTACACCCAGGAAAGAGCCAAACCCCCCTCCTCAGCCGCCCAGGTTTGGTAGAAGCCTAGATGAGATCAATGACTCAGTTAAACGTGCCACACATCATTTTCTTAGACATACCACATTTGTGGCTATGTCTTCACAAAGCTGGGAAGCCATTGATCAGACATACATAGTTGCACCGTCTATGGGTGGTGTCCAGGACATGACAGGTACAGGTGGAACCCAGGCGGGGCCTTCTAGTTCTACTGGAACAACGACACATCGTTGTTCTCACTATGGTCATTCTTTCCATGGTCCTACGCAGCATCATGCCACAGAGAGCTACATGGATCAGGTTAGCTATTGTTTTATTTAATGTTCAAGTATTTGTTGTATTTTATTTGATATCGTATTGTTTAATATATTTAACTTTGAATTAGACATTGTTGACTTTATTTGTTTTAATGCACAGTTATTCAAGGCCGAGTCTCCAACCTCCAGGTGGGAGGACATCGGTTCCTTTGACCTCGACCGAACCATGGCAGCAGCAAGGATATTGCGGCACCATACACACAAGTAACTTCTTTACTTTGAATAATTAAATCATGTTACGAGTAATTTGTGTTCCTTAATTACAAATTAATTAGCACTGAGTAATTACCATATTATCATCGTATTTTACATTTGTGTTTATCATAGTGTCTAAATTATTTGAGAGTTATAAATTCATATAATCCAACCAAAAAAAAATGAAACCTTATAAAACATGAAAACCTAAGAAAACTAGAAACATATGTTCATGTTCACTTTAGGCATCCTAGACCTCTACTGATTATAGAAATGGGAGATAAATTTCCAAAATTTGTCATTCTTACTTGACCAATGATGAGCCCGCAGCTGGGGTTTTGGTGATGCCCGCAATGTCCTTCATCCTCAGACTACCATCCAATGCTTGCTTGCTCTTCCTGTGCTTGACCAATGCCATGTGTGTTATTGATGCTTTTCCATTTGTCACCATGTCATCCAAGTTATTTTTTCCATGTACTCTCCTTGTCCAAATCATCTTCAAATGACCACAGTATGGATCATTTTACTCTTGGCTCAATGGGTGTGCCAATGGCTCCAATGCCCATCACTTTGTCCACCAAATCAACCTTTACTGCCATGTCCTTATGCCATGTGTTCTTCAAGCTTAAACTTTGTCATTAATGTTGTCATCAATGACAATAATAGACAACCATATTCATCAAGCTCTCCTCAATCTCCCAAAATCTTCACACATTGCTTCCTTAAAAATGAAACTTGTCTTCTATTTATGCTCTTGTCTTCTATGAAACTTGTCTTCTATTTATAGTTTTATCATTAAGATGATTAAACAAATCAAATATGATTTATTTAATTATGGCAATGCCATGTCACCTTATTTAATTTTAATTCCATGCCATGTCACCTTCTATCCTTTCAGAATATTAAATGTGAGACACACATATGCCCTTAAGATGCCCGCGATGCACTCTTAAAAATGCCCGCAGTGGGCTCCACTTTGATGCCCGCAAGGGCCATCAACACATGCCTATATTGGTCTTGGATTATGCATGCAATGGTCTCATGTAAATTCCCGCAGGCCCTTATCAATATGCTCGCAATACACCACAAATTACCGTAGAGGGTGCTTCAAAGAATGCCCACAGGGTCCTTTTGATTATGCCCGCAATGGTGCTTTGAAATGCCTGCAAGGGGCCTTCCAAATTCCCACACATCTTCCTTGTCCACCTAATCATCTTGTCTTTGTTCTCTAATCTTATGTTTTCCAATTCATCGTCCTCCATGTCACCAAGTTATCAATCCTTCTTGTCACCAAGCATGTCCTCCTTGTCATGTTCCATGTCATCAAACACCATGCTTGACAAGTCATCAAGCTTGCTTGCTGGTCACTTTTCTTTGTCTTATCCTTAACTTACCATGTCCTTCTTCCATGCTTTTCATAAACACTTGTCATGCTTGCCACGTTTGATGCTTTCCATGTTTGTCATACTTGTCACCTTTTCCATCCCTCAATCCATGTCACCATCTCCATTGTGCTTGCCATAATGTGTATGCTCCATGTTCTTAACTCTTCCATGTATTTGTCATTAATGTATTGTCATCAATGTCATTTATCAAGTCCTTGTCATCAATGTCATTTATCAAGTCCTTGTCATCAATCCTTTGTCATGTCTCCACTTTGTCAAGTCTTCTACACTTGTCATGCTTTCTTGCAACTTGTCAAGTCATCAAAGCTTGTCATGTTTACCATTTTTCCACTCAAGTCTTTGCCATGTCATCACTTCCCCCTTTGTCCTTAACGTGTTGTCATCAATGACAACTTCGGCCATCAAAAAATTCAAGCATAAATTGTCAACCTTCTTTGTCAAATTATCATGGGCCCAATCCATTTTGGGTCAAAGGACACGATCCCCACAACCATGTTCTTTAGCAAGTCATGAACAAATAGACTGCACCAATACAATAAAAACGTTATATAATATCCAAAGCCCATCAAACCACTATCATCTAACTTGAATATAAATTAATTGCAGTCATGTTTTTTAAGTACCATCGTTGTCATTCTCATTTGCATTGTGTTTAATATTGTTAATATTGTTTTTATAAATTCAGTCTAAAAATTGTAGTGTTCGCACAGGTGTCCGCAGTCTCCAGCGACCAGCCATTGCCACCGGGGATCAGTAGATCTCCATGTACGCAAGTATCGTGTGTATTAAAGCATAAATTCAATTTCAAATATGATGACTTGTCCGTGTATATTTATATTTTTCTATATTAAACTATGAGGTTATAAATGTGTATGCAGGTGCGAGCACCTCGGCTTGGCAGTGTCGTTATTCCTCTCTCCCTGGCCTTTCGGCCACCTTATATTCCAGTTGTATCCTCTGCATACATGACCCATTCCATGCATCCCTCCCCGCCCCCTTCCATCCAGCCCCCCCCTCCTATATAGCACCACAGTTACATCCAACTCCCCCTTACGTTTCATATCCAGCTCCATCTCCACATCAATTTCCCATGTTCCCACGCTCCCCCATCTGACCACGACACACCACCCATCCATAGTCACCCATCCCTCCACCGCAACACAGACCTATCCCCCCCCACATTCCCCCACAACACTCGCTTCCTCTTCCAAGGTGCCCCGATCCATACTACAGCCAGTTGGGTTTATAGCCGTAGACATGCACCTCCACTTCGCCCACCCTAGTCCATGCCTCCATCTGCCACCCCCCCTTCTTCCACTGTGCCCCCCAATGGTGTATCCACCGTCGATGTGGCTACATCCTACCCTATACCATCCACCCTAGCATCGAAGCAGGTTGTCCAGTCGACTGCTCCATCCGCCAGCCCTAAAGACCAATCGGTTGTGTTCATGGTGAGATTAACTAGTTTATGAAAATCTCATTGAATTTTAACGAAAATTACTATATGCATCTAATTTCATCATTTATCTTATTGTTCTAAATGTTGCAGGGTGGAATTGATGAGAGACTAGGAGCACGGAGGAGGGAGACCCCCTCACGACTTACAGTCTCGCATGCGGTGAGTTATCTAAGAATTGAAAACTATTTTTATTTTTAAATTATGTTTTATACTTGTATAATTGCCAGGAAAAGTTTGACATATTATTGTTGTTGTTTGAGGGCTCAGGGGGACGTGGTCCAAGACACCCGAAGGACCCAGCTTCCTCTAGCACGAAGAAGAGGAAGATCGATTTTGGAGATGCACCTAGGAGCTCTTAGGGTGGGCAGGAGGATTGAGAGACCCTCCTATGTACACTAGCCACGATGTGGCATTTTGGGCACGAGTTGCCATATTTTGTATAGGGCACCATGGGCCATATTTTGTATAGGGCATGAGTTTCCATATTTTGTACAGGGCATGAGTTTCCATTATATAGACGTTGGGAATGATGTTCCATTTTTCCAAAAAATGTACATGATTGGATGATTTTTTCATATTAATAGACGAATCTGCACTTGTCTATATGACTTTGTCTTTGATTACATTTTTGCATACATGATTTTGTCTTCAATAACAATGTCATGGAAAAAAATTCACATACATATAGATGTTATTTCTAGACACCAAGTGACCTCAATATGAGTCCCTTGTATTTGAATGGGTCTTGCATATTTTCCTTTCAGCAACAACATACCTAACCAAGCAAACTAAGGAGTGATATTTACATTACAAAGTGTTGTGACTTTAGTGCTACAAAAATAAAAAATAAAATAGGAGACGATGACCTCTTCCAACTTAAACTTGTAATGGTTATAATAGTCAATTCTATCAAGCATTGCATCACATATTATATCAAATTAACCTAGATATATGAGAAGTTCATATGTGTGCTTGGATGGAAGGGTTAACCAAATCACTTGAATTAGTTCAAACATGAGGAGCGTGCATAGGCGCAATTGGATTGAGCAATAAAAGAGAATTGTTAATGTAGTTACATATGGATCATTCTTTGTGTGTTAGTATGTGCCTTTAATGAAAGCATGGTTAATGTGTTGAACTACTACTTGCACAAGTTGGCATTGACCCTTAGTGTTGATAATGTCTTCAATGTTTTGTTAATATTGATAATCACTCTTTGTAATTTAAGTATCTTGGATTTTTTGACGTTAAGACACATATTGAACATAGTCAACTCAATGGTTCAAGACATCATTTTACCCCATGATCCATGGAAGATTCATTGGAGTCATATGAACCTCATTGTCATCACCTCAACCATGGTCAAGACGCCAAGATCCATCCTTAGTAGTCAAAACCTCATGTTGGCACCCATATCACACTCAAAGATAAAAAAATTATTTTAAAGGGCATGTCTGGGGATTGAGGGAATCTTGATGGATAATATCCTTAAAACATTTATATTTGATTTGAGGCCTCACATGTCCTCACCTTATCATTGTCAATACCTAAAGACCCATCCTTAGTGGACAAAACCTCCAAATGACATCCATATCCAAAACAAAGGCCATGTATCCTGTCTAGAGAGCTTGTGTAGTGATTCAAGGACTTGTTCATGGCTCATGAGCATGAAAATATTCATTTAGGTCATAATAACCTTTATATTTTTTAATCACCATGCTCGAGGTCTATAGACTCATCCCTTGTGTTGAAAATCCTCTACTGGCATTGTTGTAGGAGATTTATTCAACTAGTCAACTAGGATAAAGAGTTGACTGGAGGTATACATTGTAAAAATAAATATTTGTTAGGGATTAATAAAAGGCTAATTATTTATGGCTCTAAAGTTACATTCTTCCCTTTCTCACTTTCCATTTATGTGTATGAATATGTAGATATATCTTGGATAATGACACATAATGACACTTGGATAGATAGATTGGGAAAATTTTAGATGAATGCCTAGAACTCTACACACAAGTTAAAGAAAAAAAAAGAAAAACTCCTAACATTGGGAACAAATATCCAAAACCAACAATGCAACTAGAACACAATGACCAAGGGAACTTCAAAATGAAACACCACTCCACAAAAGAAGTTGCTTTAGACCTACCTCATTTGGTATGAGAGAATCTATTTTAGAGACCTAGAGACCTACCTACCACTTCTCTCATTTGGTATGAGAGAAGTTGCTTTAGACCTACCTCACTCATGTCAATGCTTGAGTTTTTGGAGGCTGGCCTCCCACCCCACATGTCCTCTTCAACATTTTTTGTTCTCTGCGTTTTGTGCCCACCCAAACTTTTTTCATGCTTTGGGTACCTTGAGGTATATCGCCAACCCAAAAAACTATTATATTATGTTGATTATGTTGGTTATTGGCTTCACCCAACAAAATTATATTCAACAATACACATATTCATAGACTTGGTTCCCCATGCTCAATGCTCACTATATTCAACAATACACTTCTCTTAAATTTAATTCATGTCTTGTTAAATATTTCATAATTAAATAGCTATTTGAGAGCACCACCTTAGACCAAGCCATACCATTAATAAAAAATGTACATTAGAGAAATGACCTAATTCAATTTCTTTCTATAACTCTAACCCTAACCCTCACCCAAACCCTAGCACTAAACCATCTTCTTCATCATCACCATCACCATCACCATCACCATCATCATCAACGTCTTCATCATCATCACCATCATCATCATCATTGTCATCTCTAGGTTCCTCATCAACATCTCCATCATCACATCTTCTTCGTCATCATCATCATCATCTTCATCACCATCACCATCATCATCAATGTCTTCATCATCATCACCATCTTCATCATCATCATTAACTCTAACTCTAACACTAATTCAATTTCCTTCTATAACTCTAACCCTAACCCTTACCCAAACCCTAGCACTAAACCATCTTCTTCATCATCACCATCACCATCACCATCACCATCATCATCAATGTCTTCATCATCATCATCATGAACATCTCCATCATCATTGTCATCTCTAGGTTCCTCATCAACATCTCCATCATCACATCTTCTTCATCATCATCACCATCATCTTCATCACCATCACCATCACCATCATCATGAACGTCTTCATCATCATCACCATCTTCATCATCATCATTAACTCTAACTCTAACCCTAATTCAATTTCCTTCTATAACTCTAACCCTAACCCTCACCCAAACCCTAGCATTAAACCATCTTCTTCTTCATCACCATCACCATCACCATCATCATCAATGTCTTCATTATCATCACCATCATCATCATCATGAACATCTTCATCATCATTTCCATCTCTAGGTTGCACATCAACATATCCATCATCACATCTTCTTCGTCGTCATCATTATCATCTTCATCACCATTACCATCATCATCAACATCTTCATCATCATCACCATCTTCGTCATCATCATTAACTCTAACCCTAATTCAATTTCCTTCTATAACTCTAACCCTAACCCTCACCCAAACCCTAGCACTAAACCATCTTCTTCATTATCACCATCACCATCACCATCATCCTCAACGTTTTCATCATCATCATCATGAACATCTTCATCATCATTGTCATCTCTAGGTTCCTCATTAACATCTCCATCATCACATCTTCTTCGTCATCATCATCATCATCTTCATCACCATCACCATCATCATCAACGTCTTCATCATCATCACCATCTTCATCATCATTGTCTTCTCTAGGATCCTCATCAACATCTCCTTCATCATCATATTCTTCATCACCATCACCATCATCATCAACGTCGTCATCATCATCACCATCATCATCATCATCATCATCATCATCATCATCATCAACATCTTCATCATCATTGTCATCTCTAGGTTACTCATCAACATCTCCATCATCACATCTTCGTCATCATCATCATCATCTTCATCACCATCACCATCATCATCAACGTCTTCATCATCATCACCATCTTCATCATTGTTGTCATCTCTAGGCTCCTCACCAACATCTCCATCATCATCATCTTCATCACCATGACCATCATCATCAACATATTTATCATCATCACCATCTTCATCATCATTGTCATCTCTAGGCTCCTCACCAACATCTTCATCATCATCATCTTCTTCGTCTACATCATCATCATCTTCATCACCATCACCATCATCATCGAAATATTTATCATCATCACCATCTTCATCATCATTGTCATCTCTAGGCTCCTCATCAACATCTCCATCATCATCATCTTCTTCGTCATCATCATCCGGAGGCCCTCGGGCGTGCATGGCCACCGTGTACAGGTCCACAATGGCCACGTGGACCTGTGGGAGCCGACGGAATCCAAGTCCTCTCACCGGTTTGGGTTCCGTGGCCCCGGAGAAAATCGTCGAACTGTCCCTGAATGGCCCTAGGGTGCCCAACTAGAATGCCCGTAGCAGCCAAACCATGGCTCCAGTCGCAAATCTAACGATTCTGATGGCTCTAGGATGTTGGGTTTCAGCTAGGGGACCCCCCATAGTGTGCCTCGAAGACCCGGAAGTGGTGCCAATAAGCCATCTCTGGATCTAGGGTTTTTCTCAGTGAGAGCCATTCCAAATTCGCTCAAGGGGGCCATTTCTCATCCAGAGGCCCTCGGGCATGCATGGCCACCATGGACAGGTCCACAATGTCCAGTGGACCTGTGGGAGCCGATAGAATCTAAGTCCACAATGATGATGATGATGTTGATGTTGATGAGGAAAAAGATGATGATGATGGAGATGTTGATGATGATGGAGATGGTGATGGTGATTTTGATGATGATGGTGATGGTGATGAAGATGATGATGATGAAGAAGATGATGATGATGGAGATGTTGATGAGGAGCCTAGAGATGCCAATGATGTTGAATATGGTGATGATGATGAAGACATTGATGATAATGGTGATGGTGATGAAGAATATGATGATGATGACAAAGAAGATGTGATGATGGAGATGTTGATGAGGAGTATAGAGATGACAATGATGATGAAGATGGTGATGATGATGAATACGTTGATGATGATGGTGATGGTGATGGTGATGGTGATGGTGATGGTGAAGAAGATGATGATGATGGAGATGTTGATGAGGAGCCTAGAGATGACATTGATGATGAATATGGTGATGATGATGATGATGGTGATGATGATGAAGACGTTGATGATGATGGTCATGGTGATGAAGATGATGATGATGATGATGAAGAAGATGATCATGAAGAAGATGATCATGAAGAAGATGATGATGATGGATATGTTGATGAGGATCCTAGAGATGACAATGATGATGAAGATGGTGATGATGGTGAAGATGGTGATGATGATGAATACATTGATGATGATGGTGATGGTGATGAATATGATGATGATGATGACAAAGAAGATGCGATGATGGAAATGTTGATGAGGAACCTAGAGATGACAATGATGATGAATATGTTCATGATGATGATGATGGTGATGATGCTGAAGACATTGATGATGATGGTGATGGTGATGGTGATGGTGATGGTGATGGTGATGGTGATGGTGATGAAGATGATGATGATGATGATGATGATGATGATGTTGATGTTGATGAGGAACCTAGAGATGACAATGATGATGAAGATAGTGATGATGATGAACATGGTGATGATGATGAAGACGTTGATGATGATGGTGATGGTGATGATGATGTTGATGATGATGATGACAAGTCCCTCTAAGTGGTTATCTATAGGAATCAAGCATCAATCTCCAACCATAAATGAGCATGTTTTAAAATAAATGGTTAGGATACATATCTAAGAGTCTAGAAGATCTCTATGCATTTTTCCATCAAATTTGGTCAAGGAGATTCTAGTATGTAGTTAGAATATATTAGTGGAAACCCTAGGTTGATGACACGATGCTTGGATAAGGGAAAAAACCCAAAATCTACCTATATTTGGGTGAGCATTGAGCATGGGGAACCAAATCTATGAAGATGTGTATTGTTAAATATAATTTTGTTGGGTGAAGCCAATAACCAACATAATCATCATAATATAAGAGTTTTTTGGGTTGGGAATATACCTCAAGGTACCCAAAGCATGAAAAAAGTTTGGGTGGGCACAAAACCAAGAGAAAAAAAAAATGTTGAAGAGGACATGTGGGGTGGGACGTCGACCTCCAAAAACTCAAGCATTGACATGAGTGATGTAGGTCTAAAGTAACTTCTCTCATACCAAATGAGAAAAGTGGTAGGGCTAGTTTAGTTTAGATTAGTGTTTCTAGGGTTGGTTTAGGTTTCTTGGACTAGATTAGGTTTATAGTATTCTAGCTTATTTTTCTAGTGTTAAATTAGTGTTTCTAGGGTTAGTTTAGCTTTCTAGGATTTCTAAGGCTAGATTAGGTTTGTAGGGTTGTATTAGTGTTTCTAGGGATAGACTAAGTTTCTAGGGATAGATTAGGTTTCTAAACATTAGCCACAAAGGGTGAAATGATGACATGGCAGATGGATGTACCTCTATGTATCTCTATGTATCTCTATGTATGTATGTATCTCTATGTATGTATGCATGTATGTATGAAAAAGACATGTATGTATGTATGTATCTCTATGTATGTATGCATGTATGTATGAAAAAGACATGTATGTATGTATGTATCAACAAAAAATGCATGTACCAACAAAATAACATAAAACTACACATACCTTGATGTAGAACATAACATTCTTTGATGCAATTATTTCTCTTATGTAAAGTTGACTGGCCTCATTCAATAAATCCATCTTGATCCTCTCTGTTGCTAATTGTCTCCATCAATCTCTCATGCTCTGAATGAGGCAGGTAGTAGCGTACCTTGGTTGAGCTCTTGCTTGACATTGTCCGAAGATGGATGTTTGTGCCAACGATCAAGTTTGTGAAGTGATACACCACTGAACCTGGTCTGTAATCCATGAATACATGCCCACTAGTCTTTCTTGACTTCCCATCTAGTGTAAGATATTCCCCCTTAATCACCATCGATCCAATAGGAAATTCAATTCCTTCATCATCGATTAATGATGCATAAAGGGTTTGCTTACCATGGATGCACCATGCCAACCAATAATTCGTTCCTCATTCATTGGCTTTTGGGGCAACAAGTGCGTCTATGTGTCCTGGTTGTACAATATCTAAGATATGGTCGTAGTCTGTCAAAATCGCTGACTGACCCTCCTTTAACTGGGTTATTTCAACAACTGCATGTTGGTCTACTATAAGTGACACACGATCCCATTCGCATTCATCCCATTCGCCACTACTGCAAGGGCTACAAAAGCATGCAAGCTTTCGCGTCCATATTTCAAATAAGGAGTTGTTTGAGATTTGAACTGAATGAAATCCACATGTTCCTTGTACTGTGCTGCAACTATAGGAACGTGATCGGTCTATGTCAACCACCCGCCAAAAATTTCTTACCACACGTCCTGCCACTGATGATGTTTGTTGATCTCTTGCTCGGTCTGACATTGTTGCAGAGCACCATTGAACTATGGATTCTGCGTCTCGGATATGAGGTTCCTTGTCAAAACGCATCTCTTCCCTTCAGAGTGCGGTATTGATGCATGCACCAACCCATCATGCTCTCCTTTGTCATGCCCGATCTCAAAATAGTTCCAGATATGTGGCACACTATAAGTCTTATGAAAAATACTCATCCATTGGAATACTCGGGCATTTTTGAACTGGCCCGCACAACCATCTGACCATATCCAATGTTGACCAATCTGTATATCTCTCTCCTTCAACCGATCATAGAAAATTCGAAAACAATGTTGCACATAATGCAGATCATGGGTTCTATCATCACTTATGTAAAATTTTGTCTCCTTCAATATTATCCTCTTGTCATTGCTGCTCTATGGCCCATGCCTATACATAATATATATCATGGTGTTGAATTGGTCTGAATGGTAGTTTTGATTCTGGATTTCATTTTGTGGTTGAAGGGTGTAATTTTCTGCAAAATCCACAATTGACACTATGGTTCCAACATGAAATGTGTCCCTTCATTTTCTGTACTGCTCATCTTTCCATCGCGCTACATGCACATGTTGAACATACTGCTCTGTTTTCTCGTAGAACTCCGCCAAGAAGTGACATACCGGTACCTGTTACCATGAAAACAAGGGAAATATTACAATGTGGCCTTTGGAAAAATGTATATGTCATAAATTGAACGTGTAATATGAGAAATATGCAATATTCATTTGTACCCGTGACTTCACTAATGTAATCTTTTTACTTTCCCTAGAACTGTCTAATTGATAGGTTACGTACTTGAAGCTCTGCATCTCCACGCCCATCCTGCCAAATTCGTGCTTCTTGCTTTCATGAATGCAACGGTTCAAAAGAGAAAACCCACTGCACCTAGAACATGTCCCATATAGACACGATTTTTCATAATATTTTTGTCCTTCGGGCCTTGGAAACATGATGTTGTGGATAAAGTCTCTTGATGCATTCGATGGTAGTATGGATCCATTGCATCCCTGCACAATGTTAGTATGCAAATCACATAATATGTATTTATATGTGTCATAATAATATCCATATTCTATGTGGTATCTACAACAACAGGTCTTCTGATCAATGCATATACGAACGTACCATGGTTTTCATTTCTCAAAGGACCTTTGGCCTAGGTTCAATTGTGTGTGTTCATTCCTGAATCTCTCATAGTGTTCATTCTGTGTGGTGTCAAGGAATTGTTTAACATGGGGTTCACGTTCAGTAGAACATTTTCTCAACTTTAGCACGTCTCTTTGGTTTGATGAAGGTCTAGTATGATCATGCCAAAACAAATTGTACTAACTCCTTAACAGCATCAATTAGCTTCCTATCTACACAAGGAAACCTACCAACAAAAGCCCAACAATCATTTCCACCCGGAGTGTCAAAATTTTCTCTTATGACAGAGTACTTTTTAATATTTTTTTCTATTTAATTTGAGTATGTGAGAAGTGTGTGATAGGAGGTGACGTTGCCTTGTGGACTTGCTCACAACTGATTCTGCTAAAACACGACGAGCTGCACAAAGATATTTTGTACGAGACGTCTTCCGAATCGCATTAAATGCAGATTGGATATTTCTAAAAATATGACTACTAGCCTCTGAACTTTTAACCATCTTTATGCCCACAATTCTCCTAAGAACAGCTAAATAATGTGACTTTAACAAACATAGCAATAATTGACATTTACCTGCATCACCTTTGGATTCAAAATATTCTTTGACAATTTTGTTGCATTGCCATTCGATAGTCCATTTTGGCAACTTACCTTCAAGCCCCGACATAGCACTTTCATCCACATGAATACGTCTAGGAGTTCTTCTTCTTGCACTGGACAGTCAAGGTAGGGAGGGTGGACATGATACATGAATACCAGAGCTTGTTTTTGTGGTGCTTCATTCACAGATTGGGCCATAATGGGAGTGTGGTCGACATGGTTGTGGTCTTCTTAAGGAGATTGCAAATTAAGCAAGGCTTGTATGTCCATCTCTACACATGAAGCATCTCCCAAAATTTATGTGTAGTGAGGAACTTCAGCATGATTCGTTGATGGATTGTTGGTTGGAGATTGTGTTGATGTTGGAATTTGAGATGGGTCTGTTGGATGCAACCGCTTTACTTGTGGTTCTGAACAAGAGGTTTTCATGTCAAGAACTGTGTTAGGATCAGTGGCAGGATCCGGGGAAATGATAGGACCATGTATCAATACTTCCATTCCCAACCTGGCCTTTTCTTTTAATTCATTGACCTTTTCAATGGGCAGATTCCTTCTATATTTTTTTGTTGCGTTGCATGAGTTTCCCATCTCCATGTTAGGAACCCGTGTCAACCCTTCTCTTTACTATGTTAGTATATTCTTGTTGGACGCATATGCTTTTTAAGTCATCCCGTAGTATTTGTTGATCCATAGTTTATATTAGCCCATAGTATTGGACACATATGCTTTGTAAGTCGTCTCGTAGTATTATATATCCCATGGTTTTGACTCATAGTATTGGGCATAGACTTAGTATATAAGTGTGTGTTGAGGTCATTGAAGGAACCGTGAAGTTAATTGTATTGAGCTTTCTCAAAGGAGGTTTCCCCCTTGAAGTGGCTCGTGATCAATACAAATGTGATTCTGAGTTCTATTATTTCTGATATCTCGTGTATTTGCATTTATTAATTATTGCAGGTTCATCACATCTGGTATCAGATCACTTTCTTGGGCTCATTGGGTGGAAATTCTACCAAAAAAAAATTTCGCATCTGTTGCAAGTTCGGATCTGGGGATAACCCCTATCCGCTTAACTGTGGGAAGTACTTGGGCATAAGCCCTAAAACTCATTGTGAGGAGTACCACAAAAACCCCAAAGTAGTTGGCCCATTGAGAGGACCTGCCAGCGAAAAGGGCAACGACCCCTACCTGATTGACTAGTTCCCACCCGTGAGGTAAACCAAGAGCTGTCGTTTGTGGCAAAGTGGTTATCAGTTTTACCTAAGCCGTGGAGTGAGGGGTACTGCTCCAATACGCAAGCCGTCAGACAACATTGGTGGCCGAGTGAATCCCCTGAACTGATAGGAAACTGCACATACCTGGGGTCCATATTTATTTTCAGTTGAACTGTTGTCAATCACTTCCGCTCCAGATCCAGCCATTTCAGATCTATTCTGAAATTTGTTCCAAATCCAGTCGTCATTTCAGATCCATCCGTTTTCGATCCCTTCCGCGCCGTTGCAGATCCATCTATTACAGATCCCTTCCGCGCCGCTGTTGCCGATCCATATCTCCCTTGTTTCAACTCTGTTTTCTCCGAAACCTCACTGACATCCCTGCAATCCCATTCTGCATATTTCATTCCTGAAGACCCTATCCCAAATTCCACTTCCCAAGACCAGAAATCTCACATTTGTCTATTTTTAGGGTTTGCCATAACTCCTTCAATTTTCACCCAAACGCCTTCAAATTTTGCCACCATGTTCCTTTCCTAATTCAGCTTCTTTGTCCCTCTCTACCAAATTTTCTCATTCTTTCACCGCGTTTCTGAAATCCCCATTTTTTGCTTCCGTGTCCATCAGAAAGTGTCTAAAACCTAGTCAAACCCCAATTACCCATCCGAGTTTTTTCCAAATCCAAATCTTCCTTTACTAAATAAGCTTTTGTTTGTGTTTTTCTATCAATTTCAAACAACAACAAAAAAACTCTTGGTTGTGGTTGTCACCCACGCAGGAGCAAAAACTATGGAGGAAGCACTTGCAGCCATCCAAACCAAACTCCAAGATCTTGATGGAAAATTCCTCAGCCTCCATCTTCAGCACTTAGCCATGAACAATAACCGACAGCCAGAATCTTTTGCAGCCACCGGGTTCTCTTCTTCCAGCAATTTTCGCGAGCCGAAGCTTGATTTTCCTTGCTTCAATGGTACTGATCCGACTGGATGGATATACCGAGCAGAACAATATTTCAGTATGCATAATACTTTTGATGTCCAGAAAGTTCCACTTGCATCCTTTCATTTGGAACAAGAAGCTCTTCAATGGTATCGTTGGTACATCAAAGCTCATCCCGAGCCAAACTGGACAAATTTTTTCCAACTCCTTTTGCCACGATTTGGTCCTAGTGCTTTTGATGACTTCATAGGAGCACTCACTAAACTTCACCAAATTGGCACAATGAGAGAGTATCAGACAAAATTTGAGAAACTGGCCAATCACACAGAAGGATTGTCTAATGAATTCTACAGGAGTTGTTTTATCAGTGGTCTCAAGGATGAAATCCGCTCAGAGGTCAAAATGTTCTGTCCCAACACAATGATGGAAGTCCTAGGGTTGGCTAAGTTGGCAGAGGACAAGATCGCAGCTCAACAATGCTCCAAACCCACCTTTGTTCCCTTCAGAAATATGGGTTCCCAAAGACCTCCCATCACGCCTGCTCCTCAACCAACTCCTATCAAGCATTTGTTTGAAACAGAGATGCAGGCACGCCGAGAAAAAGGGCTTTGTTATAATTGTGATGAGAAATTCACTCGGGGACATCGATGTGTTCAACAAAAGATCTATCTCTTGGATGTGGATTCTCCGCCTGCCTCAGAACCTGATGAAGAAGCTCCAGATGCAGTAGATGATCAGGTCGACATTCAACACCCGCCTGTTGACACCCCATCTAAGGACGACCCACCCGAGATCTCTCTCCATGCTGTAACCGGCGTCACCACCCCACAAACAATGCGAGTCAGGGGATACTTCAAGAAGCTCCCTCATACCATACTCATTGATTCTGGTAGCACTCATAACTTCATTGACCCTCGGATTGCCAAACAAGTTGATTGTTTTGTCCATCCTTGCTCCAACTTTGAAGTCATGGTTGCCAATGGGGGCACCTTAACTTGCAAGGGGAAGTGTCACAATGTGCGTATCTCTATGGAAGATTATAACCTGCGCTCTGACATGTTTTCCTTGTCCTTAGGAGGATGTGATGTGGTTTTGGGCGTTCAATGGTTACGCACACTTGGCCCCATCTTATGGGATTTTGCGGAACTTTGGATGCAGTTTTTAGTCAATGGGGCACAACACAAATTAATGGGCTTACAACCAAGGTCTCTCCACATCATCAGTTTACATCGCTTGGAAAAAATCCTTAAGAAGAATTCACATGGTGCCATTGCTCAGCTCCATTCCATTCAGATGCACCCATCAACGGTCTCCACTAATTCCTTGGATAGATATGCAGGTATCTTTGTTGAACCAATGAGCTTGCCGCCTTTAAGAGACCTTTCCGGTAATAATTTAATCGCATCTACCTCTCAGCAGGAACTGATGGCTATTTTGCATGCAGTACAGAAGTGGCAGCCATACCTATTAGGGAATTATTTCTACATCAAGACTGATATCCAGAGTCTGGAAAATTTTCTGGAACAATGGGTCTCCTACCCAACACACCTGAAATGGGTTATCCAACTCATGGGTTATCCCTATGCTATCACTTACAAGAAGGGTAAGGATAATATGGTGGCAGATGCTCCTTCTCGCACAATTGATGACCCAGTTTCTCTTATAGCTCTTTCTCTGCTTGTTCCACATTGGTTGCAATATGTTCAACAGGGCTATCTCTTCTATGAAATCCATGCTTCTTCATCAACAGGGCACTCTGGGTTCTTCAAAATGTATGACCGGGAACAATGTAACTTCTTTTAGCAGGGACTGGAAATGACAATTCAACAGATGGTGGCTGACTATGATACTTGTTGATGTATATGTAAATTCGGAATGCATTTCACATATATGTATATTGTATTCCTATAGAGATGTTATTATTCCTCTATACGAAAGTGTCGTCATTTATATTGTAAGTGTCGTAACTTATACTTGATGGGTTATTAGACCACCTTGTTGGGTCGGCCCTGTATAAGTCATGTGGGTCAAATGGTTATTAGACCACCCTATTGGTGGTCGGCCATGTGTATCAAAGGGTTATTAGACCACCCTAGTGGGGGTTGGCCCAGTCAGCATTATGTTAAGTGGTTAAGTTGAGGCCGACCTAGTTGAGTAAAGGTCAAGTCAAGTTAGTGTATAAATAGAGAGTGTGTTTCTCTCATTTTACACATTCTATTCTCTCACTCACACTTGGGAGAGTGGAGAACTTGTGGAGGAGGAAGCTCTGCTGCTAGGAGAAGACTATCTCTTGTATTCTGGTTGTATCACTACTCTATCTATCTCTGAGGAAGTTATTGGGGTTTTTCACCTTTATGGTTTTCCCCAAGTAAACTCTGTGTCTCTTGTGTGCTTGCATTGTTGTGTCCATGATTGATATGTCGTAGATTTGCTATACATTTTGTTCTCTCAGTTAAGATCCTAGATCATATTGAAGTAAATTCTGAAAATTTAACATGGGATCAGAGCTATCCTGAAAGAAGGCATGATATGACATGTATGACACTTGTTGCACTTACGATGCTAGGGCTTGATATAGCAAAAACCAATCATCGTAGCACTTTCGCTATAAATCCATTTTGGCAAAGTTTTCGGATCTGAAACTTTTACAGGTCGAATATCAGATCCCCATGTACCTTGTGTCCAAAGGACAACCTCTAATTCATTATACTTTGTGATTTATGATCTGTACAATATAGGGTTTCTGCCTCTTCCAGATCTGAGTCAAAATCAAGTGACCTTGAGAAAAAGGTTATAGCTTGGGCTAGGAAGCTCCAAATGAAATTTTGTAAAATGTGATAGGTATTGCACAAACTATACTATCTCAAGAAACAATTTTAGAGGCCGAAGTTGAACCAGTGACACGGGGCACGCCGTACAAGTTCGCTCTCCTGTATTATCTCATAAACAGGTCACGTTAGGACACTTGGCATAACTCTCTCTCAGTGAATCCAATTGAGGTCAGACTTGTTGGGATGGAAAGATAAATGTTTGGGCTATCTCAGGAAACATTTTCAAAGGCTGAAGTTGAAAGAGTGACATGTGGAACTCCGTACAAGTTAGCTCTCCTGTATTATCCCATAAACAGGTCACGTAGCGACAATTGGCATAACTCTCTCTCAAAGAATCCAATTGAGGTCAGACCTATCGAGATGGAAAGATAACAGGTTAGGATATCCCAGGAAACTTTTATAGACCCTATGGATCGAAAAGTTTGGAGTTACACCAGAAACAATTAGGTACATATTTCTGTCAAAACAGAATTATTTTTTAGTACCTTCATTCATGGCTTCCGGAATTTAGGGCTTCGGAGAAAGTTGAAATTTTTGTAATCAAAGACCATGGCTGGATGCTACTCATCAAAATCGAAATTTAGAGACCAATATCAGAATTTTTTGTTGGGCAGAAGGCCGGGCTTGATCAGACCCTAGTTCGTGACTTTGATCAGAAAAGTGGAAAATTAGGGCTTCTGCAAAAATTGGAATTTTTGAAATCTATGACCACGGCTGGAAGCTCCTCATAAAAATAGAAGCTTAGAGATTTGGTTCAAACCTTTTGAATGGGCATAAGAGTGGGCTTCATCAAACCCTAGTTCAAGGTCACGTCCAGCGAATCCGAAAGTTTCAAAGGCAAAATTGAGGAGTGAAGCTTTGCAGTTTTCAAATTCTGAATATACCAGCTTGATCAGCTCATCAAGGCGCATATTTCTATCCTTTCGGAAGTTTGAAATTCAAAGTTTGAATTTTTGGGGTTTCTCTGACAAACCCTATTACAGCTCTAGATCCAGTTCCTGCAAATCAAGTGGATTGGGTTAATACTAGAAGAGGATGGATTGGTCACCTGCATAAGTGAAGAAGTTCCTATTTTAGAGGGAGATGAGGCTAAGGCCTTCCATAAGAAGATTACAAGCAATCTTGACAGGTATGGCTTACAAGTATGTTTCGAATTGTGTTCATGATTAAGTTTATGATATGTTTGTATTCATATCATTACAGTACAATCTTGATTAATTACTAGAATTGTCGTATTACCTTATAGAAGATATTCATTGATTAAGGTTTTGACACTTATGATTGTACTAATGCATTGTGATGTTGTATGAGGTTTATGTTGTTTGCTAACACAAAAGGTACACCAAGAAAGTCAAATCATGTTCTACTTCAAGGACATATGCTCATGGTGACATGAAGACAACGATTCATCCATTGTCATGGATCACATAGAATATCTACTTTCGAGGTATGTATAACTTGGTCATACTATGGTTAACATATGAGATATGCAGGTTACTAGCACAAGTCACTGAAGAGAACCAGAAGACATTATGCGGGTATGTTAGACATAACTAGCTAGCATGCTAATCCAGGTATGTTTTTCCTATATCAAGCTAGAATCCTACCTTGTGTTAGGATCTTATACTGTTGTGTTGTTGATAATGATTATTCATGAAGTCATAGGTTTGAATAATCATGGTTGTATGCATATTATGTTTCTTACCATAATTGATGATATGACTAACCAGAAGAATCATGAAGATATAGGTTTGAATAATCACAAGTTTTATGCATATTATATCTCTTATCTTGATTGATGATTCAACTAACCAGAAGAGTCCTATGATCAAATAAGAATATGTATGAGTAAAAGAAGACTTCCCTGAAACCTTGAATACTAATGTTTATTATCTGTGAATGATCATGAATATACATGTTTAAGATTATTGTGTTTTGATAGTATTAAGATTATACTAATAAATGTGTGATTATGTATGAGACCTCAAGGATAACACAATGATGATACTAATAAGCATGCATAGTGATTAAGGATGGATGTAAGCTCAAGGACAGGTAATCCAGGAAGCAAAGATCAAGAGGGAGCACACTCTAGTTGTTCCTGCAAGAAAGCAAAGGAGCACACTTCAGTAGTTTCTACAAGGATGCAGATATTCAGAGGGAGTTGAACACTTCTCACAATCCACATAAGAATGGAGTTGCAGAAAAGAAGCAAAGACTGAGAGGGAGTCAACCCAACAAACAAACAAAGATAAGTATTTGAATTGTCATTACTTACATATTTTATTGTTTAAATAATACTGTTCAATAATGTATATACTGATGTTCCTAGAATTAGGTTGTGTATTATGCATATTAGAATAGTTGCATTGATGAACATTATACTACTAATATGCATGGGTAAGTGGCCTATGGCACTGTACAACATTCCATTGCTACTTATCTAGAATGAAACCTCTTTGCTGACATGTTGGGAGTTGTGCACACTCTTAACAATGTTCTGGTAGAGATTGGAAGGCATCTAGAAAGTTATGGGATATGGATAAATGTTGTATTGAAGCATTGGCTAAGATAATTGCATGACTGTATGACAAATTTATCTATGTGTAAGAATTTGTTCTGAAAACTATGAGATGTTTTCTAATCATGCAATTTAACTTGTTGTGTAGGAAAGATCGTATGCCATCACCTACAAAAGAAGAACTACAACATTTGTTCAGCAACAAAATTATCTATTGAAGATATTGAAGTTCCCAGGATACGGGAAGAATGCCATGATCTGTCGATCATGAAGAACGATGTTTGGGATGTAGTCCCAAGACCTTAAGGGAAGTTTGCTATGACTTCCATATGGATCTATCAAGATCAAGCATGCTACAGATGGAAGCATAGAGAAATATAAAAGTGATAAAATAGAAGATACACCAGTTGGATTTCAAGACAGCCTTCTTGAAAGGTGTAGTTGAAGAAGAAGTGTATGTGGAGAAGCCACTTGGTTTTGAGACACGTGATAGGGAGTCATATATGTGTAGAAATTGGTATGGTAGGATAGACAGCTTTCGATCCATTTTGGGCTTTACCAAGAGTAAAGCGGATTCCAACCTTTACTACAAGGTTGAGGAAGGCAATCCAGTGATACTACTTTTGTATGCAGATAACTTGTTTGTTGCAGGTGAAGATAGATTGATTTCCAACACGTAGCGGAAGCTTGCTGCCGAATTAAAGATGAAGAACTTGGGGATGATGCACTATTTTTTTTTGGCATGGAGGTGTGGCAGAGTGCAAATGGAATCTTCCTTGGACAAGGGAAGTATGCAGTAGAGATCCTGAAGAGGTTCGGGATGATAGATTGCAAGGCCATGGCCACACCTATGGCATCGAATTTGAAGCTTCTTTGTGATGCTTCATCTGAGACGATTGATGTCTCTATGTATTGTCAGATGATTGGGTCCTTGATGTACCTGACGAACACGAGACCAGATATTTGCTTTGCGATGAACACATTGATACAGTTCCTGACGGATCCGAGGAGTGTTCACCTGGTTGTTGTAAAGCATGTTCTGAGGTACCTGAAGGGTATAGTGGATTATGGGCTCAAGTATGAAGCGAATCAAAAGTTTAAACTGCAAGGTTATGTTGATTCAGATTGGGTTGGCAGTGCCGCAGATAGGAAGAGCACATCTGTGTGCTGCTTCAGTATGGGATTAGGTGTGATCTCTTGGTTTAGCAGGAAGCAGTCTTGCGTAGCACTGAGTACAACTAAGGCAGAGTATGTTGCAACCTATTCAGCTAGTTGTGAGGCAGTATGCCTACGGAAGCTACTGTCTGAGTTATTTGATCTCCCATTGGATGCTACTGGTATCTTTTGTGATAACCAGAGTTGTGTGAAGCTATTTGAGAACCCAGTGTTTCATGACAGGTCGAAACACATAGAGATCAAATATCACTATATCATGGATATGGTGTAGAGAGGAGCTGTGAAGCTCCTGTATATTGCGACGGAGGAGCAGATTACAGATGTGCTAACGAAACCACTAGCCAGAGTGAAGTTCGAGTACTTCAGAGAGAGGCTTGGTGTTCTTTGGATTGATGACACTTCGAGGAAGAAGTGATGGACACATTTGCTGAAGCCATTCCAAGCATGTTGGAAGGAGGATCCTTCACATGGCTGTGGATGTAAGCGCTGGATGATGAGCATCAGGATGATGTTCTGGTTTTTGCTTTGTATGATCAGTTGGATCATTTTCATGTATGTATATATGCATCATGTTGGATGCTAGATATGATCAATTGGATCATTTATATGTATGTACGCATCATGTTGGATGTTGGATATGATCGGTTGGATCGTGTGTATGTATTTTTATATATGCATCATGTTGGATGCTTGGACCATGTATCTGTATATGTATCAGGTGGATACATTGTATGATCAAGTGGATCATGTATGGTGATATGTATCATGTATTTGTATCAGGTGGATACACTATATGATCAGGTGGATCATGTATGATGATATGTATCAGGTAGATACTTGGTATGCATCAGGTAGATGCATTGGATGATCAGGATGATCATGGATGACAAGCTTCAGGATGTTGCTCCAGATGACATGCAGTAGGATGTTGCAGTGATGATGATCAGGATGATCATGTATACATCAGGATGATGTATGGTGAGTATCAGGTTGATACTCTATGGCCGTGGATCAGGTTGTGCAGATGAGCATATAATTTGGCCCTGGGAGATTTGCAGATAGTCTTTTGAGGTTTTTCCTATGGCATATAATTTGGCCCTGGGATATTTGGCAAATGCTCTTTCAATGTTTTTCTCTGGGAGGACATATAATTTGGCCCTGGGAGATCTGCAGATAGTCTTCGAGGTTTTTCCTATGGCATACAATCTGGCCCTGGGATATCTAGCATATGCTCTTTCGAGGTTTTGTCCTATGGCATATAATATGTCCCTGGGAGATCTGATAGGTTGGGCTGTGTGCCCGTAATAAGTCCTGGGATGCTCTTGCGAGGTTTTTCCATGACCACATATAATCTATCCGTGGGAGATCTTATAGGTAGAGTTGTGTGCTCGTAACAGCCTGGGATGCTCTTGCGAGGTTTTGTGGTGACCACATATAATCTGTCCCTGGGAGATCCTATAGGTAGAGTTGTGTGCTCGTAACAGCCTAGGATGCTCTTGCAAGGTTTTGTGGTGAGGTCACATATAATATGGCCCTGGGAGATCCTATAGGTAGAGTCGTGTGCTCGTAACAGCCTGGGATGCTCTTTCGAGGTTTTGTGATGCACGTAATAAGTCATGATGATTCCACAGTATGGCCAGTGATGACGAAGACTTGCAAGTGGTGGGCCTACATCCAATATGAAAAAGGACTGGCTCTATAGAACTTCCTATGAGGAGTAGATTCAGAGATTGATTGAGATAGCAGCAGCAGTGACGATGATCCAGAGAAGATGACTTGTGCTAGAAGACCTGTGTCGCGAAATACCTTCCTAGTTAAGAGGGAGTGTTGATGTATATGTAACTTTGGAATTCATTTCACATATATGTATATTGTATTCCTATAGAGATGTTATTATTCCTCTATACATAAGTGGTTGTATTCCTATAGAGATGTTATTATTCCTCTATACAGAAGTGTCGTCATTTATATTGTAAGCGTCGTAACTTATACTTGATGGGTTATTAGACCACCTTGTTGGGGTCAGCCTTGTATAAGTCATGTGGGTCAAAGGGTTGTTAGACCACCCTATTGGGGGTCATCCATGTGGGTCAAAGGGTTATTAGACCACCCTAGTGGGGGTCGGCCCAGTCAGCATTATGTTAAGTGGTTAAGTTGAGGCCGACCTAGTTGAGTAAAGGTCTAGTCAAGTTAGTGTATAAATAGAGAGTGTGTATCTCTCATTTTACACATTCTATCCTCTCACTCACACTTGGGAGAGTGGCGCACTTGTGGAGGAGGAGGCTCTGCTGCTAGGAGAATACTATCTCTTGTATTCTGGTTGTATCATTGCTCTATCTATCTCTGAGGAAGTTATTGGGGTTTTTCACCTTTATGGTTTTCCCCAAGTAAACTCTGTGTCTCTTGTGTGCTTGAATTGTTGTGTCCATGATTGATATGCTGTAGATTTGTTGTACATGTTGTTCTCTCAGTTAAGATCCTAGATCAGATTGAAGTAAATTCTGAAAATTTAACAATACTTTCCAGGTCAACAAGGGTGAAACGACACTCCTTTCGGGATTCCTCAAACCCTTGCCAATCCCTACACATCTTTGGCCAACTATTTCTATGGATTTCCTAGCAGCGCTCTGGTGGTACAATACCACATCTCAAAGGACACCATATGAAGCAGTCTATGGACAGACACCACCAGTTCTTCTTAGAAGCTCCCCAGTTCAGGAAATTGACTGGATTCTTCGCAACCACGATCAGATTCTTCTCATTCTATAGGACAATCTTCACATGGCCAGAATTCGCCTGAAACAACAAGTTGATAAGCACCGTTCTGAGTGTATTTTCCATGCAGCTAATAGGGTTCTTCTTCGTCTACAGCCTTCCAAGCAATCCTCCCTGACACTCCAAAGGCGTCAGTGGCCCAAAATGCAACCCAAGGATGCTACCGGGGAACCACTCCTTCAGATTTTGCAGCAATTCTCCAACCAAATCTTTGAGGACAAAGATTTTTCTAAGGGAGAGGGGATGTTAGGAACCCATGTCAACCCTTCTCTTTACTATGTTAGTATATTGTTGTTGGATGCATATGCTTTGTAAGTCGTCACATAGTATTCGTTGATCCATAGTTTATATTAGCCCATAGTATTGGACGCATATGCTTTGTAAGTCGTCCCGTAGTATTATATGTCCCATGGTTTTGACTCATAGTATTCTGCATAGACTTAGTATATAAGTGTGTGTTGAGGTCATTGAAGGCACCGTGAAGTTAATTGTATTGAGCTTGCTCAAAGGAGGTTGCCCCCTCGAAGTGGCCCGTGATCAATATAAAAGTGATTCTGAGTTCTATTATTTCTGATATCTCATGTATTTGCATTAATTAATTATTGCAGGTTCATCACACTCCAAAAGTCTATTTAACAAAACTATCAGGCCTACCCTTGCAAAAGAAACAACAAATAAGATATTAGTGCCATTATACAATGAAATTGACACATTCCAACATAACTTACCACTTTACAAATTAACACATACAACTACAGACTATGTTGGTTTCTTTGTGTTCCAATAAAAATCATTATCCCTTACAATTCCAATCAATATAGATGATGGTTGGTCAAGTGTAGAGTGGAGAAACTAGTGTCTTGCCTAGCAATGCATTCATAAAAATTATGGTATTAACACCCTACAACAGAGATGGGTAGAGATGCCTTGGGAATAGTTTGATAGTTTTTGTTGCATCAGATAAGGTAAGAGAATAAGTTTACTAATTACACAATGAGGAGGTTGGAAATTCCCCCAAGGAATTCTTATTGGTTTACATCATATTTTTCACCTTAATTAGTTGCAGTTTTTGCTTTCTCCCTTAATGTTATCAATTCTAAATTTTGCACCTAGTTTGATTGCTTTGTCTTCATAATGGAATGGTATATCCTTCCATTTGAGGCAATGTCCTTTACCATCATAAATTACTAGGTTATATAACACCTTAAGGAGTTGAAGAAAAAACAACAAACTATTTCCTTATCTATAAACCTTGAGATGATAGAATGTGATTTTGAGTTTAAAATACCCATGGTTGAATTCAACAATGCATCACAAGGATCATGGTCTTGGGAAGGGTTATTAGGGGGAATATAATTTGACCCTTCAATGTGCAATATCTAGGATAGGGAGGTGTTGGAAAGTGGGGAACTAGAGACTATACCAATGATCATGTTGGATAGAGCATAAAGTGAGAAAGTCTTGGTTTTTTGAAAAAAAATCACTATTAAAGGTGAGGGGATATTGTGAGGGTAAATATGGATGAATATTATCATATTTGGATTCATAGAGAAAGGAAAGGTGCATATACTTATAGATATCCTCCTTCCATACAATGGTATTGAATAAGAGATGAGAGAGTTGAGGTTTTGTGGATGAGTTGAAGTGATATTTTTAGTCATGTTTAGTGAGTGTGTAATATTTTTTGCTAGCATAATATGAGGTGAAAAGAACAAAATTAACTTGGGAAATAATTACACAATGAAGAGGTTGCACACTTCATCTTGTCTAGTGTTCATACGAGTTTTTTTAGATGTGAACTTGGGAATTCTTCTTGTCAAATTCATTGTTTTCTATGCATGGATATTTCTGTAGGCATATGATAAAAACAAAAAGGCATGGGAGAATCTCAAATCTTTTGAATGAAAAGAATTGTTTACAATTCACCATACCTATAGAAATGATCTCCACTTGCAATGGAAACCGGTAGCTTGAATGTGTCCAATAGATTCCAAGACCACTGAAGATGTTTGTTAGATTCCAAGGGTGATTTTGTGTCCAATAGATCAATGAGTGTGAGCCAATAAGAAACATGTAAGACTTGAAACCCGCGGGAGAAATGAAAACCATTTTTTTTGGTAGAATTCCTGGGAAACAGAGAACTTTGTTTTTTTTAACTAGTAATAGGCATGCGCACACGTGTTTGTAGCGCGTACACGTCACTAGCACGCACGCACTAAAACATGCGCACACGCCCCGTATAACATTTACACCATTTATTCTCCAACGTTTACACCATTTAATGCCAAACCTTCCCACACTTTGAAAATATTTGCATAAATTGGACTCGGTGATGAAGTTTGAAGGGTGGGTCTTAATTTTTATTGGAAGGGCTTAAGGTGAGGATGTGCATGCACAATAATCCTTATTTATGACTATGCGATGAGGATTTAAATGGAAGAGGATGTAAAGACATGTTATTTTTATATGTATTTTGATGGCGAGTGTCGAAGAGAAACGTGGTGATAAATCACATCTGTTTGGAAGGACGGAGGGAGGTTACATGATCATGATCATGCCACCCATCAAATTGAAGACAATTCCTGAGCCAAAAATAGGGTTTTTAAATTTTATTAATAACCATTGTGGTACTTTGGTCCAAATGTTTTTTCCAACTAATTGTTTCTCCATATTGCGTGCCTAGTGCCACCTCTATATATCAATGCATAAATCAACCTCTGCTTGGTTTGTGGTTATAGTTGCATGCCATTATTTGTAGTTGCATGCCATTGAGTGTTGTTTAGAGTGTTCGTGAGTCTGTGACATTCATGTAATAAATGAAGTCTTGTAGAGGAGGACTCATCAAAGAGGCAATTTGAATTTCATTTTGACAAAAAAAATATTTTGTAAAGATCAAATGCCATGAATGCATCCTCAAACTACCATGCAAGACCATGGATATGTTGAAAAGCATTGAACATCATCGAAGAATGAAAACAGGTTCCTCGAGATCTTATTGAAGCATATTGAGCTCAATTGAATTCCACTTGGGCCTTAATTGAAAATTCTAGACCTCAAGTGTCATCAATAACACATAGAATCCATGACACTATCCCTCTATAAGGAGTCTTTTGCATATGAATTGAATATTGATGCCATTATAATGTCTTGGGCATTGAGGATTTATCTTGGCTCTTTAACCATGGCTACTGGAGGGAAACATGAGCCTCCAACACTAACTCTTGCTTCTTAGGCACAAGCACCATGAATGAGTCCTTGGACCACCACATATGAAATCTATAGGGTATTAGTCAACTTCAAGTGTGTTATGTGTGCGATGACTAGGTTAGTTGTGAACCAAAAATGGGTCTTGATGTCTGACCAAGGTATATGGAAAACAAGAAGCTCCTCATGCCTTAAATGAAGCTTCTCAGGCTCAAGAACCATGAACAACACCTACAACTCAAGAAGCTTCTTAGGATACGATGTTGAATGCATCTTCAAACCATCACACATAACCCTTGTGGGGTATCTCTAGCAAATGTAGAGGGATACATATACCATGATTAGGCTACATTGCATGCCTTAAACAAGATGATCATGATCATGACTAATATCATCATCATCATCATCCTCATCCTCATCATCATCATCATCATCATCATCATCGTCATCATCATCATCTTAATCGTCGTCACCATCATCTTCTTCATCATCAACATCATATTCGTCATTGTCATCATCATCATCATCATCATCATCCTCATCATCATCCTCATCATCATCATCATCTTCTTCATCATTCTCATCATCATCAACATCTTCCTCATCATCATCATCATCATCAACATCATCATCATCATCTTCATCATCGTCATCATCATCTTCGTCATCATCATCATTGATGATGATGATGATGATGAAGATGATTATGACAAAGATGATGATGACGATGATGACGATGATGATGATGATGATGATGAAGATGAGTACGAAGATGAAGATGTTGATGCTGATGATGACGAATATGATCATCATCATCATCCTCATCATCATAATCATCTTCCTCATCATCAACATCACCAGCATCATCCTCATCGTCATCATCCTCTTCATCATCATCATTATCAATGAAGATGATGAAGATGATGAAGAAGATGATCATATTCTTCATCATCGTCATCATCCTCGTGATCATCATCATCATCATTGTTATCACCCACTTCCTCAGCATCATCCTCATCCTCATCATCATCATCATCATCTTGGTCATCATCTTCATCATCAACATCATCATCGGCATCATCATCATCATCAACATCATCATCATCATATTCATCATCATCATTATTATCAATGATGATGATGAAGAAGATGATGATGATGATGATTGTCAATGATGTTTATGAAGAAGAAGAAGATGATGATGATGATGATGATGATGATGATGATGATGATGATGAAGATGAGTACGAAGATGAAGATGATGATGCTGATGATGACGAATATGATCATCATCACCATCCTCCTCCTCATCATCATCATCGTAATCATATTTGTCATTAGCATCATCATCATCATCATCCTCCTCATCATCATCCTCATCGTCATCATCCTCATCATCGTCATCATCCTCATCATCGTCATCATCTCCATCATCATCATCATCGTTATCACCCACTTCCTCATCATCATCCTCATCCTCCTCCTCATCATCATCATCATCTTGGTCATCATCATCTTGGTCATCATCTTCATCATCATCTTCACCATCATCATCATCTTCTTCATCATCATCATTGATAATGATGATGATGACATAGATGATGATGATGATGATGATGATGATGAAGATGGATTATGATGAATATGAGTATGAAGATGAAGATTATGATGATGATGATGACGAATATGATCATCATCATCCTCCTCCTCCTCATTATCATCATAATCATAATCATCTTCGTCATCATCATCCTCATCATCATCATCCTCATCATCCTCGTCATCATCATCATTTCCATCATCATCATCATCGTTATCACCCACTTCCTCATCATCATCCTCATCATCATCATCATCATCATCATCATCATCTTGGTCATCATTTTCATCATCAACATCATCATCATTGTCATCATCATCATCAACATCAACATCATCATCATCTTCATCATCATCATTGATGATCATCATCATCATCATCATCATCATGAAGATGATGGATGATGATGAATATGAATACGAAGATGAATATGATGATGTTGATGATGACGAATATGATCATCATCATCCTCCTCCTCCTCCTCATCATCATCATCATAATCATCTTCGTCATCATCAGCATAATCCTCATCATCATCATCCTCATCATCGTCATCATCATCATCTCCATCATCATCATCATCGTTATCACCCACTTCCTCATCGTCATCCTCATCCTCATCATCATCATCATATTGGTCATCATATTCATCATCATCTTGGTCATCATCTTCATCATCAACATCATCATCGTCGTCATCATCATCAACAACATCATCATCATCATCTTCATCATCATCATCATCTTCTTCATCATAATCATTGATAATGATGATGATGATGAAGATGATGATGATGATGAAGATGATGATGATGATGAAGAAGATGGTGGATGATGATGAAGATGAGTACAAAGATGAAGATGATGATGCTAATGAAAATGAGTATGAATATGAAGATGATGATGCTGACGATGAAAAATATGATCATCATCGTCATAATCATCTTCATCATCATCGGCATCATCATCATCATCCTCATCATCATCATCCTCATCATCCTCATCCTCATCATCGTCATCATCCCGGTCATTATCATCCCTGTCATCATCATCATCTCCATCATCATCATCATCGTTATCACCCACTTCCTCATCGTCATCCTCATCCTCATCATCATCATCATCATCTTCTTCATCATCAACATCATCATCATCGTCATCATCAACATCAACATCATAATCATCATCTTCTTCATCATCATCATTGATAATGATGATGATGACAAAGATGTTGATGATGATGATGATGATGATGAAGATGGTGGATGATGATGAAGATGATGATGCTAATGATGACAAATATGATCATCATCATCATCCTCATCATTATAATCATCTTCGTCATCATCAGCATCATCATCATCATCCTCATCATCATCATCATCATCGTCGTCGTCGTCGTCATCATCATCATCTCCATCATCATCATCATTGTTATCACCCACTTCCTCATCATCATCCTCATCATCATCCTCATCCTCATCATCAACCTCATCCCCATCATCATTATCATCTTCGTCACCATCTTAATCATCAAGATCATCATCATCGTCATCACCGTCATCATCATCATCATCTCCATCATCGTCGTCGTCGTCATCAACCTCTTCCTCATCATCATCCTCATCCTCATCCTCATCATCAACATCATCTTGGTCATCATATTAATCATCAACATCATCATCATCATCATCATCATCATCATCATCTCCATCATCATCGTCGTCGTCATCACCCTCTTCCTCATCATCATCATCATCATCTTGGTCATCATCTTCATCATCAACATCATCATCATCATCATCTTCGTCATCATCATCATATTCGTCATCATCAGCATGATTCATCATCATCATCGTCGTCATCATCATCATCATCGTCATCCTCATCCTCATCCTCATCATCATCCTCATCATAGTGATCACCCTCTTCCTCATCATCATCATCGTCGTCATCATCATCATCCTCGTCATCATCATCATCATCATCGTCGTCTTCATCGTCATCACCCTCTTCCTCCTCCTCCTCCTCATCATCATCCTCATCATCATCATCATCAACATCATCCTCATCCTCATCATCGTCATCACCGTCATCATCATCATCATCATCATCTTCATCGTCATCATCATATTTGTCATCATCATCATCAACATCCTCATCATCAGCATCATCCTCATCATCATCATCTTCTTCATCATCGTCATCTAAGTAGGCAGGTGTATGTGAATACTAATAAATGCATACACTACAATCACTCTTATGCCTATGTTTTCGTCCATTCAATAGGATTTTTGTATGGATGCATATGTGCTTGAGCTATGGTTTAGTCTGATTTTACTAAATAGCGCGTACGTACGCGCTATTTAGTGCATACGCGCATTTAAAATAACGCGAACGTGCCATTTAAATTTTTAAGTTTTGGTGGGTAATTCCTTTCCCACCAACGTGGTGGATGACATGGCTGCTATGGTTTTAGGTTCGGGTTGCCAAACCAAGTGGGGGACTGTGTTATAACAAAATACATCTTATTCTATAACTTCTTATGTTTCGAGCATGATTCTGTGTATGCTACACTAGTCCACTGCTAATGAAATTGCACACACTTGTAGAACTATGTGTGCAAATTCCGAATATGTAATTTTTTATTAAATCTATTATTTGTTTCTATTTTTTAATTAATTTCAATTGCACTAATGTCAATCTTACACAAAAAGTAGGTTATTTCTTTCGTCTATAACTTTTGATTGGCTCACCTCTTTTGAAAACGGAAAAGAACACACATAAGTACACACAAAGACCTACATCCTAAAAAAAAATGTTCATTGATTATGTTAAGACCATGATGTTGAGGACTAACACTCGACCTAGTCATTCTAGGGCTTGGCTGACTTCCTTAATTAAATAAATAAATAAATATGGAAAAATAGCGTTGCACTAGAACGGCCTGTTGTCTACCACTATATATAATTTTTTTCACAAAATTCCATCATTTGCATACCGAACGAGGGAACTAACACAAGTATATTCATTATGTTTTCTTAAAAAAATAACATACCAACCTAAGGAGAACCCCATTTTTTGGGAGTTATACTTAATTTCCATAAATAATATTTATATATTCCGGAAGGCAATCCGATTGTCTACATTTCATCTTCTTGCGCAATATTCCAAAAAGTTGTGTAGGTAGCTCTAATATTGCTTTTTGACATTCATATTTCTGCTTTTCCAGGAGTCCATTGCGACTAACGCGTCATGAGTGGCTAGCATTAGCTTGCACCAGCCCGGATGTAAATATTTCATACCACTAGCTATATAATAGAGGTGAAGGAGACCCTTTTGGGTATGTGTGATATATTGTATTATGTTTTGGAAACACACATCACATGTTGTGTATGTCATTTGTGCACACATGATTGTGGCATGAAGTGTAGATGGAGTGTGATGTGATGCATATGTGAGGATGCCATGTATTATAAGATGGAGATTTCTGAAGAATAAGAAGACCATACATTTCTCGTAGATGTTTCCACATTTGAGGTTTTACCATGTATATCTAGTGTATAACTAGTTTCTCTTGTCTCTTGTTTCTTACATGATTGGTTATTGCTTGTATAGATAGAAGGCTAGACCAGTAGATTCTTTCTTTATATATTAGCAAACATATTCTTGTATGTTCATGCATATTCTCAATATTCTAACATGAATGCTACTTAAATTTTGATTTACAATACTTTTGTAATCAATTTGGCCAAGAATCTTGTATTCCATGATCAGAAAAGCACATCAACACAAAGTACCATATGATTTGACATCATGTAGAGGCCAATACCATTCATTTATACATTGTTCTACAAGTGAGCACACTACAAACATCTTCAGCAAAGTGCTTAGAAGAGAAAAGCTTGAAAAGCTCAAAGATATGCTTGGACTCACAAACACCCCTTCGAATTAAGAGGGAGAATGTTAGATACCTAATCCTTAGGGATTATGGTACATTGTAGATTATTGTACAGTTACTTAGATTATTTCAATTGCTTAAGAAATATGCAGAGTCATAGAGAATAGGAACAAACCTTTTGATGTGGAAACCAAAAGTCGCATCTTGTGTGTGTGTGAGAGGCTCTCATTAATAGGAAGCATCCGAGCATTGGATTTATACATGCCTATTAGTTTTTTACATATATTTATTTTTTGATTCCATGAAATTTTATGATATTTGTAAAAATAGTTTTTTTTACACTAAATTTCAAAAAAATGGTAATGCCAATTGTAAAAAACACCTAAAATGTAAGTAAAAATAAAATTCTCTCAAAAACTTGGTGTTTTCATGTGTTTTTTTAGCATTTTAGAAAATATTCTCTTAAAGTACATGTTTTACTCACAAACTACATGTCTTATATGCAATAGTGTTTACAACATTATGTTGATGCATTGATTTTCCAAGAAGATAGTCTGTTAGTATATCTAGTGTTGATCTACAAAAGAAACATTATTGTATTAGCATATCAAATGGGTTTTTGGGTCTCAAAATTTCCGCAAAGAGATCTCAAAGTTATTTTTGTAAGGTTTAATGTGATTATTGAAGTGTGGAATGAGTTGATATCCATTTTCCCTCAAGGTTTAAATGTGTTAGTTCATATCCATGATTTTTTGAGCTTTTCACAGTTTTACTTTAAAGAGATGATAAACTCTAACTTGTTACTAGCACTAAACATTCAAAGATCTTTCACTTGTTAAATGGCCATTAATTAATGCCCAAGGAATTATCTTAAAGATCAAACCTTGATGCACCAAAAAGTACTCACTGTGACTAATCTATAGCACTAGTGATGGCTAAGCAATCATGGAGAGATTTGAACCAAATATGTTTCAATTGTTAAATGGGCCCTTAACCAACATGCCAAGGAATGGTCTTAAATATCAAAATTTGATGTGCAAAAAGGTAACCACTATGACTAAACTACAACACTAGTAACAACTTGGCAACCATGGCAAGTATTTTAACTAGAGATCTACCATATGTTAAATGGGTCCTTATCCGACGTACCAAGGAATGATCCTAAAAATCAAATTTTGATGTACACAACGTACCCACGATGACTAAACTACAACACTAGTAACAACGAGGCAACCATGGGGGTATTTCAACTAGAGATATTTCACTTGCTAAATGAGTCTTTAACCAACGTACCAAGGAATGAGTTTAAAAATCAAATCTTGATGTACACAGCATACCCACTATGACTAGCAAACTATACAAGCTAGAAAAAAAAAATCTATCAAAATTAGAAAATTAGAAATGTCATTCATCATGAGACCAAATGGTGGACACATCCCAAAAATCCTTAAAGTAAACATGTATAATTTGTATAACTCAATCTTGGAGGACGAAAAACATTTCCTCCACTACACAGAAAAACATTTTCTTCTAAATTGCCTAATGTATTAAAAATAAGATATAAATATAACATTTGCAATTATCACAACCAAAATGAAAAAATAAATTCTGAGTTCATATAAATAAAATCATAGAAACTCAATATCTTTAATCACATTTCTTATTAATTTATTAATTTATGGTCAGAATTATTTTTCAATTTTTATTCCAAAAATATGCTTATCAAATGTAAACGAAGAATGAAAATGAAAATATTGATTAAATACACAAATTTACTTAATATTGTTTATTTATATTTAATATAATTATTATTTATTAATATAATAAAAATATATTATATTATTTTCTATTATTAAATAAATGTTACATAAAATTATTAATTAAATATTAAAAATAAAATAAAATCTTTATATATTAGAGGCAAACCAATCCAAAATTGGAAATTACAAGGTTAAGATGAGATAATGCAAAAATCATATAATATGTAGAATTGTGAATTTTAAATGAACAAGTAAATATGTGAGAAAGTGGCTAATTCTTATTAAATATATAAATTGAAAAAGTAAATAAACTTTAAGTTGAATGTAAATATTAAGAAAGTAAATGATAAATTATAAGAAATATTTTTTTATATAAAATTTGTTACATAAAATCATTTTAATTAAAACATTAAAATGAAAATATATAAAATTAATATATCAATATCAAAATCAAAACTTCACATAAGAAATCACAATAACCTTTTCTTTTATTCTTAAATAAACCAAAGTAAAAAATAACATGAGAAGATTGTTATATGACACTTTAAAAAAATTATAAATTAAATATTTTTATTTTATTTTATTTTTTTAAATAAAGCCATACTATGAAAAATGTATATCTCATCAATCATTTTTTATCAATTAAAATTCAAATTAAAAAATAAATGTATTTTTATTTTTCTAAAAAAATAATAAATTAATTTTAGAAAACATAAAAAAAAAAATGTAAAGCATAAAATTGAATTAATACAAACACTTTGATTTATATATATAAAAGAAAAGTGTACTCTTACTTTGGCAGCATGGAGTAATAAAATGTATGCTTGTATCATTTTTATGTCAATATTATAATTCATTTTTATCTGAAGTTGTATAAAAAGGAAACTTAAACCTTTGGTAAAATTTTGAAAGGATTAATGAAATTTATATAAATTTATAAAAAAATTACAATGTTTTTTTCACATAGAAAGCATACATATAGTGAAAAGGTGTATATATTAAGGATGATGAGGGAGATCTGAAACAAATGCAATGTTTGTCATATTTGGTAATGTGGTTTGTATGAATAGAAAGAAATGTTTTCATTTTTTAAGATATTCATCAACCAGAGTTTTATGTTACATTATAGGTTCTCTCAACATATAAGTACTTTCTAGAAGAGGAAAGTAAGCACAAGAATAGGATTATACAAGCCTGATCAAAGTTGGGAAGAAGAGATAGTGGGTTTTTTTTACGGAGCTAACGAGAACAACATGTGCGGGCTAGGAGGCATCTTGAAGCTTTCAAAGAATGCATCTACTCATTTCATAGCAAATGGAAGTTCAAGAACAAACAACAGAGCAGAAGGATTTGTAAAAACTTAAGACAGAAAAAGAATAGTTGCACGCACAGAATATGAACGCAGTAAAAACGTTGCTCTCTAGTTTGCATTAGATGGTATTTAAGCATTACAAAACTGACGGTTCAATCAAGAAACCGTTAACAAACTAACAACTAAATAACGATGTAACTGTTGACAAATTACGTAACTAAGACTAGACTGAAGAGATTATTATTTCTAACACTCCCTCTTAATCTCAAGGGTTGCATCTTTTTTATATCCACAATGCCAAGATTTTGTTTTGAAACTCAAAAGGAATTCTTCCCAAAGGTTTGGTGAAGATATCTGCCAACTGTTCTTTTGAACCACAAAACTGAAATAAAACATCACCATTATTTACAAGTTCACGAATGAAATGAAACCGAGTGTCAATGTGTTTGCTTCTCTAATGAAACACCTTCCTCTGCGGTGGTGAGTTTACCAATCACCTGTAGGTTTTGGTGTAACGGCAGTCGTACTACCAACAATTGGTATAAGAGCTAGAGGTCACGAGTTCGATACACACTCAGCTCGCACTGAGGGGGAGATTGTTGCACGAAATTGCAAGTAGTCAGCGCTCCCCGGTGTACCATTACAAGGGACTAATCGCCTCTCGTGGATCCTTGAAATCCGGTGGTAGTTCTGGTTTGTCTCTTGACTGAAAACATCCTCTACCTCTTCCTTTTCTTCCTCGAAAACCTATACCTCTGCCTCTATCCATGAAAACTTTAGACTGAAATGCATGTTCTAAATTACCAACTTCCAAATTAATCCTTTCTTCATGTGACAACAAAGAACCAGTTAATTCTTCTACAGCAAATTTAGTCAAATCTTTAGATTCAAGAAGAGCAGTCACAACCATTTCAAAATTCTTTGGTAAACTCCTAAGAACTTTCTCAACAATCCTCTGATCTTGTATCTTTTCACCATTAATCCTAAGCAGATTCACAATACCCATAACTTTTGTCATAAACTTATCAACACTATCTGATTTAGTCATTTTGAGCATTTCAAATTGAGTCCTTATGGTTTGTAATCTCACAAGTTTTACTTTTGCATTACCCTGATATGCCAAGCTAAGAATATCCCAAATTTCTTTAACATTCTTTGCACCAACAACTTTTGGAAATATAGAATCATCTATAGTATTTAAAAGACAAGATTTAGCTTTTCCTTCTTTTTGTTTATGTTCCTCTAATTTATGTTTTTGTGCAGCAGTCATAGCAGCAATAGCAGCTGCATCAGGTTATGTAAACTCAGACTCAATACAATCACAACATCCTTGACCTTGCAAAACAGCTTGTATTCTCACACTCCAATAATCATAATTTGATCCAACTAATGTAGGCGTTTGGACAGAGAAATTAGATGAAGCCATTCTTCAGAAAAATAATAATAACCAAGATTTTTACCTCAAACAAAAACGAATTTTGATTTCTAGTTCTGCTGACTGGTTTCTCTAATTTCTGGTTCTGCTGACTGTTTCTACGTTCAATATTGGCTTCAACAGCTCTGCTCAACGAACTGGTTTCAACAACTCTGTGTGCACAGGCTTCAACGAACTGGTGGCTTCAACAAAATTTTAACAGCAGACTTGCTTCTGCATTCAACACCAGTCTTCAACAAATGTCCATTGAATAGCAGACCTTCCAAAACCTCCAACCAGGAAGAGGCTCTCCGAACCGTCACCAACGGCTCTGATACCATGTAAAAACTTAAGACAGAAAAAGAATAGTTGCACGCACAGAAAATAAACAGAATATGAACGCAGTAAAAACGCTGCTCTCTAGTTTGCATTAGATGGTATTTAAGCATTACAAAACTGACGGTTCAATCAAGAAACCGTTAACAAACTAACAACTGAATAATGATGTAACTGTTGACAAATTACGTAACTAAGACTAGACTGAAGAGATTATTATTTCTAACAGGATTAACACTAAGATTGCTAATGCAGATAGCAAAAGAAGAAAAGGTGGAGACTATAAGGATTTTTGGGGATTTGGAGATATACATAAAATATATGTAGAAGGAGAATAATATCAAAAACCTTCCTCTGCAAAATATAGGGAACAATCTGGTAACAATTGCTTCATCTTTCAGTCAAATTGAATTCTCACATGTGCAAGATATCCACAGAAAGAAATGCTAGTATCAAATTTTGTAAAGTATGAACAGTAATAGTATAATTTGTGTAGTACAAAAACTTTTGAACTTTCATTTAGTATCCTGCACTTGTGGAATACTTAGTTATGAATAAGAAGAATAGGATTTTTTCTTTGGAAAAAAAATATTGAGGATGATATTTTTTAACATGCAAATATCTTTTATATATTCAAATCCCTTATTTGTAAATTTTAATAAATTTTACTTTAATAACCATTCAATTAAATACCCAAATTTTATTTATTATTTTTTAATTTTAATTAATTGAAATATATTTATTTGGTTTTGACATTTAAATTAACCTCTAAATAAAACCCGATCAAAATATTTTATTTTTTAAAACCATATTTATTTTTATATAATAATTTTGTATTCTTTTATAATCTATAACCTGTAAAATTTGAGGTTAAATGTTTGTTTTTTATTTGAGAAACCCTTTTTATATTGTAGTGCATTTATTTTCGTTTATTTTTAGCTTTTGCAGGTTTTGTGCTTTTTGGTTAGATTCATCGCCAACATTAGCTTGTTTATTTTATGTGTCGTAATAATATAGATTTGTTTTTGTTTGGAAGGCATACACTCGTCAAAGTTTTGCTAATAAATTCCAAGGAGAACAATCCCTTTTGATTTATGGCAATCCCTCCACTTTCGCGCGGCAAATGTCATTCTCGTGAATGATGTGCACGTTGGTCAATAGGAACAGCAGCCCAATAATGGACATCAACAATCAACCAGCCACATGAATCCAACAAGAGCATCGTAAAAAATTGATACTCATTTTGCTGTTAAAACCATTTTAAAAAATTGATACTCATTTTGCTGTTAAAACGCTCATTCGCATAAATCATTGGATGTTTTCTACTTATACTAATCAAGTACTTTTCAACTTGGAAATAATGCAAATAATTATATCAATAGATGTTTATATCTTAGAATTTGGGGTTTGGGTGGACCATCATCTATCCTTTTTTTAGATTGAAAGAAGATTAGACAGATATTCTGTCCATAATGAAACATCATTGTAATCTGTCCCATAATAATGTGCTTTGGAATTATCCCTATGAGTATAGAGATAGTTTTATAACAGTTGTGGCCTCTTTTACCAATATTTTTTTTTCATAAAGAAAAAACAGCTTCTATATTAAGTAAATAAAAGTTGAGTGCTGATCACAAGTGGTGATCTTACAAACAGTAGCAGTGCTTTCACCGGGATCCACATGATACTCATTTTGGCCTCTTGATACTCATTTTGCTGTTAAAACTCTCATTCGCATAAATCATTGGATGTTTTCTACCTAGATTAATCAAGTACTTTTCAACTTGGAAATAATGCAAATAATTATATCGATAGGTGTTTATATCTTAGAATTTGGGGTTTGGGTGGACCATCATCTATCCTTTTTTAGATTGAAAGAAGATTAGACAGGTATTCTGTCCATAATGAAACATCATTGTAATCTGTCCCATAATAATGTGCTTTGGAATTATCCCTATGAGTATAGAGATAGTTTTATAACAGCTGTGGCCTCTTTTACCAATATTTTTTTTCATAAAGAAAAAACAGCTTCTAGATTAAGTAAATAAAAGCTGACCACAAGTGGTGATCTTACAGGATCCACATGAGACAGAAACACATAAACTATTCATGCCTGTGCATATAAACTTATGTAGCAAAACAATAGACCTGTTTTACCTCTATAGCCAGAGAAGCCAAACTGTACAGAGACCTGGTCACAGTCCAGTATCTCAGCAGGCTGATATTCTATAGTGCAAACAGAAATGATAGATTAAGCTAGTTTGCTCATAAGACTTGTAGAGCTTCCCACCACGGAACTCTCTTTCACCAATATATTGCGATTGATTGGTTGAAAGTTTATATATTTTTCTTGGGCTTAAAATATATTGCTATAGATTGGTTGAAAGGTTATAAGTTTTTTTTGGTTTAGGCTATGTTATGAAAGGAAGTAATATATTTTAGTTTTTTCTTAATTATTTATATTTAAAAATATAGAAGAATAGTTAGATTCCTAAAATTTAGAAGAATTGTTAAATTATTGAAATTGCATAATTTAGATATTCAAATTATATTTATTTATACATTCAAAAATACTAATTTTTTTAATGGAGTAAATTAAAATCCAAATCTCGGAACATGTAAACTACTTACCTTATGCATAAAATACTTTTAGATAAAATTATCGATTATAAAATCTGACAAAGTTGGGATGAAACGTTTTCAATTAAAATTACTTTCTATTTTCACCGCATAATCTATGTCAACAATTTATTAACGCCGTTGCAAATTCAAAATTCACCATCCGTTTGCAGCCTACAAATTCACCTCAATAGGCTGTCTACAATTCTACATCTGCCTATGTCAATAGTGTGAATGCTTGCAACTTTGATTTGAAAAGTGTTGAATATATGTTATTAAATTATCAAATTGCAAATGTCTTAGTTTGATAAGTATGATGCAATTTTTGAGAGAGACACTTCGTGTTAAAAAGCTCGAAGAAATCAATGCTTGACACTTTCAAAACATCTGGATGGATAAATCAAAAGAGAAACCTAAAGCACTACCTGTAAAATTGGGTAAAATTGGGTGACAGTGTTCTATCCTTTATTGGGACTCTAATCCTACTTCTACATCTATTCATGCATCACTAGATAGGCATGGATTACCATCTCCTAAGTTTGGAAAGCATATTGGGGGCACTGTTTCAACTCCGTTGGATGGGATATACAAGTTGTGGACTTAGTAAGCAGGGGCATGGAATAGTCTATTGTGCATTTGATATTTTGATACTTCATCATCAAATGCAAGACATCATGATACTTATGCCATTATTTTGTAGAAACAAGATAATGCACTATTTATGGATTCATCTATTGATAATATGTCTTCATTTGACTCTAACACCTCTAATGATTCTTTTACTATTTAGTCCAAAGGACCACAACCTGCACTTTTGTTCATCGAGCACCAAATTATGTCATCCACATCTCAATCGTGCCAACACCCTTATCATTGTGATTGGAAGCATTCTTGCTCTCCATCTAGGGATTGAAATTCCTACTAGTATGCTCGTAGTGCCTTATCAATCGTTAGTGAACAGGCGTGAAAGGCCAAAACTCATATCAACACTAACAAGTAGGCCTTATGATTGGATTGACAATTGGCCATGGCAACAATACACTTGATTTGTTCATTGTACATACAACAATATAATCCTCATCATTTTTTTAATTGATGGTGCCATTTTTATTGTTACTTTGAGCAAAAGACTTTATGAGAGGACCATCATGGTACATATAACGTTTGGAGCACTTGTTGAGCTATGCTGCTTAATGGCTATATTTTCATATCTATAACTGATCTCATTTTTTATTTGATCATATTTTGTTCAATACTCTATCATAGTATCTTATTTTGCTTACTATCTATATGTATAATCTTGATAACCCTTGTTGTGTAAAAGCAATTTCACATGCTCCTCTATATTTCAAATATCATGTCACATATTTGTTTTCTTGATCATTATGGACTTATCATGTTCAATATATGCTTTACTCTTGGAATTTTTTTGTGCATATTATCTATCTATTTACTTCACTTTCTCCATAGGAGTATTTTGTGAACAGTTGTGGGACAGCTTGATTCTGTCGTTCCTTCCTATCTTAAGCATATTGTTGTGTTTATCTCCGTTTCTTTAGCATTGTTCATATTTTCAGCATATCTTTGACAGTAGCAAAGTTGAAACCTTTTGTTATCTGAGATGGTTGAAGTTGTAATTAAGAAGAAATGTAATGTGATCAAATACAATATCATATCACCTTATTCCAATAATAATGTATGAAATGAACATCCATATTCTACTGCAATTCATGATGATTATCTACAGGCGAAACATTTCGATGGATAGACCATTCAGGTCTTGTATTCGTAATGTAATCTTCAATAGAGTTCTTTGGTTTTGAAGATTGTCTGCTAAAGGCATCTCAAGATATAGATATGTGGTTCTCGTATTCATGATGAGGTATACTGCAGAATTCTTGCATATTCAGCTTGGTTTTGAAGATTGATTGCTTGACACATTCTTGATGTATAGGCCATTGAGGTCTTGTATTCACAATGTCATCTTCAGTAGATTTTTTTGGTTATGAAGACTATCTGGTAGAAACATTTTGATGTATAGATATTGCATTCTTGTATTCATGATGAGGTCTATTACAGAGTTCTTTCAGCTATTAGTTGAGTTACGTTTGTGATGACTATCTACTAGCCACATTTTTTGTTGTATTGGCCATAAATTGTTGTGGTGTTATGAAAGAGTTCATCATACAAGTTGGTTCTAGTGCAACTTAATGATTCATTAAGAGGTAGTTGTTATCTTCATCAAGTTCATGAGGTGAAGTGTGTTCTCATTCGCATCTTATGGAGAATTATGGAAGTTGTCATCAAGGGGGGTGTTAAGGTGATGCCACCTTCTTCTATTTGTATTATTTCTCCTAGCCATCATTAAGGCGGAGTGTTGGACTATTTAATCATGAAATGTGGTGTATTGTTGGTGTAATATCAAATAAATGCATAAATAACTCTAATATTATAAATTAGAGTTATCCCACATGCATCATGTAATAAAATATCTTATTATCATTCTTTATATAAGAGAGGTTGAAAGCTATATATGCCACATGTGTTATGGGATGGGTACCCGCATGAAGCTGGTACCCAAAAAGGCCGCAACAGCAGCGTGTGAACGGAAAAAAAAAAAGTGACGTGCACGCGCTTCCAAATGCGTGCACGCGTCATGGCTTTGGCAATGTCGAACGTCCACATGATTGAGCCCACGTGGACAAAACATGCACGCACGCGTTATTAACGTGTAATCCCAAAGGGGCGCGCACGCGTTAATGACGCGCGTGTGCCCCTGTTTTTTATAATAATAAAAATAGAGATCACAGATTTGTCATTTTCAACAAACCCGCGAGCGCATGGTGGCAAAACAAGCACCCCGCGAACGCGTCCTTGAGCACCCGAAGGCTTCCTCAACGCCACCATTTCGCACCTCCACCACCTTGCCAACGTTTTCTTGAGGTAGGTGCCCATTGAAGCATGAATTTGTTGTTGTTTTTGGTTTTTTTTTCCATTTCAATTTTAATTTAAAAAAAAAATACAATCCATTAAAAAACCAAAAAAAAATCATTACAGACCATCTACACCTAACAAGATGACAAACACACCTGAACCATCAGATGAAACTAATGAAACCAATGAAACCCGACCTTTTGAAGACAACATTGGAACGGACAATGAACCGAATGAAAACCCCGAAGATCAATTGCACCAAGATTTAAATCAATTGAGGGTATTAAGCGATGAATTGAAGAGCACCAATGAACCCTCTCGGGTTTCCTTGGATTCATCATTGCAAAACATTATTGATTACATCAACATAGCACATAGTGAGATCATAAACCTGATCCAATACAAGGCTCGAATGAGGGAAAACTACTCCACTAGGATGTCCAAAGAACAGATAAAAGACCTCAACATCACCAAAGCCCAGTTGTACAGCAAATTCATAGTTTCCTCGACAGGACAACCTCCAAATGTGAGGAAGAGACGGGTTTGCATGGACTAGTGTATTTACCATCCATGGAGAGATAACTGGAGAAAGAGATGGTTTATGGTGTTTGACAGGCCCCCATGCAACAATTTGGAGGTCCCACAGTATTTCCTTCGGAAATTATGTGTTGAGTTTGAGCTAGGCTACCATGTCAACTATTTTGACATCAGTGAGTTTCAGGGTGTCAGTCTTGGCTCTTCCCAAGATTGACCTTAGACCCACTGTAACCCACTTATAGGACCTCCTGCACCCGGGAGAGAGCCAAAACCCCCTCCTCAGCCACCCAGGTTTGGTAGTTGCCTAGATGAGGTCAATGACTCAGTTAGACGTGCCACACATCATTTTCTTAGACATACCACATTTGTGGTTATGTCTTCACAAAGCCGGGAGGCCATCGATCAGACAAACACAATTGCACCATCTATGGGTGGTGGCCAGGACATGACGGGTACAGGTGGAACCCAGGCGGGGCCTTCTAGTTCTACTGGAACAACAACACATCGTGTTTCTCACTATGGTCATTCTTGCCATGGTCCTATGCACCATCATGCCACAGAGAGCTATATGGATCAGGTTAGCTATTGTTTTATTTAATGTTCAAGTATTTGTTGTATTTTATTTGATATTGTATTGTTTAATATATTTAACTTTGAATTATACATTGTTGACTTTATTTGTTTTAATGCACAATTATTCAAGGCCGAGTCTCCACCCTCTAGGTGGGAGGACATCGGTTCCTTTGACCTCGACCGAGCCATGGCAGCAGCAAAGGAGATTGCGGCACCATACACACAGGTAACTTCTTTACTTTGAATAATTAGATCATGTTACGAGTAATTTGTGTTCCATAATTACAAATTAATTAGCACTGAGTAATTACCATATTATCATCGTATTTTACAGTTGTGTTTATTATAGTGTCTAAATTATTTGAGAGTTATAAACAATCCAACCAAAAAAAAATGAAACCTTATAAAACATGAAAACCTAAGAAAACTAGAAACATATGTTCATGTTCACTTTAGGCATCCTAGACCTCTAATGATTATAGAAATGGGAGAGAAATTTCCAAAATATGTCATTCTTAATTGACCAATGATGAGCCCACAGCTGGGGTTTTGGTGATGCCCACAGTGTCCTTCATCCTCAGACTACCATCCAATGCTTGCTTGCTCTTCTTGTGCTTGACCAATGCCATGTGTGTTATTGATTCTTTTCCATTTGTCACCATGTCATCCAAGTTATTTTTTCCATGTACTCTCCTTGTCCAAATCATCTTCAAATGACCACAGTATGGGTCATTTGACTCTTCGCTCAATAGGTGTGCCAATGGCTCCAATGCCCATCACTTTGTCCACCAAATCAACCTTTACTTCCATGTCCTTGTGCCATGTGTTCTTCAAGCTTAAACTTTGTCATTAATGTTGTCATCAATGACAATAATAGATAACCATATTCATCAAGCTCTCCTCAATCTCCCAAAATCTTCACACATTGCTTCCTTAAAAATGAAACTTGTCTTCTATTTATGCTCTTGTCTTCTATTTATAGTTTTATCATTAAGATGATTAAATAAATCAAATATGATTTATTTAATTATGGCCATGCCATGTCACCTTATTTAATTTTAATTCCATGCCATGTCACCTTCTATCCTTTCATAATATTAAATGTGAGGCACACATATGCCCTTAAGATGCCCACAATGCACTCTTAAAAATTCCCACAGTGGGCTCCACTTTGATGCCCACAAGGGCCATCAACACATGCCTGTATTGGTCTTGGATTATGCATGCAATGGTCTCATGTAAATTCCCACAGGCCCTTATCAATATGCCCGCAATACACCACAAATTACCGCAGTGGGTGCTTCAAAGAATGCCCACCAGGTCCTTTTCATTATGCCCGCAATGGTGCTTTGAAATGCCTGCAAGGGGCCTTCCAAATGCCCACACATCTTCCTTGTCCACCTAATCATCTTGTCTTTGTCCTCTAATCTTATGTTTTCCAATTCATCGTCCTCCATGTCACCAAGTTATCAATCCTTCTTGTCACCAAGCATGTCCTCCTTGTCATGTTCCATGTCATCAAACACCATGCTTGACAAGTCATCAATCTTGCTTGCTTGTCACTTTTCTTTGTCTTATCCTTAGCTTGCCATGTCATTCTTCCATGCTTGTCATAAACACTTGTCACGCTTGCCACGTTTGATGCTTTCCATGTTTTTCATACTTGTCACCTTTGCCATCCCTCAATCCATGTCACCATCTCCATTGTGCTTGACATAATGTGTATGCTCCATGTTCTTAACTCTTCCATGTCTTTGTCATTAATGTATTGTCATCAATGTCATTTATCAAGTCCTTGTCATCAATCCTTTGTCATGTCTCCACTTTGTCAAGTCTTCTACACTTGTCATGCTTTCTTGCAACTTGTCAAGTCATCAAAGCTTGTCATGTTTACCATTTTTCTACTCAAGTCTTTGCCATGTCATCACTTCCCCCTTTGTCCTTAACGTGTTGTCATCAATGACAACTTCGGCCATCAAACACTTAAAGCATAAATTGTCAGCCTTCTTTGCCAAATTATCATGGGCCGCACAATCCATTTTGGGTCAAAGGACACGATACCCACAACCATGTTCTTTAGCAAGTCATGAACAAATAAACTGCACCAATACAATAAAAACGTTATATAATATCCAAAGCCCATCAAACCACTATCATCTAACTTGAATATAAATTAATTGCAGTCATGTTTTTTAAGTACCATCGTTGTCATTCTCATTTGCATTGTCTTTAATATTGTTAATATTGTTTTTATAAATTCAGTCTAAAAATTGTAGTGTTCGCACAGGTGTCCACAGTCTCCAGCGACCAACCATCGCCACCGGGGATCAGCAGATCTCCATGTATGCAGGTATCGTCTGTATTAAAGAATAAATTTAATTTCAAATATGATGACTTGTCCGTGTATATTTATATTTTTCCATATTAAACTATGAGGTTAGAAATGTGTATGCAGGTGCGAGCACCTCGGCCTGGAAGTGTCGTTATTCCTCCCTCCATGGCCTTTCGACCACCTTATATTCCAGTTGTATCCTCTGCATACATGCCCCATTCCATGCAACCCTCCCCTCCCCCTTCCATCCATCCCCCCCTCCTATATAGCACCACAGTTCCATCCAACTCCCCCTTACGTTTCATATCCATCTCCACCTCCGCATCAGTTTCCCATGTTGCCACCCTCCCCCATTTGACCACGACACACCACCCATCCATAGTCACCCATCCCTCCACCGCAACACAGACCTATCCCCCCCCACATTCCCCCACAACACTATCTTCCTCTTCTAGGGTGCCCCGATCCATACTACATCCAGTTGGGTTTATAGCCCTAGACATGCACCTCCACTTCACCCACCCTAGTCCATGCCTCCATCTGCCACCCCCCCTTCTTCCACTGTGCCCCCCAGTGGTGTAGCCACTGTCGATGTGGCTACATCCTCCCCTATACCGTCCACCCTAGCATCGGAGCAGGTTGTCCAGCCGACTGCTCCATCCGCCAGCCCTAAAGACCAATCGGTTGTGTTCACGGTGAGATTGACTAGTTTATGAAAATCTCGTTGAATTTTAACAAAAATTACTATATGCATCTAATTTCATCATTTATCTTATTGTTCGAAATGTTGCAGGGTGGCATTGTTGAGAGACTAGGAGCACGGAGGAGGGAGACCCCCTCACGACTTACAGTCTCGCATGCGGTGAGTTATCTAAGAATTGAAAACTATTTTTATTTTTAAATTATGTTTTATACTTGTATAATTGCCAGGAAAAGTTTGACATATTATTGTTGTCGTTTGAGGGCTCAGGGGGACGTGGTCCAAGATGCCCGAAGGATCCAGCTTCCTCTAGCATTAAGAAGAGGAAGATCGATTTTGGAGATGCACCTGGTAGCTCTTAGGGTGGGCAGGAGGATTGAGAGACCCTCCTATGTACACTAGCCACGATGTGGCATTTTGGGCACGAGTTGCCATGTTTTGTATAGGGCACCATGGGCCATATTTTGTATAGGGCACGAGTTTCCATATTTTGTACAGGGCATGAGTTTCCATTATATAGACGTTGGGAACGATGTTCCATTTGTCCAAAAAATGTACATGATTGGATGATTTTTTCATATTAATAGATGGATCTGCACTTGTCTATATGACTTTGTCTTTGATTACATTTTTGCATACATTATTTTGTCTTCAATAACAATGTCATGGAAAAAATTTCACATACATATAGATGTTATTTCTAGACACCAAGTGACCTCAATATGAGTCCCTTGTATTTGAATGGGTCTTGAATCTTTTCCTTTCAGCAACAACATACCTAAGCAAGCAAACTAAGGAGTGATATTTACATTACAAAGTGTTGTGACTTTAGGGCTACAAAAAAAAAAAAAATAGGAGACGATGACCTCTTCCATACTTAACCTTGTAATGGTTATAATAGTCAATTCTATCAAGCATTGCATCACATATTATATCAAATTAACCTAGATATATGAAAAGTTCATATGTGTGCTTGGATGGAAGGGTTAACCAGATCACTTGAATTAGTTCAAACATGAGGGGCCTGCATAGGTGCAATTGGATTGAGTAATAAAAGAGAATTGTTAATGTAGTTACATATGGATCGTTCTTTGTGTGTTAGTATGTGCCTTTAATGAAAGCATGGTTAATGTGTTGAACTACTACTTGCACAAGTTGGCATAGACCCTTAGTGTTGATAATGTCTTCAATGTTTTGTTAATATTGATAATCACTCTTTGTAATTTAAGTATCTTGGATTTTTTGACGTTAAGACACATATTTAACATAGTCAACTCAATGGTTCAAGACATCATTTTACCCCATGATCCATGGAAGATTCATTGGAGTCATATGAACCTCATTGTCATCACCTCAACCATGGTCAAGACGCCAAGATCCATCCTTAGTAGTCAAAACCTCATGTTGGCACCCATATCACACTCAAAGATAAAAAAATTATTTTAAAGGGCATGTCTGGGGATTGAGGGAATCTTGATGGATAATATCCTTAAAACATTTATATTCGATTTGAGGCCTCATATGTCCTCACCTTATCATTGTCAATACCTAAAGACCCATCCTCAGTGGACAAAACCTCAGAATGGCATCCATATCCAAAACAAAGGCCATGTATCCCGTCTAGAGAGCTTGTGTAGTGATTCAAGGACTTGTTCATGGCTCATGAGCATGCAAATATTCATTTAGGTCCTAATAACCTTTATATTTTTTAATCACCGTGCTCGAGGTCTAGAGACTCATCCCTTGTGTTGAAAATCCTCTACTGGCATTGTTGTAGGAGCTTTATTCAACTAGTCAACTAGGATAAAGAGTTGACTGGAGGTATACATTGTAAAAATAAATATTTGTTAGGGATTAATAAAAGGCTAATTATTGATGGCTCTAGAGTTACATTCTCCCCTTTCTCACTTTCCATTTATGTGTATGAATATGTAGATATATCTTGTATAATGACACATAATGACACTTGGATAGATAGATTGGGAAAATTTTAGATGAATGCCTAGAGCTCTACACACAAGTTAAAGAAAAGAAGAAAAAAACTCCTAACATTGGTAACAAATATCCAAAACCAACAATGCAACTAGAACCCAATGACCAAGGGAACTTCAAAATGCGCCACTCCACAAAAGAAGTTGCTATAGACCTACCTCATTTGGTATGAGAGAAGCTGTTTTAGAGACCTAGAGACCTACCTACCACTTCTCTCATTTGGTATGAGAGAAGTTGCTTTAGACCTACCTCACTCATGTCAATGCTTGAGTTTTTGGAGGCCGACCTCCCACCCCACATGTCCTCTTCAACATTTTTTGCTCTTTGAGTTTTGTGCCCACCCAAACTTTTTTCATGCTTTGGGTACCTTGAGGTATATCCCCAACCCAAAAAATTATTATATTATGTTGATTATGTTGGTTATTGGCTTCACCCAACAAAACTATATTTAACAATACACATATTCATAGACTTGGTTCCCCATGCTCAATGCTCACTATATTCAACAATACACTTCTCTTAAATTTAATTCATGTCTTGTTAAATATTTCATAATTAAATAGCTATCTGAGAGCACCACCTTAGACCAAGCCATACCATTAATAAAAAATGTACATTAGAGAAATGACCTAATTCAATTTCCTTCTATAACTCTAACCCTAACCCTCACCCAAACCCTAGCACTAAACCATCTTCTTCATCATCACCATCACCATCACCATCACCATCACCATCACCATCATCATCAACGTCTTCATCATCATGAAAATATTCATCATCATTGTCATCTCTAGGTTCCTCATCAACATCTCCATCATCACATCTTCTTCGTCATCATCATCATCATCTTCATCACCATCACCATCATCATCAATGTCTTCATCATCATCACCATCTTCATCATCATCATTAACTCTAACTCTAACACTAATTCAATTTCCTTCTATAACTCTAACCCTAACCCTCACCCAAACCCTAGCACTAAACCATCTTCTCCATCATCACCATCACCATCACCATCACCATCACCATCACCATCATCATCAATGTCTTCATCATCATCATCATGAACATCTTCATCATCATTGTCATCTCTAGGTTCCTCATCAACATATCCATCATCACATCTTATTCATCATCATCATCATCATCTTCATCACCATCACCATCACCATCATCATGAACGTCTTCATCATCATCACCATCTTCATCATCATCATTAACTCTAACTCTAACTCTAATTCAATTTCCTTCTATAACTCTAACCCTAACCCTCACCCAAACGCTAGCACTAAACCATCTTCTTCTTCATCACCATCACCATCACCATCATCATCAACGTCTTCATTATCATCACCATCATCATCATCATGAACATCTTCATCATCATTGCCATCTCTAGGTTGCACATCAACATATCCATCATCACATCTTCTTCGTCATCATCATCATCATCTTCATCACCATCACCATCATCATCAACGTCTTCATCATCATCACCATCTTCGTCATCATCATTAACTCTAACACTAATTCAATTTCCTTCTATAACTCTAACCCTAACCCTCACCCAAACCCTAGCACTAAACCATCTTCTTCATCATCACCATCACCATCACCATCACCATCATCCTCAACGTCTTCATCATCATCATCATTGTCATCTCTAGGTTCCTCATCAACATCTCCATCATCACATCTTCTTCGTCATCATCATCATCATCTTCATCACCATCACCATCATCATCAACGTCTTCATCATCATCACCATCTTCATAATCATTGTCTTCTCTAGGATCCTCATCAACATCTCCATCATCATCATATTCTTCATCATCATCATCTTCATCACCATCCCCATCATCATCAACGTCTTCATCATCATCACCATCATCATCATCATCATCATCATCAACATCTTCATCATCATTGTCATCTCTAGGTTACTCATCAACATCTACATCATCACATCTTCGTCATCATCATCATCATCTTCATCACCATCACCATCACCATCAACATCTTCATCATCATCACCATCTTCATCATCATTGTCATCTCTAGGCTCCTTACCAACATCTCCATCATCATCATCTTCTTCGTCTGCATCATCATCATCTTCATCACCATCACCATCATCATCAACATATTTATCATCATCACCATCTTCATCATCATTGTCATCTCTAGGATCCTCACCAACATCTCCATCATCATCATCTTCTTCTTCTACATCATCATCATCTTCATCACCATCACCATCATCATCAACATATTTATCATCATCACCATCTTCATCATCATTGTCATCTCTAGGCTCCTCATCAACATCTCCATCATCATCTTCTTCTTCCTCATCATCATCCGGAGGCCCCCGGGCGTGCATGGCCACTATGGACAGGTCCACAATGGCCACGTGGACATGTGGGAGCTGACAGAATCCAGGTCCGCTCGTCGGCTTGGGTTCCGTGGCCCCAGAGCAAATCGTAGAACTGTCCCTGAATGGCCTCGGGGTGCCCAACTAGAATGCCCGTAGCAGCCAAACCATGGCTCCATTCGCTAATCCAATGATTCTTATGGGTCTTGGATGCTGGGTTTCAGCTAGGGGACCCCCCACAATGTGCCTCGAAGACCCACAAGTGATGCCAATGAGCCATCTCCGGATCTAGGGTTTTTCTCAATGAGAACCATTCCAAATTCGCTCAAGGGGGCCATTTCTCATCTAGAGGCCCCCGGGCGTGCGTGGCCACCATGGAAAGGTCCATAATGGCCACATGGACCTGTGGGAGCCTATGGAATCCAAGTCCACTCACCAGTTTAAGTTCCGTGGCCCCGGAGCAAATCCCCAAAGTGTCCCTAAATGGCCCCACGGTGCCCGACTAGAATTCCCGTAGCAGCCAAATCGTGGCTCTGTTCGTGAATCCGTCGATTCTGATCGATCCAAGATGTTGAGTTTCAGCTAGGGGACCCCCCACAGCGTGCCTTGCAGACCCGGAAGCAGTGCCAATGGGCCATCTCCGGAGCTATGGTTTTGCTCAGTGAGGGCCATTCCAAATTCACTCAAGGGGGCCATTTCTCGTCCGGAGGCCCCGGGCGTGCGTGGCCACCGTGGACAAGTCCACAATGGCCACGTGGACTTGTGGGAGCCGACGAAGTCCAATTCCGCTCGTCGGTTTGGGTTCAGTGGCCCCAGAGCAAATCCCTAAAGTTTCCCTGTATGGCCTAGGGGTGCCCAACTAGAATGCCCGTAGCTGCCAAACTATGGCTCCGTTCGTGAATCTGTCGATTCTGGTGGATCCAGGATGTCGGGTTTCAGCTAGGGGACCCCCCACAGTGTGCCTTGAAGACCCAGAAGCGGTACCAATGGGTCATCTCCGGAGCTAGGGTTTTGCTTAGTGAGGGCCATTCCAAATTTGCTCAAGGGGGGCATTTATCGTCTGGAAGTCCCCAGGCATGCGTGGCCACTGTGGACAGGTCCACAATGGCCACGTGGACCTTTGGGAGCCGATGGAATCCAAGTCCGCTCAATGGTTTAAGTTCCGTGGCCCCGGAGCAGATCCCTAAAGTGTCACTGAATGGCCCCGGGATGCCCGACTAGAATTCTCGTAGCAGCCAAACCGTGGCTCTATTCGCGAATCCGTCGATTCCGGTCGATCCAAGATGTCAGGTTTCAGGTAGGGGACCCCCCACAACGTGCCTCGCAGACTCGGAAGCAGTGCCAATGGGCCATCTCTGAAGCTAGGGTTTTGCTCAGTGAGGGCCATTCCAAATTCGCTCAAGGGGTCCATTTCTCATCCGGAGGCCCCGGGCGTGCATGGCCACCATGGATAGGTCCACAATAGCCACTTGGATCTGTGGGAGCTGACAGAATCCAAGTCCGCTCGCCAGTTTGGGTTTCGTGGCCCTAGAGCAAATCCCCAAAGTGTCCCTGAATGCCCCCAGGGTGCTCGACTAGAATGCCTGTGGCAGCCAAACCGTGGCTCCGTTCACAAATCCATCGATTCCAGTGGATCCAGGACGTCGATTTTCAGCTAGGGGACCCCCCATAGCGTCCCTCGAAGACCCAATGACATGGCAGATGGATGAAATGATGAAATGATGACATGGCAGATGGATGTATCTCTATGTATCTCTACGTATCTCTATGTATGTATGTATCTCTATGTATGTATGCATGTATGTATGACAAAAACATGTATGTATGTATGTATCAACAAAAAATGCATGTACCAACAAAATAACATAAAACTACACATACCTTGATGTAGAACATAACATTCTTTGATGCAATTATTTCTCTTATGTAAAGTTGACTGGCCTCATTCAATAAATCCATCTGGATCCTCTCTATTGCTAATTGTCTCCATCAATCTCTCGTGCTCTGAATGAAGCAGGTAGTAGCGTACCTTGGTTGAGCTCTTGCTTGACATTGTCCGAAGATGGATGTTTGTGCCAACGATCAAGTTTGTGAAGTGATACACCACTGAACCTGGTCTGTAATCCATGAATACATGCCCACTAGTCTTTCTTGACTTCCCATCTAGTGTAATATATTCCCCCTTAATCACCATCGATCCAATAGGAAATTCAATGCCTTCATCGTCAATTAATGATGCATAAAGGATTTTCTTACCATGGATGCACCGTGCCAACCAATAATTCGTTCCTCATTCATTGGCTTTCGGGGAAACAAGTGCGTGTATGTGTCCTGGTTGTACAATATCTGAGATATGGTCGTAGTCTATCGAAATCGCTGACTGAACCTCCTCTAACTGGGTTGTTTCAACAACTGCATGTTGGTCTACTGTAAGTGACACACGATCCCATTCATCAACCCAGTCCATGCATTCGCATTCATCCCATTCGCCACTACTGCAAGGGCTACAAAAGCATGCAAGCTTTCGCGTCCATATATCAAATAAGGAGTTGTTTGAGCTTCGAACTGAATGAAATCCACGTGTTCCTTGTACTGTGCTGCAACTATAGGAACGTGATCGGTCTATGTCAACCACCTGCCAAAAATTTCTTACCACATGTCCTGCCACTGATGATGTTTGTTGATCTCTTGCTCGGTCTGACATTGTTGCAGAGCACCATTGAACTATGGATTCTGCGTCTCGGATATGAGGTTCCTTGTCAAAACTCATCTCTTCCCTTCGTAGTGTGGTATTGATGCATGCACCGGCCCCATCATGCTCTCCTTTGTCATGCCCGGTCTCAAAATAGTTCCAGATATGTGGCACACTATAAGTCTTATGAAAAATACTCATCCATTGGAATATGTTGGAGCCTAGGCCGCAGCTATGGTAAAGCTGTGAATTTTGAGGAAAAAGCACAAGTATTGAAGGAAAGTGCTAATTTTGAATAAACACCAAATTTTGGGTAGAGGGAAAATGATGCGCAATACGGTGCCAGATGGATGAGCTCGACGCAGATTACGGACTGGAACTCGCAGAGCTCGCGCGCACGTCATAGAAGAATGAATATGGCTGAATAGAAAACTCAGCTACCATAATAAATGAAGCGACGGAGTAGAGGGCTCAGCTACTCTCATTTAAGGTTAAGTACAGAAGTTATGGTTGCTCGGATCAAGGAGGAGTAACGGACCAAAGCATTGAAGGCGAAGGACAAGGCGCCCATACCCGCAATCTGCGCCGGAAGTCACGGAACCTGCAGGAAGCGGCAACATGACTGCAAGCGGCGCCTACAGTACATCTATCCATGTGCGTGGTTAGGGTTTTTGGGGATTACTGTTGGGAAAGGCCCACAGTTTTGTAAAGGTGCGACCGTCATGGCCACCTATATATATGTGTAATTGCAAAAGTTAGATGTTAGTCAGTTAGCCAGCCTTTAGATGCTGAGATGCAAGTTAGCTGTTTGAGATAAGCTAGCTAGTTGGTAGGTTGGTTATTTTGTATGAGGATTGTTTTCTACTGTGTTGTTAGAAGACAAGAGTCAGAGCTGGGATAACCGTGAAGTTAATCCCCTAGTTGCAGACAGTCTGAGTCGACTTCTGAACTATTGTAATCTCCGTAGAGGAAGAGACTAGATCGAGAGAAGGGCTCCCAGCTGTGTGCGTGGAGTTTCCTGGAAAGATCTAAGGCTGTAGCTGTGTGCGCAACATTATTGTATAAGTCCCCTTTGAGTTAATATATGAAACACTCCCCATGGACATGGTTTCCCGAGGAGGTGCATTCCTTACGTCTTATTGTTATGGTAATGATCGCGTGAATGTATGTCTGAGTTGTTATCTATGTTTCTATGAATATTGCGTTATCTTTATGAATATGTTGAGCTCGTTCTCGAAGCATCCTTGGTAACTATAATCGTTAAGTGTCAAAGAATCTATAGAACGTTGTCGCCGCAGCAATAGAGGAATGCATTACTGCGTTGGGCGCACGGGCAGAAAAGATATACAGAGCGTCGACGAGGGGGTTAAGTCGCCTCGTGCGCCGGAACGGAGATGCCGCGCAGCTAGGATGTTGAGCGAGAGTTCAGCGCAGCTACGCCAAGGGGTCTGCGGAAGAGTCAGGCAGTCCGCTCTGAGGAATCATCGAGGGAAAAAAGAACAGTCTTCGCGTCGCCTAGGTTAAGGAAATCTGATTCCTTAGCCCCCCCATAGACACTTCGGGTGAGACCTCGAGCTGCTGCGCAGCTCGTTGCCGAGAGGGCCAGTGTGCCAAGGGGTTTTGTTGCTGCGCTTCATTAAAACCCGGGTCTGTCCAAAAAGCAGCCAACAGAATACTCGAGCATTTTTGAACTGGCCCGCACAACCATCTGACCATATCTAATGTTGATCCATTTGTATATCTCTCTCCTTCAACTGATCATAGAAAATTCGAAAACAATGTTCCACATAATGCAGATCATGGGTTCTATCATCACTTATGTAAAAGTTTGTCTCCTTCAGTATTATCCTCTTGTCATTGCTGCTCTATGGCCCATGCCTATACATAATATATACCATGGTGCTGACTTGGTCTGAATGGTAGTATTGACTCTGGATTTCATTTTGTGGTTCAAGGGTGTAATTTTCTGCAAAATCCACAATTGACACTATGGTTCCAACATGAAATGTGTCCCTTCATTTTCTGTACTGCTCATCTTTCCATCGCGCTACATGCACATGTTGAACATACTGCTCTGTTTTCTCGTATAACTCCGTCAAGAAGTGACATATCGGTACCTATTACCATGAAAAAAAGGGAAATATTACAATGTGGCCTTTGGGAAAATGTATATGTCATAAATTGAACATGTAATATGAAAAATATGCAATATTCATTTGTACCCGTGACTTCACTAATGTAATCTTTTTACTTTCCCTGGAACTGTCTAATTGATAGGTTATGTCCTTGAAGCTCTGCATCTCCACGCCCATCCTGCCAAATTCGTGCTTCTTGCTTTCATGAATGCAACGGTTCAAAAGAGAAAACCCACTGCACCTAGAACATGTCCCATATAGACACGATTTTTCATAATATTTTTGTCCTTCGGGCCTTGGAAACATGATGTTGTGGATAAAGTCTCTTGATGCATTCAATGGTAGTATGGATCCATTGCATCCCTGCACAATGTTAGTATGCAAATCACATAATATGTATTTATATGTGCCATAATAATATCCATATTCTTCGTGGTATCTACAACAACAGGTCTTCTGATCAATGCATATACGAACGTACCATGGTTTGCATTTTTCAAAGGACCTTTGGCCCAGGTTCAATTGTGTGTGTTCATTCCTGAATCTCTCATAGAGTTCAGTTTGTGTGGTGTCAAGGAATTGTTTAACATGGGGTTCACGTTCAGTAGAACCTTTTCTCAGCTTTAGCACGTCTCTTTGGTTTGCTGAAGGACTAGTATGATCATGCCAAAAAAAATTGTACTAACTCCTTAACAGCATCAATTAGCTTCCTATCTACACAAGGAAACCTACCAACAAAAGCCCAACAATCATTTCCACCCGGAGTGTCAAAATTTTCTCTTATAATAGAGTACTTTTTAATATATTTTTTCTATTTAATTTGAGTATGTAAGAAGTGTGTGATAGCAGGTGACGTTGCCTTGTGGACTTGCTTAAAACTGATTCTACTGAAACACAACGAGCCGCACAAGATATTTTGTACGAGACGTCTTCCCAATCGCATTAAATGCAGATTGGATATTTCTAACAATATGACTGCTAGCCTCTGAACTTTTAACCATCTTTATGCCCACAATTCTCCTAAGAACAGCTAAATAATGTGACTTTAACAAACATAGCAATAATTGACATTTACCTGCATCACCTTTGGATTCAAAATATTCTTTGACAATTTTGTTGCATTGCCATTCGATAGTCCATTTTGGCAACTTACCTTCAAGCCCCGACATAGCACTTTCATCCACATGAATACATCTAGGAGTTCTTCTTCTTGCACTGGACAGTCGAGGTAGGGAGGGTGGACATGAGACATGAATACCAGAGCTTGTTTTTGTGGTGCTTCATTCACAGATTGGGCCATAATGGGAGTGTGGTTGACATGGTTGTGGTCTTCTTAGGGAGATTGCAAATTAAGCAAGGCTTGTATGTCCATCTCTACACATGCAGCATCTCCCAAAATTTATGTGTAGTGAGGAACTTCAGCATGACTCGTTGATGGATTGTTGGTTGGAGATTGTGTTGATGTTGGAATTTGAGTTGGGTCTATTGGATGCAACCGCTTTACCTATGGTTCTGAACAAGAGGTTTTCATGTCAACAACTGTGTTAGGATCAGTGGCAGGATCCGGGGAAATGATAGGACCATGTATAAATATTTCCATTCCCAACCTCGCCTTCTCTTTTAATTCATTGACCTTTTCAATGGGCAGATTCCTTCTATATTTTTTTGTTGCATTGCATGAGTTTCGCATATCCATGTTAGGAACCCCTGTCAACCCTTCTCTTTACTATGTTAGTATATTGTTGTTGGACGCATATGCTTTGTAAATCGTCCCGTAGTATTTGTTGATCCATAGTTTATATTATCCCATAGTATTGGACGCATATGCTTTGTAAGTCGTCTCGTAGTATTATATGTCCCATGGTTTTGACTCATAGTATTGGGAATAGACTTAGTATATAAGTGTGTGTTGAGGTCATTGAAGGCACCGTGAAGTTAATTGTATTAAGATTGCTCAAAAGAGGTTTCCCCCTCGAAGTGGCCCGTGATCAATATAAATGTGATTCTGAGTTCTATTATTTCTGATATCTCGTGTATTTGCATTTATTAATTATTGTAGGTTCATCACATCTGGTATCAGAGCACTTTCTTGGGCTCATTGGGTGGAAATTCTGCCAAATTGTTTTTTTGCATCTGTTGCAAGTTCGGATCTGGGGATAACCCCTATCCGCTTAACTGTGGGAAGTACTTGGGCATAAGCCCTAAAACTCATTGTGAGGAGTACCACAGGAACCCCAAAGTAGCTGGCCCATTGAGAGGACCTGCCAACGAAAAGGGCAACGACCCCTACCTGATTGCCTAGTTCCCACCCGTGAGGTAAACCAAGAGCTGTCGTTTGTGGCAAAGCGGTTATTAGTTTTACCTAAGCTGTGGAGTGAGGGGTACTGCCCCAATACGTAAGCCGTCAAACAACATTGGTGGTCGAGTGAATACCCTAAACCGATAGGAAACCGCACATACCTGGGGTCCATATTTATTTTCAGCTGAACTGTTGTCGATCACTTCCGCTCCATATCCAGCCGTTTCAAATATATTCTGAAATTTGTTCCAGATCCAGTCGTCGTTTTAGATCCTGTCACATACCCCAATTTTGTGAAAATAATGTAATTATTTTATCATATTTCTAAGACATTATGTTAAATTTAATTCTTAGTAGAAATTGATGACTCAGCAGAGTCACTAGAAATGGAATGTAATTCTGAATATTTTATTATAAATAAATAAATTATGGAGACAATAGCATGGGAGAGCTGTTAAAAAGAGGTTACTGGTCTAACTGGTGGATGGAAGTAGGTGGAAAGGTAAAAGACAAGTGGCAGCATCCTCAAACACTTCCTAAGTTGCAGGTGGCAACTTCCCTATATTTTGGGGTCATGATTCCCCAAGAAAGTGGAATATGAGCAGGTGGCTCATTAATGACAGTTAACCCAACAAAGACCTAGGCAATATTTTAAATAGTACTCAATGAACTGAGCTGGGGGTTCAATTGTTCTGGAGGGAGAATACATTCAGGTGAATGCTATTTAGGAGTCCCATTGAGGAAGAGGGATTTACTGGAAGGAAGTTGTTTGAGAGGAATGTTGCAGGAACTTGGTTCCATTCTAGCTGTTTGGGCTGAGTGAATTGTTTTGCTGCACCTAGTTCCATCCAGGGAGATCAGAGCAAGCTTGGGGGTCCTGAGAAGTGTTGTCTGGGCACTCTCCAGGATTTGGTAGGGAGGAACAGCCTCCCATTGCTGTTGTTGTCCACAGATCAAGACAGGTTCTGCCATTTATTCTTTTATGTTTATTAAGGATGAACGATGCATGTTGTATTTATTGTTAATATGTTGGAATAGTAATTAATTAGTTAGCAGATTGAATGTCCCAGAATATCAGTAGTAATATGGTTGAAAGTTACTGTGATTCTCTGTATTATTAGTATAATGAAATATCCCTGTTTATTTACTATTAATGTATTCATAGTTTAAGACAGAAATAAATAATGTTTATGAAATAATTTATGAGTCATAATTATAAACCTAGATATTTATAATTGTTGATCAGATAAGCAGAGTTTGCTTATAAGTAGTTAATTTCTGTATATTATAAAATTAAATACACAACAACAGGAAACAGTATTAAAATATAATCAAGTATATTACAGTGTCGAAAGCTTTATCAATAACATTGCAGAACATTTGTAGTCACAGTTAGGTTATGTATGTCAGGGTATCGATCCTAGTTAAGGTTTGATCAGTTTCAAACCCATTATATAAATCAAACACAACCCTAGCTAAAGTTTATCCATTCTTTACCTATCAAACAAAGCGAATGGCACAGAAACCTAACCGAACTACATTACACAGGATTTATTAACAAACGAATAAACTAGTTATTATAATAGGAACATTAGTAAGCTTTGAACAATACAGTATTATTTCTTCCCTAAACTTTCAAGTACCAGCTGAATCGTATTTGACTTAACAGAACAATATTATTAACTCATTATCGAGCTCCAAATTGTTAGTATTACTTCACTAGACTCACTTCTTCAACAGAGATATAATTAAATCAACCAAACAAACAACATTTTATCAGCAGAGGAAAACCGAGATTTATTTCCACAACAAAATGAAACAGACAAAACGATTTTTTTTGCTCACTGTCTAGTTTCTTTATCACTACTGTATCTTTTATTTGTTTCACAAATTATTAACAGAAGAAAATCATAACGATAGAATCAACTTTTAAACCATTTCATCACTGTAGATTTCGGTTTTGTTTCCATCCTTTCTGACTTTATATATAGAAAAACTAGTAAGAATAAAAACCACGATTTCCCTTGCGGCCGTAGCTCAAGATCACTGTATAAGTGATTTAAAAGAACTTGGGTTCTAAATTTATGCCATACCCGGTTCCAATATAAGGGAGACTGTTAATATGTCACTTTATCAAAGTCCTTTTTACAGGAAAATTTATCACCAGAACGTATTACCAAACCCTAAGCGAAATTATAGTGCCCAGCATTAAAAACTACGAAACCGTGACTATCATCTACAGACAGGCTCTAGATTCTTACGTATCTATCCTTATTTTAATACAGTATTACATCTACAGGAGTTCTTGACACAAAACAAAACCAGTAATACAAAATAATCAAGCCTTAACATTCTTTTCACAATACAGGGTTAAACCCATAACTTATCAAAGCTTAAGTTCACACAGGAAGAAGTTTTAACAAAAACATAGTGAAAAACCCTGTATGTTTATCCGAGGACAGAGTTAAAACAAATTGGCAAGGTCGCCATCTTAACCACAGAGGAACTTACGTTTTCTTCATCTATCAAATTAAATCCACAATATTCCTATACAGAAATCCTTTAGTGCAAAATAGACTGTCATTTACATTCTCGGCAGAGCTACAACGACCCTTTATCATACAGGGTTAAAGCATGTTGAGAACATGTTAAACAAACAGTGTAAAGAATGCACGTAACCACAAAGTTACTCATTCCAAACCCTATCACTCTAACAACCATCATGGAGGAGCCGTGGTGAAACCAGGCTCACCCGGTAAGAGCCAAGCGCCGAGGGTTGGGTCTGTTACATCTTCCCAGAAGTAGCCAACACCTGCACATGACATTTCGCATCAGTTACTGTTGGTTTTCCTTAAAAACAAAACAAAACTCTTTTAAACTGAGTAATGACGAAGTAATCTTATAACGTACCAGCAATCGACAGAAATTGCAAATCCTGTAGATAGTTTGATGACCACACCTGAGCCAGGGTAAGACCCCATTCTTTTCTTTTAATAGATTTAAGCTGACAAAAGTAAGTAGTAACTCCCTCAATGAAAGTCTCGACCGAACTCAGTCAAGTTTTGGCGGTCGCATAGTAACAGGGTAAATCTTGGCAACCAAGGAAAGATTCTAGTTTTCCTTTCCACAACCTCAGGACTGATAACAGCGAATGTCATAACTCTCATACAGAGCAGATGGAAAACACGACAGGATAATGTAGCATGGAAGTTGTTGTAACAAGTGCCTTAGCAAGTTCGGACAAGAGGGTTTTTACAGTGCGACTAAGCCCGAAGGCAATGGAGAAAATGACAAGGTAGGGTTTATTCAACGTATAAATATCATCAATGCATGGCCATGGAGCAGCCACGTAACCATTTAATAATTGACAAGCAGTGGGTCAACTTCCATAGTTCTACAACGAATATCCCCATCAAGTGGTTGCAAATAAAGTTGATAACATGGATATTCCATGGTGGTCGTAGCTCTATAGTTTAACTGCCAGATATTTCATATTAAACCAACGGTGCCTCCGAACCTTGCATAGTAAACGATAGTGCTTGCCCTACAATTCATAGGACCTTATATTGTTAATAATGTCTAAGAATTCGATGAGTTAATCTTAATGGTAGCAATACCATAGTTCTTTGTCATATTTTTACAATCAAAACAATTAAAGAATGCCACTAAATCTTGCCTTGCACCGAACCAAAACTTGGACTTACAAAACCATGTATTACAAACATCATTCAAGATTAAATTTTGAAGTACTCTATACTTAGAGAAGATTCCTTTGCATTATAGAAGTTATTTATGGTAAGGATATAATGTAAGATAGATGGTTTAGAACATTTTATCACTAATTTCACCTTAACCCTAAAACTCATGATAAAAGACAAAGGATATATCAACCTTAAATCTACAATATAATGGAGGAAAGTGAAGCATGATGGATTACAATCCTACTATTTTAGTGTCATTGAGGCAGTTGTTAGTCTTGTTCTTATGTCTAATAACAACATAGAAATAGGAGTAGCGATGCAGTCAAATCAAAATCCTAGAGGGATATCGTAAGAAGACATGTAATCAACAGAACATCATACAATGCTAACAACAAGCAATTTATAATGTGAAAAAATCCAGATCCTGTACAAAGGTATTCACAAATAATAAAGTAATAACAGTTGAGTAATAATTGTCATGTGGCATTAGACAACCAGTTGTAATCTACAGTACTAGCTAGTACTAGCTATGGAATATAATTGCATTTCAGTAAAATCGTCAGAGAACAATCAGTTCAAAAGAGTTATGCAATTCATTAGAAATATAGCTGTCATAGATGCCAATTTTATAACAGTAATATCTTGAGAAGATTGTAAGATGAATGCTACCTTTATACAGTTGATAACCTATCTAGCAAGTTCAGACTTTTATTGAAGGAATTGGTACAGCTAACTGACTTTTAATACTTTAAAGATTTAATTGTCGCAACCGCACTTTACCTGTATATCTTTAAAGAGAAAGACAGTTTGATGCATTAGCTCGAAAGCTAAGTAAGCCCAGTCTGCTATGGCAACTCCCCCTTGAGGTTGCAAAAACAATAAAACAATCAGTAACGGAAAAGAGAAAACCATAGTAACATTTAAGTACAACAAAGATCATTCAGACACACTTCCAATCTCGTAAGTTAAACAGACAGTTAAATGACTGCATCTAATAACATTTATTGCTATCTTAAAAATTTTAAATTTTTCAGAAAATTATGGCTTTTGACATGTGGTATCAGAGCATGGTTCATACACTAGGCCTTGATGTGACTCAACTAGTTTCCGCAAAACAGTGACCATGAAAGAAAAATTTATATATATAATGTACTAACTTGTATTCCTGTTTCATAAACACAGAGCAGAAAATTTCCTTTTTCTGAATCTAACAGGAAGGTATGGAAAAGCTAGGAGAATATGCTGAGGAGGAATCTCCAAACACTGCGACAAGACAGATGTCGAGAGAACCTGTGACAGAGGAGGTAATTTCTCACTCCTCGGAACTGATGCAGACCATAAAGGGTTTAAAGATAGAAATAGAAACAGTCAAGAAGGATAATGAAAGGATTCTGAAAACTCAAGAGCAGCTAAATCAATTATTGATAGAAAAATTTCAAACTGAAGGAAGAAGCAAAAGAGCTGAATCCGAAGAATCTAGTCATCAAAGAGGGTCTAAAAGGATGAAACCAGCTAAATCTGACAGCAGTTCATCATCTGAAGAAAGAAGGGAACAACACAGCTATCGCACTACTAGTGACAGCAGTGAAGCTGAGCTACATAACAAAAAGAAAAAGTACAGACCTTATGAAGAGATTTTCGGGGAGTTTAAGAAAATAAAACCCCCAACTTTCAATGGAGAATCTGAGACAGGAGAAGAGGCAGAATCCTGGTTATCCGGGATGAGAAAATATTTCCAGATTTACAACTATTCAAATCAGCTAAAGGCACGAATGGCCATCTACAACCTTTCTGGAAAGGCGGACATATGGTGGCAAGACCTGAAAAGGGTCAAGGGGATCAAAGAAAAAGAAGTCAATTGGAGTAGTTTTAAAAGGTACTTCAAAAAGAAATTTATGTCTGAACAATACTATGAAGAAAGGGCCAAGGAATTTTATGAACTAAAGCTAGGATCTATGACTATGAAGGACTTAAACAGTAAGTTCTTAAGTCTGTTAAGATATGTGCCGTATTTTTTTGAAGAGAAACCTAAAATACAGTGGTTTCTTAGCTACCTGCCATATCATATCAAGGACAGAATTGAATATGATAACCCCAAAACTCTGGAAGAAGCTATGCGAAAGGCTAATTTCTGTTTTAAACAGAATAAAAAGAAAGAAGGAATAGCCAACTGGAAGGCTAAAAAGAACAGTAATCAGCTGGAGTACAGGAAAAAGGAGTTTGTACCCCAGAAAAATTTCAAGAATAACAAGAAAGGAAACCATTTTAATGGTAAAAGCTTCCAGGGAAACAAAAATGGAGCTGCGAATCATTCCAACAATTTCAAAGGCAGCAAGGAGGCTCCTAACAATCATGGAAACTACACTAAGAATTTGGAACGAAAAGAACCTGTTAAGTGCTGGGAATGCAATGGCCCACACTATGCTTCAGTTTGCCCAAATCGGAAGAAGCCAAACAGCAATATTCATACTATACAAGATGAAATGACTGTTGGAGACTTTGCAAGAACTATGCCCCGAATCAATGCAGCATTGGAGAACCGCCAAGCTGACTATCAAACTTCCATGGTGGAAGTAGGAGGTATGATTAACAAAATCCCTGTAACTATTTTAATAGATCCGGGTGCTAGTCTTAGTTATATTTCACCCCAGCTAGTAGAAAAATGTAATCTGACTGTTGAAAGGTTTGATAATTCTTGGTCTGTACAACTAGCCACGGGGGCAAAAAGGAAGGTGAATTGTTATGTTAAAGAATGTACTTTAGATATGAATGATTTTCACACTATTGTTCAATTAAATATTCTGCCACTTGGCTCGTATGACATACTTATTGGTATGGACTGGTTAGAATAGCATAAGGTAGTTTTAAACTGTTTTGACAAAACTTTTAGGTGTGTAAACAATAATGGACAGCCTGTAACTGTTAGGGGTATTCCTAGGAAAACAGTAGTCAGGCAGATTTCTGCTTTACAACTTAAAAGGGAAGTCAGAAAAGGGTGCAAAGCCTATGCTGTAACTATTACAGATGAGACAGATAAGTCTGAAAGCAGCAAGATAACAGTAGAGGACATCCCTGTAGTAAATGAATTTATTGATGTTTTTCCTGAGGAAATCCCAGAATTACCTCCCAAGAGAGAACTGGATTTTACAATTGAGCTGGTACCAGGTGTTGTACCTAGTTCAAAGGCTCCGTATCGTATGAATATTTTGGATCTTAATGAATTAAAAACTCAGTTAAAGGAGTTAATAGACAAGAATTACATTCGACCCAGTGTATCCCCGTGGGGAGCACCAGTAATTTTTGTTAAAAATAAGGACGGAACTATGCGACTTTGCATAGATTACCGTCAACTGAACAAGATGACAATTAAAAACAGATATCCATTGCCTCGCATAGATGATCTGTTTGATCAGCTACGTGGAGCTGCAGTGTTCTCCAAGATAGACCTGAGATCGGGCTATCATCAGGTAAGAATTAAAGAAGCAAACATTTTCAAAACAGCTTTCAGAACGAGGTATGGACATTACGAATTTGTCGTAATGCCATTTGGGCTTACTAACGCCCCAGCCATCTTTATGTGCCTAATGAATAACATAATGCATAAATACTTAGATAAATTTGTTGTCGTATTCATCGATGACATTTTAATTTATTCTAAGAATGAAAAGGAGCATAAAGAACACTTACGGATAGTCTTACAAGAACTACGAGAGCAGCAGCTCTTTGCAAAGTTCAGTAAGTGTGACTTCTTCAAAGATGAAATCCAGTACTTAGGTCATGTAGTCACCAAGGAAGGGATTTCAGTTGATCCTGAAAAGATCCGGGCAATCGAGGAATGGCCAGTACCAAAAGATGTAATAGATGTTAGATCCTTCATGGGAATTACCGGATACTATCGGAGGTTCATTGAAGGCTTTTCAAAAATAGCCAACCCAATCACTTCCTTGCAAAAGAAAGGCAAGAAGTTTGATTGGAACTTGAAGTGTGAGGAAAGTTTTAAGAAGTTAAAAACTTTATTAACAACTGCGCCTATTCTAAGAATAGCATATCCTAATAAGGATTTCGTGGTTTGCACCGATGCTTGTAATGACGGTCTAGGCGGAGTGTTGACTCAGGATGGACATGTCATTGCCTATGATTCTAGGAAGCTGAAGATACATGAAAAGAATTATGCCACTTATGACTTAGAATTAGCTGCTGTTATTCATGCTTTAAAGATGTGGCGACACCACTTAATAGGCAGAAAGTTTACTTTAATGACTAATAATAAGGGTCTAAAATACCTTTTGGACCAGCCTAACTTAAATGCAAGACAAGCCAGGTGGTTGGCCTTCTTAAGTGAATACGATTTCGAAATTCAGCACATAAAAGGAAAGGAAAATAAGGTGGTTGATGCTTTGAGCAGAAATGCAAGGCTGAATTTTATATCAGCTAGCAGCACTTATACCTCTGATTTAAATGAACAGTTGACTGAAGGGATAAAATCAGATGAATTTTATCAAAAGTTACAAGCTACAGCTAAAGAAGAACCTACAGAAAGTTTAATAAAGGGTTACAGCCTAAACACAGATGGATTTTTATTGTTTAAGGACAGACTTTATGTTCCTAATGTATCCAAGGTCAAATTACTAATTCTGGATGAAGTGCATAAAACCCCTTACTCAGGGCATCCAGGCTACCAGAAAACTGTCACTATGTTAAGAAAGGACTATTTTTGGCCTAATATGAAATCTGAAACAGCTGAGTACATAGCTAGATGTTTAGACTGCCAACAAGTAAAAACAGAACATCAGCATCCAGCTGGGTTATTGCAACCTTTGCCTATTCCTAGTTGGAAATGGGAGATAATCAGTTTAGATTTCATTACCGGTTTACCAAGAAATCAAAATCAGAATGATTCAATTATGGTGGTAGTAGATAAGTTAAGTAAATCAGCACACTTTATTCCTGTTAAAACCACTTACAAGGCTGCAAACATAGCTGATATCTTTCTGAAACAGATTTTTCGGTTACATGGTGTCCCAAAATTTATTATTTTAGACAGGGATCCTAAATTTACAGGAAATTTCTGGAAATCTTTGTTTAAAGGATTAAACACAACTCTGAATTTCAGCACTTCTTTCCATCCTCAGATGGACGGACAAACTGAAAGAGTTAATCAGGTATTAGAAGATCTGCTAAGGATGTATGTTAAGGATCAACCAGGTAAGTGGGAGGACTATTTACATTTAGCAGAATTTGCATACAATAACAACTATCAATCGTCAGCTAAGTAACACTCCTATCTCTTGGAGTAATCCAGTAGATAGATTAGTGTTAGGTCCTGATTTGTTAAAAGAGATGGAACAGATTGTGAAACAAGTGCAGGAAAATTTGAAGATTGCCCAGGATCGGCAAAAGAGTCAAGCAGATTTAAAAAGAACTCCTAAAGAGTTCCAAGTAGGTGAACATGTGTTCATCAAGGTAAGACCAAAGAAGAGCTCCCTAAGACTGGGGAGCTGTGCAAAATTAGCGCCACGTTACTGTGGTCCGTTTGAAATTTTATCTAGAATTGGTCAAGTTGCTTATCAGCTAGCATTACCACCTAATTTAAAGGTACACAATGTTTTTCATATTTCTGTTCTGAAAAAGTATGTTCATGATGCTACTCACATTATTGATTGGCACATTGTACAGGTAGAACCAGAAGGGGAAGTTCTGGTGGAACCGGATTGTATCCTCGGGAGGAGGGAAATTACTCTGCGGAACCGCACAATTGGACAGCTGAAGGTGCAATGGAAGCACCTTAGTCCTGAAGAAGCTACCTGGGAACTGGAAAGTAAGATGCGGGAAGCATACCCAAATCTATTCCAGCAGGTGGCTGAGGATGAGGAATAAGTAACATCGAGGACGATGTTACATTTTAAGGGGGTGTGTATGTCACATACCCCAATTTTGTGAAAATAATGTAATTATTTTATCATATTCCTAAGACATTATGTTAAATTTAATGCTTAGTAGAAATTGATGACTCAGCAGAGTCACTAGAAATGGAATGTAATTCTGAATATTTTATTATAAATAAATAAATTATGGAGACAACAGCATGGGAGAGCTGTTAAAAAGAGGTTACTGGTCTAACTGGAGGATGGAACTAGGTGGAAAGGCAAAAGACAAGTGGCAGCATCCTCAAACACTTCCTAAGTTGCAGGTGGCAACTTCCCTATATTTTGGGGTCATGATTCCCCAAGAAAGTGGAATCTGAGCAGGTGACTCATTAATGACAGTTAACCCAACAAAGACCTAGGCAATCTTTTAAATAGTACTCAATGAACTGAGCTGGGGGTTCAATTGTTCTGGAGGGAGAATACATTCAGGTGAATGTTATTCAGGAGTCCCATTGAGGAAGAGGGATTTACTAGAAGGAAGTTGTTTGAGAGGAATGTTGCAGGAACTTGGTTCCATTATAGCTGTTTGGGCTGAGTGAATTGTTTTGCTGCACCTAGTTCCATCCAGGGAGATCAGAGCAAGCTCGGGGGTCCTGATAAGTGTTGTCTGGGCACTCTCCAGGAGTTGGTAGGGAGGAACAGCCTCCCATTGCTGTTGTTGTCCATAGATCAAGACAGGTTCTGCCATTTATTCTTTTATGTTTATTAAGGATGAACGATGCATGTTGTATTTATTGTTAATATGTTGGAATAGTAATTAATTAGTTAGCAGATTGAATGTCCCAGAATATCAGTAGTAAGATGGTTGAAAGTTACTATGATTTTCTCTATTATTAGTATAATGAAATATCCCTGTTTATTTACTATTAATGTATTCATAGTTTAAGACAGAAATAAATAATGTTTATGAAATAATTTATGAGTCATAATTATAAACCTAGATATTTATAATTGTTGATCAGATAAGCAGAGTTTGCTTATAAGTAGTTAATTTCTGTATATTATAAAATTAAATACACAACAACAGGAAACAGTATTAAAATATAATCAAGTATATTGCAGTGTCGAAAGCTTTATCAATAACATTGCAGAACATTTGTAGTCACAGTTAGGTTATGTATGTCAGGGTATCGATCCTAGTTAAGGTTTGATCAGTTTCAAAACCATTATATAAATCAAACACAACCCTAGCTAAATTTTATCCATTCTTTACCTATCAAACTAAGTGAATGGCGCAGAAACCTAACCGAACTACATTACACAAGATTTATTAACAAACGAATAAACTAGTTATTATAATAGGAACATTAGTAAGCTTTGAACAATACAGTATTATTTCTTCCCTAAACTTTCAAGTACCAGCTGAATCGTATTTGACTTAACAGAACAAAATTATTAACTCATTATCGAGCTCCAAATTGTTGGTATTACTTCACTAGACTCACTTCTTCAACAGAGATATAATTAAATCAACCAAACAAACAACATTTTATCAGCAGAGGAAAACCAAGATTTATTTCCACAACAAAATGAAACAGACAGAACGATTTTTTTTGCTCATTGTCTAGTTTCTTTATCACTACTGTATCTTTTATTTGTTTCACAAATTATTAACAGAAGAAAATCATAACGATAGAATCAACTTTTAAACCATTTCATCACTATAGATTTCGGTTTTGTTTCCATCCTTTCTGACTTTATATATAGAAAAACTAGTAAGAATAAAAACCACGATTTCCCTTACGGCCATAGCTCAAGATCACTGTATAAGTGATTTAAAATAACTTGGGTTCTAAATTTACGCCATACCCAGTTCCAATATAAGGGAGACTGTTAATATGTCACTTTATCAAAGTCCTTTTTACAGGAAAATTTATCACCAGAACGTATTACCAAACCCTAAGCGAAATTATAGTGCCCAGCATTAAAAACTACGAAACCGTGACTATCATCTACAGACAGGCTCCAGATTCTTACGTATCTATCCTTATTTTAATACAGTATTACATCTACAGGAGTTCTTGACACAAAACAAAACCAGTAATACAAAATAATCAAGCCTTAACATTCTTTTCACAATACATGGTTAAACCCATAACTTATCAAAGCTTAAGTTCACACAGGAAGAAGTTTTAACAAAAACATAGTGAAAAACCCTGTATGTTTATCCGAGGACAGAGTTAAAACAAATTGGCGAGGTCGCCATCTTAACCACAGAGGAACTTACGTTTTCTTCATCTATCAAATTAAATCCACAATATTCCTATACAGAAATCCTTTAGTGCAAAATAGACTGTCATTTACATTCTCGGCAGAGCTACAACGACCCTTTATCATACAGGGTTAAAGCATGTTGAGAACATGTTAAACAAATAGTGTAAAGAACGCACGTAACCACAAAGTTACTCATTCCAAACCCTATCACTCTAACAACCATCATGGAGGAGGAGCCGTGGTGAAACCAGGCTTACCCGGTAAGAGCCAAGCGCCGAGGGTTGGGTCTGTTACATCTTCCCAGAAGTAGCCAACACCTGCACACGACATTTCGCATCAGTTACTGTTGGTTTTCCTTAAAAACAAAACAAAACTCTTTTAAACTGAGTAATGACGAAGTAATCTTATAACTTACCAGCAATCGATAGAAATTGCAAATCCTGTAGATAGTTTGATGACCACACCTGAGCCAGGGAAAGACCCCACTCTTGTCTTTTAAAATATTTAAGCTGACAAAAGTAAGTAGTAACTCCCTCAATGAAAGTATCGACCGAACTCAGTCAAGTTTTGGCGATCGCACAGTAACAGGGTAAATCTTGGCAACCAAGGAAAGATTCTAGTTTTCCTTTCCACAACCTCAGAACTGATAACAGCGAATGTCATAACTCTCATACAGAGCAGATGGAAAACACGACGGGATAATGTATCATGGAAGTTGTTGTAACAAGTGCCTTAGCAAGTTCGGACAAGAGGGTTTTTACAGTGCGACTAAGCCCGAAGGAAATGGAGAAAATGACAAGGTAGGGTTTATTCAACGTATAAATATCATCAATGCATGGCCATGGAGCAGCCACGTAACCGTTTAATAATTGACAAGCAGTGGGTCAACTTCCATAGTTCTACAGCGAAGATCCCCATCGAGTGGTTGCAAATAAAGTTGATAACATGGATATTCCATGGTGGTCGTAGCTCTATAGTTTAACTGCCAGATATTTCATATTAAACCAACGGTGCCTCCGAACCTTGCATAGTAAACGATAGTGCTTTCCCTACAATTCATAGGACCTTATATTGTTAATAATGTCTAAGAATTCGATGAGTTAATCTTAATGGTAGCAATACCATAGTTCTTTGTCATCTTTTTACAATCAAAACAATTAAAGAATGCCACTAAATCTTGCCTTGCACCGAACCAAAACTTGGACTTACAAAACCATGTATTACAAACATCATTCAAGATTAAATTTTGAAGTACTCTATACTTAGAGAAGATTCCTTTGCATTATAGAAGTTATTTATGGTAAGGATATAATGTAAGATAGATGGTTTAGAACATTTTATCACTAATTTCACCTTAACCCTAAAACTCATGATAAAAGACAAAGGATATATCAACCTTAAATCTACAAGATAATGGAGGAAAGTGAAGCATGATGGATTACAATCCTACTGTTTTAGTGTCATTGAGGCAGCTGTTAGTCTTGTTCTTATGTCTAATAACAACATAGAAATAGGAGTAGCGATGCATTCAAATCAAAATCCTAGAGGGATATTGTAAGAAGACATGTAATCAACAGAACATCATACAATGCTAACAACAAGCAATTTATACTGTGAAAAACTCCAAATCCTGTACAAAGGTATTCACAAATAATAAAGTAATAACAGTTGAGTAATAATTTTCATGTGGCATTAGACAACCAGTTGTAATCTACAGTACTAGCTAGTACTAGCTATGGAATATAATTGCATTTCAGTAAAATCGTCAGAGAACAATCAGTTCAAAAGAGTTATGTAATTCATTAGAAATATAGCTGTCATAGATGCTAATTTTATAACAGTAAGATCTTTAGAAGATTGTAAGATGAATGCTACCTTTATACAGTTGATAACATGTCTAGCAAGTTCAGACTTTTATTGAAGGAATTGGTACAGCTAACTGACTTTTAATACTTTAAAGATTTAATTGTCGCAACCGCACTTTACCTGTATATCTGTAAAGAGAAAGACAGTTTGATGCATTAGCTCGAAAGCTAAGTAAGCCCAGTCTGCTATGGAAACTCCCCCTTGAGGTTGAAAAAACAATAAAACAATCAGTAACGGAAAAGAGAAAACCATAGTAACATTTAAGTACAACAAAGATCATTCAGACACACTTACAATCATGTAAGTTAAACAGACAGTTAAATGACTGCATCTAATAACATTTATTGCTATCTTAAAAATTTTAAATTTTTCGAAAAATTCTGGGTTTTGACAGATCCAGCCGTTTTCGATCCCTTCCGCGTCGTTGCAGATCCATCTATTACAGATCCCTTCCGCGCCGTTGTTGCCGATCCATATCTCCCTTGTTTCAACTCTGTTTTCCCCCGAAACTTCACTGACATCCCTGCAATCCCATTCTGCATATTTCATTCCTGAAGACCCTATCCCAAATTCCACTTCCCAAGACCAGAAATCTCACATTTGTCTATTTTTAGGGTTTTCCATAACTCCTTCAATTTTCACCCAAACGCCTTCAAATTTTGCCACCATGTTCCTTTCCTAACTCTGCTTCTTTGTCCCTCTCTACCAAATTTTCTCATTCTTTCACCCCGCTTCTGAAATCCCCATTTTTTGCTTCTATGTCCATCAGAAAGTGTCCAAAACCTAGTTAAACCCCAATTACCCATCCGAGTTTTTCCCAAATCCAAATCTTCCTTTACTAAATAAGCTTTTGTTTGTGTTTTTCTATCAATTTCAAAAAAAAAAAACTCTTGGTTATGGTTGTCACCCACGCAGGAGCAAAAACTATGGAGGAAGCACTTGCAGCCATCCAAACCAAACTCCAAGATCTTGATGAAAAATTTCTCAGCATCCATCTTCAGCACTCAGCCATGAACAATAACCGACAGCCAGAATCTTTTGCAGCCACCGGGTTCTCTTCTTCCAGCAATTTTCGCGAGCCGAAGCTTGATTTTCCTTGCTTCAATGGTACTGATCCGACTGGATGGATATACCAAGCAGAACAATATTTCAGTATGCATAATACTTTTGATGTCCAAAAAGTTCCACTTGCATCCTTTCATTTGGAACAAGAAGCCCTTCAATGGTACCGTTGGTACATCAAAGCCCATCCCGAGCCAAACTGGACAGATTTTTGCCACGATTTGGTCCTAGTTCTTTTGATGACTTCACAGGAGCATTCACTAAACTTCACCAAATTGGCACAGTGAGAGAGTATCAGACATAATTTGAGAAACTGACCAATCACATAGAAGGATTGTCTGATGAATTCTACAGGAGTTGTTTTATCCGTGGTCTCAAGGATGAAATCCGCTCAGAGGTCAAAATGTTCTGTCCCAACACAATGATGGAAGTCCTAGGGTTGGCTAAGTTGGAAGAGGACAAGATTGCAGCTCAACAACGCTCCAAACCCACCTTTGTTCCCTTCAGAAATATGGGTTCCCAAAGACCTCCCATCACGCCTGCTCCTCAACCAACTCCTATCAAGCATTTGTCTGAAACAGAGATGTAGGCACGCCGAGAAAAAGGGCTTTGTTATAATTGTGATGATAAATTCACTCGGGGACATCGATGTGTTCAACAAAAGATCTATCTCTTGGATGTGGATTCTCCGCCTGCCTCAGAACTTGATGAAGAAGCTCCAGATGCAGTAGATGATCAGGTCGACATTCAACACCCGCCTGTTGACACCCTATCTCAGGACGACCCACCCGAGATCTCTCTCCATGTTATAACCGGCGTCACCACCCCACAAACAATGCGAGTCAGGGGATACTTCAAGAAGCTCCCTCTTACCATACTCATTGATTCTAGTAGCACTCATAACTTCATTGACCCTCGGATTTCCAAACAAGTTGATTGTTTTGTCCATCCTTGCTCCAACTTTGAAGTCATGGTTGCCAATGGGGGCACCTTACCTTGCAAGGGGAAGTGTCACAATGTGCGTATCTCTATGGAAGATTATAACCTGTGCTCTGACATTTTTACCTTGTCCTTAGGAGGATGTGATGTGGTTTTGGGCATTCAATGGTTACGCACACTTGGCCCCATCTTATGGGATTTTGCGGAACTTTGGATGCAGTTTTCAGTCAATGGGGCACAACACAAATTAATGGGCTTACAACCAAGGTCTCTCCGCATCATCAGTTCACATCGCTTGGAAAAAATCCATAAGAAGAATTCACATGGTGTCATCGCTCAAATCCATTCCATTCAGATGCACCCATCAACGGTCTCCACTACTTCCTTGGATAGATATGCAGGTGTCTTTGTTGAACCAATGAGCTTTCCGCCTTTAAGAGACCTTTCCGGTAATAATTTAGTTGCATCTACCTCTCAGCAGGAACTGATGGCTATTTTGCATGCAGTACAGAAGTGACAGCCATACCTATTAGGGAATCATTTCTACATCAAGACTGATCTCTAGAGTCTGGAACAATGGGTCTCCTACCCAACACACCTGAAATGGTTTATCCAACTCATGGGTTATCCCTATGCGATCACTTACAAGAAGGGTAAGGACAATATGGTGGCAAATGCTCCTTCTCGCACAATTGATGACCCAGTTTCTCTTACAGTTATTTCTCTGCTTGTTCCACATCGGTTGCAATATGTTCAACAGGGCTATCTCTTCTATGAAATCCATGCTTCTTCATTAGTAGGGCACTCTGGGTTCTTCAAAATGTATGACCGGGAACAATGTAACTTCTTTTAGCAGGGACTGGAAATGACAATTCAACAGATGGTGGCTGACTATGATACTTGTTGATGTATATGTAACTTCGGAATGCATTTCACATATATGTATATTGTATTCCTATAGAGATGTTATTATTCCTCTATACATAAGTGGTTGTATTCCTATAGAGATGTTATTATTCCTCTATACGGAAGTGTCGTCATTTATATTGTAAGTGTCGTAACCTATACTTGATGGGTTATTAGACCACCTTGTTGGGGTCGGCCCTGTATAAGTCATGTGGGTCAAAGGGTTATTAGACCACCCTATTGGGGGTCGGCCATGTGGGTCAAAGGGTTATTAGACCACCCTAGTGGGGGTCGTCCCAGTCAGCATTATGTTAAGTGGTTAAGTTGAGGCCGACCTAGTTGAGTAAAGGTCTAGTCAAGTTAGTGTATAAATAGAGAGTGTGTCTCTCTCATTTTACACATTCTATTATCTCACTCACACTTGGGAGAGGAAGACTATCTCTTGTATTCTGGTTGTATCATTGCTCTATCTATCTCTGAGGAAGTTATTGGGTTTTTTCACCTTTATGGTTTTCCCCAAGTAAACTCTGTGTCTCTTGTTTGCTTGCATTGTTGTGTCCATGATTGAGATGCTGTAGATTTGATGTACATGTTGTTCTCTCAGTTAAGATCCTAGATCAGATTGAAGTAAATTCTGAAAATTTAACAATACTTTCCAGGTCAACAAGGGTGAAACGACACTCCTTTTGGGATTACTCAAACCCTTTCCCATCCCTACATAGCTTTGGCCAACTATTTCTATGTATTTCCTAGCAGCGCTCTAGTGGTGCAATAACACATCTCAAAGGACACCATATGAAGCAGTCTATGGACAGACACCACCAGTTCTTCTTAGCAGCTCCCCAGTTCAGGAAATTGACTCGGTTCTTCACAACCGCGATCAGATTCTTCTCATTCTGTAGGACAATCTTCACATGGCCAGAATTCGCCTGAAACAACAAGCTGATCAGCACCATTCTGAGCGTATTTTCCGTGCAGCTGATAGGGTTCTTCTTCGTCTACATCCTTCCAAGCAATCCTCCTTGACACTCCAAAGGCGTCAGTGGCCCGAAATGCAACCCGAGGATGCTATCGGGGAACCACTCCTTCAGATTCTGCAGCAATTTCTCCAACCAAAGCTTTGAGGACAAAGCTTTTTCTAAGGGAGAGGGGATGTTAGGAACCCATGTCAACCCTTCTCTTTACTATGTTAGTATATTGTTGTTGGACTCATATGCTTTGCAAGTCGTCCCATAGTATTTGTTGATCCATAGTTTATATTAGCCCATAGTATTGGACGCATATGCTTTTTAAGTCGTCCCATAGTATTATATGTCCCATGGTTTTGACTCATAGTATTATGCATAGACTTAGTATATAAGTGTGTGTTGAGGTCATTAAAGGCACCGTGAAGTTAATTGTATTGAGCTTGCTCAAAGGAGGTTTCCCCCTCGAAGTGGCCCGTGATCAATATAAAAGTGATTCTGAGTTCTATTATTTCTGATATCTCATGTATTTGCAATAATTAATTATTGCAGGTTCATCACACTCCAAAAGTCTATTTAACAAAACTATCAGGCCTGCCCCTGCAAAAGACACAACAAATAAGATATTAGTGCCATTATACAATGAACTTGACACATTCCAACATAACTTACCACTTTACAAATTAACACATACAACTACAGACTATGTTGGTTTCTTTGTGTTCCAATAAACATCATTATCCCTTACAATTCCAATCAATATAGATGATGGTTGGTCAAGTGTAGAGTGGAGAAACTAGTGTCTTGCCTAGCAATGCATTCATAAAAATTATGGTATTAACACCCTACAACAGAGATGGGTAGAGATGCCTTGGGAATAGTTTGATAGTTTTTGTTGCATCAGATAAGGTAAAGAGAATAAGTTTACTAATTACACAATGAGGAGGTTGCAAATTCCCCCAAGGAATTCTTATTGGTTTACATCATATTTTTCACCTTAATTAGTTGCATTTTTTGCTTTCTCCCTTAATGTTATCAATTCTAAATTTTGCACCTAGTTTGATTGCTTTGTCTTCATAATGGAATGGTATATCCTTCCATTTGAGGCAATGTCCTTTACCATCATAAATTACTAGGTTATATAACACCTTAAGGAGTTGAAGAAACAACAACAAACTATTTCCTTATCTATAAACCTTGAGATGATAGAATGTGATTTTGAGTTTAAAATACCCATGGTTGAATTCAACAATGCATCACAATAGAATGAATGTATACTTTGTATTGTGAAAAACCTTAAGGAGGATGCAAAGGTTTCTAACAAGGATCATGGTCTTGGGAAGGTTTATTAGGGGGAATATAATTTGACCCTTCAATGTGCAATATCTAGGATAGGGAGGTGTTGGAAAGTGGGGAACTAGGGACTATACCAATGATCATGTTAAATAGAGCATGAAGTGAGAAAGTCTTGGTTTTTTGAAAAAAAATCACTATTAAAGGTGAGGGGATATTGTGAGGGTAAATATGGATGAATATTATCATATTTGGATTCATAGAGAAAGGAAAGGTGCATATACTTACAGATATCCTCCTTCCATACAATGGTATTGAATAAGAGATGAGAGAGTTGAGGTTTTGTGGATGAGTTGAAGTGATATTTTTAGTCATGTTTAGTGAGTGTGTAATATTTTTTGCTAGCATAATATGAGGTGAAAAGAACAAAATTAACTTGGGAAATAATTACACAATGAAGAGGTTGCACACTTCATCTTGTCTAGTGTTCATACGAGTTTTTTTAGATGTGAACTTGGGAATTCTTCTTGTCAAATTCATTGTTTTCTATGCATGGATATTGCTGTAGGCATATGATAAAAACAAAAAGGCATGGGAGAATCTCAAATCTTTTGAATGAAAAGAATTGTTTACAATTCACCATACCTATAGAAATGATCTCCACTTGCAATGGAAACCGGTAGCTTGAATGTGTCCACTAGATTCCAAGACCACTGAAGATGTTTGTTAGATTCCAAGGGTGATTTTGTGTCCAATAGATCAATGAGTGTGAGCCAATAAGAAACATGTAAGACTTGAAACCCGCGGAAGAAATGAAAACCATTTTTTTTGGTAGAATTCCCGGGAAACAGAGAAATTTGTTTTTTTAACTAGTAATAGGCATGCGCACACGTGTTTGTAGCGCGTACACGTCACTAGCACGCACGCGCTAAAACATGCGCACACGCCCCCGTATAACATTTACACTATTTATTCCCCAACGTTTACACCATTTAATGCCAAACCTTCCCACACTTCGAAAATATTTGCATAAATTGGACTCGGTGATGAAGTTTGAAGGGTGGGTCTTAATTTTTATTGGAAGGGCTTAAGGTGAGGATGTGCATGAATAATAGTCCTTATTTATGAATATGCGATGAGGATTTAAATGGAAGAGGATGTAAAGACATGTTATTTTTATACGTATTTTGATGGCGAGTGTCGAAGAGAAACGTGGTGATAAATCACATATGTTTGGAAGGACGGAGGGAGGTTACATGATCATGATCATGCCACCCATCAAATTGAAGATAATTCCTGAGCCAAAAATAGGGTTTTTAAATTTTATTAATAACCATTGTGGTACTTTGGTCCAAATGTTTTTTCTAACTCATTGTTTCTCCATATTGCGTGCCTAGTGCCACCTCTATATATCAATGCATAAATCAACCTCTGCTTGGTTTGATGTTATAGTTGCATGCCATTATTTGTAGTTGCATTCCATTGAGTGTTGTTTAGAGTGTTCGTGAGTCTGTGACATTCATGTAATAAATGAAGTCTTGTAGAGGAGGACTCATCAAAGAGGCAATTTGAATTTCATTTTGACAAAAAACATATTTTGTAAAGATCAAATGCCATGAATGCATCCTCAGACTACCATGCAAGACCATGGATATGTTGAAAAGCATTGAACATCATCGAAGAATGAAAACAGGTTCCTCGATATCTTATTGAAGCATATTGAGCTCAATTGAATTCCACTTGGGCCTTAATTGAAAATTCTAGACCTCAAGTGTCATCAATAACACATAGAATCCATGACACTATCCCTCTACAAGGAGTCTTTTGCATATGAATTGAATATTGATGCCATTATAATGTCTTGGGCATCGAGGATTTATCTTGGCTCTTTAACCATGGCTACTGGAGGGAAACAGGAGCCTCCAACACTAACTCTTGCTTCGTAGGCACAAACACCATGAATGATTCCTTGGACCACCACATATGAAATCTATAGGGTATTAGTTAACTTCAAGTGTGTTATGTGTGCGATGACTAGGTTAGTTGTGAACCAAAAATGGGTCTCGAGGTCTGACCAAGGTATATCGACAACAAGAAGCTCCTCATGCCTTAAATGAAGCTTCTTAGGCTCAAGCACCATGAACAACACCTACAACTCAAGAAGCTTCTTAGGATACGATGTTGAATGCATCTTCAAACCATCACACATAACCCTTGTGGGGTATCTCTATCAAATGTAGAGGGATACATATACCATGATTAGGCTACATTGCATGCCTTAAACAAGATGATCATGATCATGACTAATATCGTCATCATCATCCGCATCCTCATCATCATCATCATCATCATCGTCATCACCATCATCATCTTAATCGTCGTCACCATCATCACTATCATCATCATCATCATCTTCTTCATCATCAACATCATATTCGTCATTGTCATCATCATGATCATCATCATCCTCATCATCATCCTCATCATCATCCTCATCATCATCATCTTCTTCATCATTGTCATCATCATCAACATCTTCGTCGTCATCATCATCATCATCAACATCATCATCATCATCTTCATCATCATCATCATCATCTTCGTCATCATCATCATTGATGATGATGATGATGATGAAGATGATTATGATGAAGATGATTATGATGATGATGATGATGATGAAGATGAGTACGAAGATGAAGATGTTGATGTTGATGATGATGAATATGATCATCATCATCATCCTCATCATCATAATCATCTTCGTCATCATCAACATCACCAGCATCATCCTCCTCGTCATCATCCTCTTCATCATCATCATTATCAATGAAGATGATGAAGATGATGAAGAATATGATCATATTCTTCATCATCATCATCCTCATCATCATCATCCTCATCATCGTCATCATCCTCGTGATCATCATCATCATCATTGTTATCACCCACTTCCTCGGCATCATCCTCATCCTCATCATCATCATCATCATCTTGGTCATCATCTTCATCATCAACATCATCATCATTGTCATCATCATCATCAACATCATCATCATCATCTTCATCATCATCATTATTATCAATGATGATGATGATGATTATTATCAATGATGATGATGAAGAAGATGATGATGATGACGAAGATGATGATGATGATTATGATTATGATGGATGATGATGAAGATGAGTACGAAGATGAAGATGATGATGTTGATGATGACGAATATGATCATCATCACCATCCTCCTCCTCCTCCTCATCATCGTAATCATCTTCGTC
>BSBM01000073.1:50497500-50550000 GCA_027924585.1 Larix kaempferi
GCAGGTGTATGTGAATACTAATAAATGCATACACTACAATCACTCTTATGCCTATGTTTTCATCCATTCAATAGGATTTTTGTATGGATGCATATGTGCTTGAGATATGGTTTAGTCTGATTTTACTAAATAGCGCGTACGTACGCGCTATTTAGTGCATACGCGCATTTAAAATAACGGGAACGTGCCATTTAAATTTTTAAGTTTTGGTGGGTAATTCCTTTCCCACCAACGTGGTGGATGACTTGGCTGCTATGGTTTTAGGTTCGGGTTGCCAAACCAAGTGGGGGACTGTGTTATAACAAAATACATCTTATTCTATAACTTCTTATGTTTCGAGCATGATTCTGTGTATGCTACACTAGTCCACTGCTAATGAAATTGCACACACTTGTAGAACTATGTGTGCAAATTCCGAATATGTAATTTTTTATTAAATCTATTATTTGTTTCTATTTTTTAATTAATTTCAATTGCACTAATGTCAATATTACACAAAAAGTAGGTTATTTCTTTTGTCTATAACTTTTGATTGGCTCACCTCTTTTGAAAATGGAAAAGAACCCACATAAGTACACACAAAGACCTACATCCTAAAAAAAAATGTTCATTGATTATGTTAAGACCATGATGTTGAGGACTAACACTCGACCTAGTCATTCTAGGGCTTGGCTGACTTCCTTAATTAAATAAATAAATAAATATGGAAAAATAGCGTTACACTAGAACAGCCTGTTGTCTACCACTGTATATAATTTTTTTCACAAAATTCCATCCTTTGCATACCGAACGAGGGAACTAACGCAAATATATTCATTATGTTTTCTTAAAAAAATAACCTACCAACCTAAGGAGAACCCCATTTTTGGGGATTTATACTTAATTTCCATAAATAATATTTATATATTCCGGAAGGTAGTCCGATTGTCTACGTTTCATCTTCTTGCGCAATATTCCAAAAAATTGTCTAGGTAGCTCTAATATTGCTTTTTGACATTCATATTTCTGCTTTTCCAGGAGTCCATTGCGACTAACGCGTCATGAGTGGCCAGCATTAGCTTGCACCAGCCCGGATGTAAATATTTCATACCACTAGCTATATAATAGAGGTGAAGGAGACCCTTTTGGGTATGTGTGATATATTGTGTTATGTTTTGGAAACACACATCACATGTTGTGTATGTCATTTTTGCACACATGATTGTGGCATGAAGTGTAGATGGAGTGTGATGTGATGCATATGTGAGGATGCCATGTATTATAAGATGGAGATTTCTGAAGAATAAGAAGACCATACATTTCTCGTAGATGTTTCCACATTTGAGGTTTTACCATGTATATCTAGTGTATAACTAGTTTCTCTTGTCTCTTGTTACTTACATGATTGGTTATTGCTTGTATAGATAGAAGGCTAGACCAGTAGATTCTTTCTTTATATATTAGCAAACATATTGTTGTATGTTCATGCATATTCTCAATATTCTAACATGAATGCTACTAAAATTTTGATTTACAACACTTTTGTAATCAATTTGGCCAAGAATCTTGTATTCCATGATCAGAAAAGCACATCAACACAAAGTACCATATGATTTGACATCATGTAGAGGCCAATACCATTCATTTATACATTGTTCTACAAGCGATCACACTACAAACATCTTCAGCAAAGTGCTTGGAAGAGAAAAGCTTGAAAAGTTCAAAGATATGCTTGGACTCACAAACACCCCTTCGAATTAAGAGGGAGAATGTTAGATACCTAATCCTTAGGGATTATGTTACATTGTAGATTATTGTACAGTTACTTAGATTATTTCAATTGCTTAAGAAATATGCAGAGTCATAGAGAATAGGAACAAACCTTTTGATGTGGAAACCAAAAGTCGCATCTTGTGTGTGTGTGTGAGGCTCTCATTAATAGGAAGCATCCGAGCATTGGATTTATACATGCCTATTAGTTTTTTACATATATTTATTTTTTGATTCCATGAAATTTTATGATATTTGTAAAAATAGTTTTTTTTACACTAAATTTCTAAAAAATGGAAATGCCAATTGTAAAAAACACCTAAAATGTAAGTAAAAATAAAATTCTCTCAAAAACTTGGTGTTTTCATGTGTTTTTTTAGCATTTTAGAAAAGATTCTCTTAAAGTACATGTTTTACTCACAAACTACATGCCTTATATGCAATAGTGTTTACAACATTATGTTGATGCATTGATTTTCCAAGAAGATAGTGTGTTAGTATATCTAGTGTTGATCTACAAAAGAAACATTATTGTATTAGCATATCAAATGGGTTTTTGGGTCTCAGAATTTCCGCAAAGAGATCTCAAAGTTAGTTTTGTAAGGTTTAATGTGATTATTGAAGTGTGGAATGAGTTGATATCCATTTTCCCTCAAGGTTTAAATGTGTTAGTTCATATCCATGATTTTTTGAGCTTTTCACAGTTTTACTTTAAAGAGATGATAAACCCTAACTTGTTACTAGCACTAAATATTCAAAGATCTTTCACTTGTTAAATGGCCATTAATTAATGCCCAAGGAATTATCTTAAATATCAAACCTTGATGCACCAAAAAGTACTCACTGTGACTAATCTATAGCACTAGTGATGGCTAAGCAATCATGGAGAGATTAGAACCAAATATGTTTCAATTGTTAAATAGGCCCTTAACCAACATGCCAAGGAATGGTCTTAAATATCAAAATTTGATGTGCAGAAAGGTACCCACTATGACTAAACTACAACACTAGTAACAACTTGGAAACCATGGCAGGTATTTTAACTAGAGATCTACCATTTGTTAAATGGGTCCTTAACTGACGTACCAAGGAATGATCCTAAAAATCAAATCTCGATGTATACAACGTACCCACGATTACTAAACTACAACACTAGTAACAACGAGGCAACCATGGGGGTATTTCAACTAGAGATATTTCACTTGCTAAATGAGTCTTTAACCAACGTACCAAGGAATGAGTTTAAAAATCAAATCTTGATGTACACAGCATACCCACTATGACTAGCAAACTATACAAGCTAGAAAAAAAAATCTATCAAAATTAGAAAATTAGAAATGTCATTCATCATGAGACCAAATGGTGGACACATCCCAAAAATCCCTTGAGTAAACATGTATAATTTGTATAACTCAATCTTGGAGGACGAAAAACATTTCCTCCACTACACAGAAAAACATTTTCTTCTAAATTGCCTAATGTATTAAAAATAAGATATAAATATAACATTTGCAATTATCACAACCAAAATGAAAAAATAAATTCTAAGTTCATATAAATAAAATCATTGAAACTTAATATCTTTAATCACATTTCTTATTAATTTATGGTCAGAATTATTTTTCAATTTTTATTCCAAAAATATGCTTATCAAATGTATTTTTTCAAAGGGTGGTTCGCCGTTTGTTAGAGGGCTAGTCCACCTGGGGAAATGGTCACCACCTGCTATTCTAGATAATCAAGGTGGCACGAATTACAATCATTACAATATGGGCTCAACAAGAGCATCATGTCACTTACAAGAATTGAACCTGGGTGGGGAGGGTAACAAACATTCCTCCCAACCACCAAGGATACAACCCATGGACTTAATATTGTTTATTTATATTTAATATAATTATTATTTATTAATATAATAAAAATATATTATATTATTTTCTATTATTAAATAAATTTTACATAAAATTATTAATTAAATATTAAAAATAAAATAAAATCTTTATATATTAGATGCAAACCAATCCAAAATTGGAAATTACAAGGAATCATATAATCTGTAGAATTGTGAATTTTAAATGAACAAGTAAATATGTGAGAAAGTGGCTAATTCTTATTAAATATATAAATTGAAAAAGTAAATAAGCTTTAAGTTGAATGTAAATAATAAGAAAGTAAATGATAAATTATAAGAAATATTTTTTTATATAAAATTTGTTACATAAAATCATTTTTATTAAAATATTAAAATGAAAATATATAAAATTAATATATCAATATCAAGATCAAAACTTCAAATAAGAAATCACAATAACCTTTTCTTTTATTCTTAAATAAACCAAAGTAAAAAATAACATGAGAAGATTGTTATATGACACTTTAAAAAAATTATAAATTAAATATTTTTATTTTATTTTTTGTTTTAAAAATAAAGCCATACTATGAAAAATGTATATCTCATCAATCATTTTTTATCAATCAAAAATCAAATTAAAAAATAAATGTATTTTTATTTTTCTAAAAAATTAATAAATTAATTTTAGAAAACATAAAAAAATAATAAAATGTAGAGCATAAAATTGAATTAATACAAACACTTTGATTTAATGTGGTTTGTATGAATAGAAAGAAATGTTTTCATTTTTTAAGATATTCATCAACGAGAGTTTTATGTTACATTATAGGTTCTCTCAATATCTAAGTACTTTCTAGAAGAGGAAAGTAAGCACAAGAATAGGATTATACAAGCCTGATCAAAGTTGGGAAGAAGAGATAGTGGGTTTTTTTTACGGAGCTAACGAGAACAACTTGTGCGGGCTAGGAGGCATCTTGAAGCTTTCAAAGAATGCATCTACTCATTTTATAGCAAATGGAAGTTCAAGAACAAACAACAGAGAAGAAGGATTTGTAAAAACTTAAGACAGAAAAAGAATAGTTGCAAGCACAGAATATGAACGCAGTAAAAACGTTGCTCTCTAGTTTGCATTAGATGGTATTTAAGCATTACAAAACTGACGGTTCAATCAAGAAACCGTTAACAAACTAACAACTGAATAACGATGTAACTGTTGACAAATTAAGTAACTAAGACTAGACTAAAGTGATTATTATTTCTAACACTCCCTCTTAATCTCAAGGGTTGCATCTTTTTTATATCCACAATGCCAAGATTTTGTCTTTGAAACTCAAAAGGAATTCCGAGGAGAATCCACTTTCCATGTATAGCATCTTTTGATTTATGGCAATCCCTCCACTTTCGCGCGGCAAATGTCATTCTCTAACCACACCGAATGGAAAGGGTGCGACAGCCAAATACCAACTCGTGAATGATGTGCACGTTGGTCAATAGGAACAGCAGCCCAATAATGGACATCAACAATCCAAATTTGACAAGTCACGATCTTGTTTTGCCTTGGCATTTATATTAAGAATAAAAACCCAAAGTGAAGAGCGTCGGACAGGGACGGGAGCGGCGAGAGGATTGAGTGGCAAATGAGCTCAATATTATATAAAACTATCAGTATAGTGCATGTACACTGTAGAATTTGGGGTTTGGGTGGACCATCATCTATCCTTTTTTTAGATTGAAAGAAGATTAGACAAGTATTCTGTCCATAATGAAACATCATTGTAATCTGTCCCATAATAATGTGCTTTGGAATTATCTCTATGAGTATAGAGATAGTTTTATAACAGCTGTGGCTTTTTTTACCAATATTTTTTTTCATAAAGAAAAAACAGCTTCTATATTAAGTAAATAAAAGCTGACCACAAGTGGTGATCTTACAAACAGTACCAGTCCTTTCACTGGGATCCACATGAGACAGAAACACATAAACTATTCATGCCTGTGCATATAAACTTATATAGCAAAACAATAGACCTGTTTTACCTCTATAGCCAGAGAAGCCAAAATGTACAGAGACCTGGTCACAGTCCAGTATCTCAGCAGGCTGATATTCTATAGTGCAAACAGAAATGATAGATTAAGCTAGTTTCAGCTCATAAGACCTGTAGAGCTTCCCACCAAGGAACTCTCTTTCACCAATATATTGCTATTGATTGGTTGAAAGTTTATATATTTTTCTTGGGCTTAAAATATATTGCTATAGATTGGTTGAAAGGTTATAAGTTTTTTTTGGTTTAGGCTGTGTTATGAAAGGAAGTAATATATTTTAGTTTTTTTTTAATTATTTATATTTAAAAATATAGAAGAATAGTTAGATTCTTAAAATTTAGAAGAATTGTTAAATTATTGAAATTGCATAATTTAGATATTCAAATTATATTTATTTATACATTCAAAAATACTAATTTTTTTAATGGAGTAAATTAAGATCCAAATCTCGGAACATGTAAACTACTTACCTTATGCATAATATACTTTTAGATAAAATTATCGATTATAAAATCTCAAAGCTCTCTGACAAAGTTGGGATGAAACGTTTTCAATTAAAATTACTTTCTACTTTCACCGCATAATCTATGTCAACAGTTTATTAACGCCCGTTGCAAATTCAAAATTCACCATCCGTTTGCAGCCTACAAATTCACCTCAATAGGCTGTCTACAATTCTACATCTGCCTATGTCAATAGTGTGAATGCTTGCAACTTTGATTTGAAAAGTGTTGAATATATGTTATTAAATTATCAAATTGCAAATATCTTAATTTGATAAGTATGATGCAATTTTTGAGAGAGACACTTCGTGTTAAAAAGCTCGAAGAAATCAATGCTTGACACTTTCAAAACATCTGGATGGATAAATCAAAAGAGAAGCCTAAAGCACTACCTGTAAAATTGGGTGACAGTGTTCTATCCTTTATTGGGACTTTAATCCTGCTTCTACATCTATTCATGCATCACTAGATAGGCATGGATTACCATCTCCTAAGTTTGAAAAGCATATTGGGGACACTGTTTCAACTCCGTTGGATGGGATATACAAGTTGTGGACTTAGTAAGCAGGGGCATGGAATAGTCTATTGTGCATTTGATATTTTGATACTTCATCATCAAATGCAAGACATCACGATACTTATGCCATTATTTTGTAGAAACGAGATAATGCACTATTTATGGATTCATCTACTGATAATATGTCTTCATTTGACTCTAACACCTCTAATGATTCTTTTACTATTTAGTCCAAAGGACCACAACCTGCACTTTTGTTCATCGAGCACCGAATTCTGTCATCCACATCTCAATCGTGCCAACACCCTTATCATTGTGATTGGAAGCATTCTTGCTCTCCATCCAGGGATTGAAATTCCTACTAGTATGCTCGTAGTGCCTTATCAATCGTTAGTGAAGAAGCGTGAAAGGCCAAAACTCATATCAACACTAACAAGTAGGCCTTATGGTTGGATTGACAATTGGCCATGGCAACAATACACTTGATTTGTTCATTGTACATACAACAATATAATCCTCATCATTTTTTTAATTGATGGTGCCATTTTTATTGTTACTTTGAGCAAAAGACTTTATGAGAGGACCATCATGGTACATATAATGTTTGGAGCACTTGTTGAGCTATGCTGCTTAATGGCTATATTTTCATATCTATAACTGATCTCATTTTTTATTTGATCATATTTTGTTCAATACTCTATCATAGTATCTTATTTTGCTTACTATCTATATGTATAATCTTGATAACCCTTGTTGTGTAAAAGCAATTTCATATGCTCCTCTATATTTCAAATATCATGTCACATACTTGTTTTCTTGATCATTATGGACTTATCATGTTCAATATATGCTTTACTCTTGGAATTTCTTTTGTGCATATTATCTATCTATTTACTTCACTTTCTCCATAGGAGTATTTTGTGAACAGTTGTGGGACAGCTTGATTCTGTCGTTCCTTCCTATCTTAAGCATATTGTTGTGTTTATCTCCGTTTCTTTAGCATTGTTCATATTTTCAGCATATCTTTGACAGTAGCAAAGTTGAAACCTTTTGTTATCCGAGATGGTTGAAGTTGTAATTAAGAAGAAATGTAATGTGATCAAATACAATATCATATCACCTTATTCCAATAATAATGTATGAAATGAACATCCATATTCTACTGCAATTCATGATGATTATCTACAGGCCAAACATTTCGATGGATAGACCATTCAGGTCTTGTATTCGTAATGTAATCTTCAATAGAGTTCTTTGGTTTTGAAGATTGTCTGCTACAAGCATCTCAAGATATAGATATGTGGTTCTCGTATTCATGATGAGGTATACTGCAGAATTCTTGCATCTTTCAGCTTGGTTTTGAAGATTGATTGCTTGACACATTCTTGATGTATAGGCCATTGAGGTCTTGTATTCACAATGTCATCTTCAGTAGATTTTTTTGGTTATGAAGACTATCTGGTAGAAACATTATTCGATGGATAGACCATTCAGGTCTTGTATTCGTAATGTAATCTTCAATAGAGTTCTTTTGTTTTGAAGATTGTCTGCTAGAAGCATCTCAAGATATAGATATGTGGTTCTCGTATTCATGATGAGGTATACTGCAGAATTCTTGCATCTTTCAGCTTGGTTTTGAAGATTGATTGCTTGACACATTCTTGATGTATAGGCCATTCAGGTCTTGTATTCACAATGTCATCTTCAGTAGATTTTTTTGGTTATGAAAACTATCTGGTAGAAACATTTTGATGTATAGATATTGCATTCTTGTATTCATGATGAGGTCTATTACAGAGTTCTTTCAGCTATTAGTTGAGTTACGTTTGTGATGACTATCTACTAGCCACATTTTTTGTTGTATTGGCCATAAATTGTTGTGGTGTTATGAAAGAGTTCATCATACAAGTTGGTTCTAGTGCAACTTAATGATTCATTGAGAGGTAGTTGTTATCTTCATCAAGTTCATGAGGTGAAGTGTGTTCTCATTCGCATCTTATGGAGAATTATGGAAGTTGTCATCAAGGGGGGTGTTAAGGTGATGCCACCTTCTTCTATTTGTATTATTTCTCCTAGCCATCATTAAGGCGGAGTGTTGGACTATTTAATCATGAAATGTGGTGTATTGTTGGTGTAATATCAAATAAATGCATAAATAACTCTAATATTATAAATTAGAGTTATCCCACATGCATAATGTAATAAAATATCTTATTATCATTCTTTATATAAGAGAGGTGGAAAGCAATTTATGCCACATGTGTTATAGGATGGGTACCCGCACGAAGCTGGTACCCAAAAAGGCCGCAACAACAGCGTGTGAACGGAAAAAAAAAAAAAAAAAAAAAAAAAAGCGACGTGCACGCACTTCCAAATGCGTGCACGCGTCATGGCTTCGGCAATGTCGAATGTCCACATGATTGAGCCCACGTGGAAAAAACACGCACGCACGCGTTATTAACGCATACGCCCAAAGGCGCGCGCACGCGTTAATGACGTGCGTGTGCCCCTGTTTTTTATAATAAAAAAACAGAGATCACAGATTTTTCATTTTCAACAAACCCGCGAGCGCATGGTGGCCAAACAAGCACCCCGCGAACGCGTCCTTGAGCACCCGAAGGCTTCCTCAACGCCACCATTTCGCACCTCCACCACCTTGCCAACGTTTTCTCGAGGTAGGTGCCCATTGAAGCATGAATTTGTTGTTGTTTTTGTTTTTTTTTTCCATTTCAATTTTAATTTAAAAAAAAAATACAATCCATTAAAAAACCAAAAAAAATTCATTGCAGACCATCTACACCTAACAAGATGACAAACACACCTGAACCATCAGATGAAACTAATGAAACCAATGAAACCCGACCTTTCGAAGACAACATTGGAACGGACAATGAACCGAATGAAAACCCCGAAGATCAATTGCACCAAGATTTAAATCAATTGAGGGTATTAAGCGATGAATTGAAGAGCACCAAGGAACCCTCTCGGGTTTCCTTGGCTTCATCATTGCAAAACATTATTGATTACATCAACATAGCACATAGTGAGATCACAAACCTGAGCCAATACAAGGCTCGAATGAGGGAAAACTACTCCACTAGGATGTCCAAAGAACAGATAAAAGACCTCAACATCACCAAAGCCCAGTTGTACAGCAAATTCATAGTTTCCTCGATAGGACAACCTCCAAATGTGAGGAAGAGACGGGTTTGCATGGACTAGTGTATTTACCAGCCATGGAGAGATAACTAGAGAAAGAGATGGTTTATGGTGTTTGACAGGCCCCCATGCAACAATTTGGAGGTCCCACAGTATTTCCTTCGAAAATTATGTGTTGAGTTTGAGCTAGGCTACCATGTCAACTATTTTGACATCACTGAGTTTCAGGGTGTCAGCCTTGGCTCTTCCCAAGATCGACCTTAGGCCCGCTGTAACCCACTTATAGGACCTCCTGCACCCGGGAGAGAGCCAAACCCCCCTCCTCAGCCACCCAGGTTTGGTAGCGGCCTAGATGAGGTCAATGACTCAGTTAGACGTGCCACACATCATTTTCTTAGACATACCACATTTGTGGCTATGTCTTCACAAAGCCGGGAGGCCATCAATCAGACAAACACAGTTGCACCGTCTATGGGTGGTGGCCAGGACATGACGGGTATAGGTGGAACCCAGGCGGGGCCTTCTAGTTCTACTGGAACAACGACACAATGTTGTTCTCACTATGGTCATTCTTTCCATGGTCCTACGCACCATCATGCCACAGAGAACTACATGGATCAGGTTAGCTATTGTTTTATTTAATGTTCAAGTATTTGTTGTATTTTATTTGATATCGTATTGTTTAATATATTTAACTTTGAATTATACATTGTTGACTTTATTTTTTTTAATGCACAGTTATTCAAGGCCGAGTGTCCACCCTCCAGGTGGGAGGACATCGGTTCCTTTGCCTCGACCGAGCCATGGCAGCAGCAAAGGAGATTGCGGCACCATACACACAGGTAACTTCTTTACTTTGAATAATTAGATCATGTTACGAGTAATTTGTGTTCCATAATTACAAATTAATTAGCACTGAGTAATTACCATATTATCATCGTATTTTACAGTTTTGTTTATCATAGTGTCTAAATTATTTGAGAGTTATAAACAATCCAACCAAAAAAAAATGACACCTTATAAAACATGAAAACCTAAGAAAACTAGAAACATATGTTCATGTTCACTTTAGGCATCCTAGACCTCTAATGATTATAGAAATGGGAGAGAAATTTCCAAAATATGTCATTCTTACTTGACCAATGATGAGCCCACAGCTGGGGTTTTGGTGATGCCCGCAGTGTCCTTCATCCTCAGACTACCATCCAATGCTTGCTTGCTCTTCTTGTGCTTGACAAATGCCATGTGTGTTATTGATGCTTTTCCATTTGTCACCATGTCATCCAAGTTATTTTTTCCATGTACTCTCCTTGTCCAAATCATCTTCAAATGACCACACTATGGGTCATTTGACTCTTGGCTCAATAGGTGTGCCAATGGCTCCAATGCCCATCACTTTGTCCACCAAATCAACCTTTACTGCCATGTCCTTATGCCATGTGTTCTTCAAGCTTAAACTTTGTCATTAATGTTGTCATCAATGACAATAATAGATAATCATATTCATCAAGCTCTCCTCAATCTCCCAAAATCTTCACACATTGCTTCCTTAAAAATGAAACTTGTCTTCTATTTATCCTCTTGTCTTCTATTTATAGTTTTATCATTAAGATGATTAAATAAATCAAATATGATTTATTTAATAATGGCCATGCCATGTCACCTTATTTAATTTTAATTCCATGCCATGTCACCTTATTTAATTTTAATTCCATGCCATGTCACCTTCTATCCTTTCAGACTATTAAATGTGAGGCACACATATGCCCTTAAGATGCCCACAATGCACTCTTAAAAATTCCCGCAGTGGGCTCCACTTTGATGCCCGCAAGGGCCATCAACACATGCCTGTATTGGTCTTGGTTTATGCATGCAATGGTCTCATGTAAATTCCCACAGGCCCTTATCAATATGCCTGCAATACACCACAAATCACCGCAGTGGGTGCTTCAAAGAATGCCCACCGGGTCCTTTTGATTATGCCCGCAATGGTGCTTTGAAATGCCTGCAAGGGGCCTTCCAAATGCCCACACATCTTCCTTGTCCACCTAATCATCTTGTCTTTGTCCTCTAATCTTATGTTTTCCAATTCATCGTCCTCCATGTCACCAAGTTATCAATCCTTCTTGTCACCAAGCATGTCCTCCTTGTCATGTTCCATGTCATCAAACACCATGCTTGACAAGTCATCAAGCTTGCTTGCTTGTCACTTTTCTTTGTCTTATCCTTAGCTTGCCATGTCATTCTTCCATGCTTGTCATAAACACTTGTCATGCTTGCCACGTTTGATGCTTTCCATGTTTGTAATACCTGTCACCTTTGCCATCCCTCAATCCATGTCACCAACTCCATTTTGCTTGCCATAATGTGTATGCTCCATGTTCTTAACTCTTCCATGTCTTTGTCATTAATGTATTGTCATCAATGTCATTTATCAAGTCCTTGTCATCAATCCTTTGTCATGTCTCCACTTTGTCAAGTCTTCTACACTTGTCATGCTTTCTTGCAACTTGTCAAGTCATCAAAGCTTGTCATGTTTACCATTTTTCCACTCAAGTCTTTGCCATGTCATCACTTCCCCCTTTGTCCTTAACGTGTTGTCATCAATGACAACTTCGGCAATCAAACACTTAAAGCATAAATTGTCAACATTCTTTGCCAAATTATCATGGACCGCACAATCCATTTTGGGTCAAAGGACACGATACCCACAACCATGTTCTTTAGCAAGTCATGAACAAATAAACTGCACCAATACAATAAAAACATTATATAATATCCAAAGCCCATCAAACCACTATCATCTAACTTGAATATAAATTAATTGCAGTCATGTTTTTTAAGTACCATCGTTGTCATTCTCATTTGCATTGTCTTTAATATTGTTAATATTGTTTTTATAAATTCAGTCTAAAAATTGTAGTGTTCGCACAGGTGTCCGCAGTCTCTAGCGACCAACCATCGCCACTGGGGATCAGCAGATATCCATGTGCGCAGTTATCGTCTGTATTAAAGCATAAATTTAATTTCAAATATGATGACTTGTCCGTGTATATTTATATTTTTCCATATTAAACTATGAGGTTATAAATGTGTATGCAGGTGCGAGCACCTCGGCTTGGTAGTGTCGTTATTCCTCCCTCCCTGGCCTTTCGACCACCTTATATTCCAGTTGTATCCTCTGCATACATGCCCCATTCCATGCATCCCTCCCCGCCCCCTTCCATCCATCCCCCCCTCCTATATAGCACCACAGTTCCATCCAACTCCCCCTTATGTTTCATATCTAGCTCCACCTCCGCATCAGTTTCCCATGTTGCCACCCTCCCCCATCTGACCACGACACACCACCCATCCATAGTCACCCATCCCTCCACCGCAACACAGACCTATCCCCCCCCACATTCCCCCACAACACTCTCTTCCTCTTCTAGGGTGCCCCGATCCATACTACATCCAGTTGGGTTTATATCCCTAGACATGCACCTCCACTTTGCCCACCCTAGTCCATGCATCCATCTGCCACCCCCCCTTCTTCCACTGTGCCCCCCAGTGGTGTAGCCACTGTCGATGTGGCTACATCCTCCCCTATACCGTCCACCGTAGCATCGGAGCAGGTTGTCTAGCCGACTGCTCCATCCGCCAGCCCTAAAGACCAGTCGGTTGTGTTCACGGTGAGATTGACTAGTTTATGAAAATCTCGTTGAATTTTAACAAAAATTACTATATGCATCTAATTTCATCATTTATCTTATTGTTCGAAATGTTGCAGGGTGGCATTGTTGAGAGACTAGGAGCATGGAGGAGGGAGACCCCCTCACGACTTACAGTCTCGCATGCGGTGAGTTATCTAAGAATTGAAAACTATTTTTATTTTTAAATTATGTTTTATACTTGTATAATTGCCAGGAAAAGTTGACATATTATTGTTGTCGTTTGAGGGCTCAGGGGGACGTGGTCCAAGACGCCCGAAGGATCCAGCTTCCTCTAGCATTAAGAAGAGGAAGATCGATTTTGGAGATGCACCTGGTAGCTCTTAGGGTGGGCAGGAGGATTGAGAGACCCTCCTATGTACACTAGCCACGATGTGGCATTTTGGGCACGAGTTGCCATGTTTTGTATAGGGCACCATGGGCCATATTTTGTATAGGACACGAGTTTCCATATTTTGTAAAGGGCATGAGTTTCCATTATATAGACGTTGGGAACGATGTTCCATTTGTCCAAAAAATGTACATGATTGGATGATTTTTTCATATTAATAGATGGATCTGCACTTGTCTATATGACTTTGTCTTTGATTACATTTTTGCATACATTATTTTGTCTTCAATAACAATGTCATGGAAAAAATTTCACATACATATAGATGTTATTTCTAGACACCAAGTGACCTCAATATGAGTCCCTTGTATTTGAATGGGTCTTGAATCTTTTCCTTTCAGCAACAACATACCTAACCAAGCAAACTAAGGAGTGATATTTACATTACAAAGTGCTGTGACTTTAGGGCTACAAAAAAAAAAAAAAAGGAGACGATGACCTCTTCCATACTTAACCTTGTAATGGTTATAATAGTCAATTCTATCAAGCATTGCATCACATATTATATCAAATTAACCTAGATATATGAGAAGTTCATATGTGTGCTTGGATGGAAGGGTTAACCAGATCACTTGAATTAGTTCAAACATGAGGGGCCTGCATAGGTGCAATTGGATTGAGCAATAAAAGAGAATTGTTAATGTAGTTACATATGGATCATTCTTTGTGTGTTAGTATGTGCCTTTAATGAAAGCATGGTTAATGTGTTGAACTACTACTTGCACAAGTTGGCATAGACCCTTAGTGTTGATAATGTCTTCAATGTTTTGTTAATATTGATAATCACTCTTTGTAATTTAAGTATCTTGGATTTTTTGACGTTAAGACACATATTTAACATAGTCAACTCAATGGTTCAAGAAATCATTTTACCCCATGATCCATGGAAGATTCATTGGAGTCATATGAACCTCATTGTCATCACCTCAACCATGGTCAAGACGCCAATATCCATCCTTAGTAGTCAAAACCTCATGTTGGCACCCATATCACACTCAAAGATAAAAAATTATTTTAAAGGGCATGTCTGGGGATTGAGGGAATCTTGATGGATAATATCCTTAATACATTTATATTCGATTTGAGGCCTCATATGTCCTCACCTTATCATTGTCAATACCTAAAGACCCATCCTCAGTGGACAAAACCTCAGAATGGCATCCATATCCAAAACAAAGGCCATGTATCCCGTCTAGAGAGCTTGTGTAGTGATTCAAGGACTTGTTCATGGCTCATGAGCATGCAAATATTCATTTAGGTCCTAATAACCTTTATATTTTTTAATCACCGTGCTCGAGGTCTAGAGACTCATCCCTTGTGTTGAAAATCCTCTACTGGCATTGTTGTAGGAGCTTTATTCAACTAGTCAACTAGGATAAAGAGTTGACTGGAGGTATACATTGTAAAAACAAATATTTGTTAGGGATTAATAAAAGGCTAATTATTGATGGCTCTAAAGTCACATTCTCCCCTTTCTCACTTTCCATTTATGTGTATGAATATGTAGATATATCTTGGATAATGACACATAATGACACTTGGATAGATATATTGGGAAAATTTTAGATGAATGCCTAGAGCTCTAAACACAAGTTAAAGAAAAAAAAAAAAAAAAACTCCTAACATTGGTAACAAATATCCAAAACCAACAATGCAACTAGAACACAATGACCAAGGGAACTTCAAAATGCACCACTCCACAAAAGAAGTTGCTTTAGACCTACCTCATTTGGTATGAGAGAAGCTGTTTTAGAGACCTAGAGACCTACCTACCACTTCTCTCATTTGGTATGAGAGAACTTGCTTTAGACCTACCTCACTCATGTCAATGCTTGAGTTTTTGGAGGCCGACCTCCCACCCCACATGTCCTCTTCAACATTTTTTGCTCTCTGAGTTTTGTGCCTACCCAAACTTTTTTCATGCTTTGGGTACCTTGAGGTATATCCCCAACCCAAAAAATTATTATATTATGTTGATTATGTTGGTTATTGGCTTCACCCAACAAAATTATATTTAACAATACACATATTCATAGACTTGGTTCCCCATGCTCAATGCTCACTATATTCAACAATACACTTCTCTTAAATTTAATTCATGTCTTGTTAAATATTTCATAATTAAATAGCTATTTGAGAGCACCACCTTAGACCAAGCCATACCATTAATAAAAAATGTACATTAGAGAAATGACCTAATTCTATTTCCTTCTATAACTCTAACCCTAACCCTCACCCAAACCCTAGCACTAAACCATCTTCTTCATCATCACCATCACCATCACCATCACCATCATCATGAACGTCTTCATCATCATCACCATCATCATCATCATGAAAATCTTCATCATCATGAAAATCTTCATCATCATTGTCATCTCTAGGTTCCTCATCAACATCTCCATCATCACATCTTCTTCGTCATCATCATCATCATCTTCATCACCATCACCATCATCATCAATATCTTCATCATCATCACCATCTTCATCATCATCATTAAGTCTAACTCTAACACTAATTCAATTTCCTTCTATAACTCTAAACCTAACCCTCACCCAAACCCTAGCACTAAACCATCTTCTCCATCATCACCATCACCATCATCATCAATTTCTTCATCATCATCATCATGAACATCTTCATCACCATTGTCATCTCTAGGTTCCTCATCAACATATCCATCATCACATCTTCTTCATCATCATCATCATCATCATCTTCATCACCATCACCATCACCATCATCATGAACATCTTCATAATCATCACCATCTTCATCATCATCATTAACTCTAACTCTAACCCTAATTCAATTTCCTTCTATAACTCTAACCCTAACCCTCACCCAAACGCTAGCACTAAACCATCTTCTTCTTCATCACCATCACCATCACCATCATCATCAACGTCTTCATTATCATCACCATCATCATCATCATGAACATCTTCATCATCATTGCCATCTCTAGGTTGCACATCAACATATCCATCATCACATCTTCTTCGTCATCATCATCATCATCTTCATCACCATCACCATCATCATCAACGTCTTCATCATCATCACCATGTTCGTCATCATCATTAACTCTAACACTAATTCAATTTCCTTCTATAACTCTAACCCTAACCCTCACCCAAACCCTAGCACTAAACCATCTTCTTCATCATCACCATCACCATCACCATCACCATCATCCTCAACGTCTTCATCATCATCATCATTGTCATCTCTAGGTTCCTCATCAACATCTCCATCATCACATCTTCTTCGTCATCATCATCATCATCTTCATCACCATCACCATTATCATCAACGTCTTCATCATCATCACCATCTTCATAATCATTGTCTTCTCTAGGATCCTCATCAACATCTCCATCATCATCATATTCTTCATCATCATCATCTTCATCACCATCCCCATCATCATCAACGTCTTCATCATCATCACCATCATCATCATCATCATCATCATCATCAACATCTTCATCATCATTGTCATCTCTAGGTTACTCATCAACATCTCCATCATCACATCTTCGTCATCATCATCATCATCTTCATCACCATCACCATCATCATCAACATCTTCATCATCATCACCATCTTCATCATCATTGTCATCTCTAGGCTCCTCACCAACATCTCCATCATCATCATCTTCTTCGTCTGCATCATCATCATCTTCATCACCATCACCATCATCATCAACATATTTATCATCATCACCATATTCATCATCATTGTCATCTCTAGGATCCTCACCAACATCTCCATCATCATCATCTTCTTCGTCTACATCATCATCATCTTCATCACCATCACCATCATCATCAACATATTTATCATCATCACCATCTTCATCATCATTGTCATCTCTAGGCTCCTCATCAACATCTCCATCATCATCTTCTTCTTCCTCATCATCATCTGGAGGCCCCCGGGCGTGCATGGCCACCATGGACAGGTTCACAATGGCCACGTGGACCTGTGGGAGCTGACAGAATCCAAGTCCGCTCGTCGGCTTGGGTTCCGTGGCCCCAGAGCAAATCGCCGAACTGTCCCTGAATGGCCCCGGGGTGCCCAACTAGAATGCCCGTAGCAGCCAAACCATGGCTCCATTCGTGAATCCAACGATTCCGATGGGTCTTGGACGCTGGGTTTCAGCTAGGGGACCCCCCACAATGTGCCTCGAAGACCCAGAAGCGGTGCCAATGAGCCATCTCCGGATCTAGGGTTTTTCTCAATGAGAGCCATTCCAAATTCGCTCAAGGGGGCCATTTCTCATCCAAAGGCCCCCGGGCGTGCGTGGCCACCATGGACAGGTCCATAATGGCCACGTGGACCTGTGGGAGCCTATGGAATCCAAGTCCACTCACCGGTTTAAGTTCCGTGGCCCCGGAGCAAATCCCCAAAGTGTCCCTAAATGGCCCCAGGGTGCCCGACTAGAATTCCCGTAGCAGCCAAACCGTGGCTCTGTTCATGAATCCGTCGATTCTGATCGATCCAAGATGTTGGGTTTCAGCTAGGGGACCCCCCACAGCGTGCCTTGCAGACCCGGAAGAAGTGCCAATGGGCCATCTCCGGAGCTATGGTTTTGCTCAGTGAGGGCCATTCCAAATTCGCTCAAGGGGGCCATTTCTCGTCCGGAGGCCCCGGGCGTGCGTGGCCACCGTGGACAATTCCACAACGGCCACGTGGACTTGTGGAAGCCGACAAAATCCAATTCCGCTCGTCGGTTTGGGTTCAGTGGCCCCAGAGCAAATCCCCAAATTGTCCCTGAATGGCCTAGGGGTGCCCAACTAGAATGCCCGTAGCTGCCAAACTATGGCTCTGTTCGTGAATCCATCGATTCTGGTGTATCCAGGACATCGGGTTTCATCTAGGGGACCCCCCACAGTGTGCCTTGAAGACCCAGAAGCGGTGCCAATGGGCCATCTCCGGAGCTAGGGTTTTGCTTAGTGAGGGCCATTCCAAATTTGCTCAAGGGGGCCATTTATCGTCTGGAAGTCCCTGGGCATGCGTGGCCATTGTGGACAGGTCCACAATGGCCACGTGGACCTTTGGGAGCCGATGGAATCCAAGTCCGCTCAATGGTTTAAGTTCCGTGGCCCCAGAGAAGATCCCAAAGTGTCCCTGAATGGCCCCGGGATGCCCGACTAGAATTCTTGTAGCAGCCAAACCGTGGCTCTATTCGCGAATCCGTCGATTCCGGTCGATCCAAGATGTCGGGTTTCAGGTAGGGGACCCCCCAAAGCATGCCTCACAGACTCGGAAGCAGTGCCAATGGGCCATCTTTGAAGCTAGGGTTTTGCTCAGTCAGGGCCATTCCAAATTCGCTCAAGGGGGGCATTTCTCATCCGGAGGCCCCGGGCGTGCGTGGCCACCATGGACAGGTCCACAATAGCCACTTGGATCTGTGGGAGCTGACAGAATCCAAGTCCGCTCTCCAGTTTGGGTTTCGTGGCCCCAGAGCAAATCCCCAAAGTGTCCCTGAATGCCCCCAGGGTGCTCGACTAGAATGCCTATAGCAGCCAAACCGTCGCTCCGTTCACAAATCCATCGATTCCAGTGGATCCGGGACGTCGATTTTCAGCTAGGGGACCCCCCTTAGCGTCCCTCGAAGACCTGATGACATGGCAGATGGATGAAATGATGACATGGCAGATGGATGTATCTCTATGTATGTATCTCTATGTATCTCTACGTATCTCTATGTATGTATGTATGTATCTGTATGTATGTATCTCTATGTATGTATGCATGTATGTATGACAAATACATGTATGTATGTATGTATCAACAAAAAATGCATGTACCAACAAAATAACATAAAACTACGCATACCTTGATGTAGAACATAACATTCTTTGATGCAATTATTTCTCTTATGTAAAGTTGACTGGCCTCATTCAATAAATCCATCTGGATCCTCTCTATTGCTAATTGTCTCCATCAATCTCTCGTGCTCTGAATGAAGCAGGTAGTAGCGTACCTTGGTTGAGCTCTTGCTTGACATTGTCCGAAGATGGATGTTTGTGCCAACGATCAAGTTTGTGAAGTGATACACCACTGAACCTGGTCTGTAATCCATGAATACATGCCCACTAGTATTTCTTGACTTCCCATCTAGTGTAATATATTCCCCCTTAATCACCATCGATCCAATAGGAAATTCAGTGCCTTCATCGTCAATTAATGATGCATAAAGGATTTGCTTACTATGGATGCACCGTGCCAACCAATAATTCGTTCCTCATTCATTGGCTTTAGGGGAAACAAGTGCGTGTATGTGTCCTGGTTGTACAATATCTGAGATATGGTCGTAGTCTATCGAAATCGCTGACTGACCCTCCTCTAACTGGGTTGTTTCAACAACTGCATGTTGGTCTACTGTAAGTGACACACGATCCCATTCATCAACCCAGTCCATGCATTCGCATTCATCCCATTCGCCACTGCTGCAAGGGATACAAAATCATGCAAGCTTTCACGTCCATATTTCAAATAAGGAGTTGTTTGAGCTTCGAACTTAATGAAATCCACGTGTTCCTTGTATTGTGCCGCAACTATAGGAACGTGATTGGTCTATGTCAACCACCCGCCAAAAATTTCTTACCACACGTCCTGCCACTGATGATGTTTGTTGATCTCTTGCTCGGTCTGACATTGTTGCAGAGCACCATTGAACTATGGATTCTGCGTCTCGGATATGAGATTCCTTGTCAAAACTCATCTCTTCCCTTCGTAGTGCGGTATTGATGCATGCACCGGCCCCATCATGCTCTCCTTTGTCATGCCCGGTCTCAAAATAGTTCCAGATATGTGGCACACTATAAGTCTTATGAAAAATACTCATCCATTGGAATATGTTGGAGCCTAGACCGCAGCTATGGTAAAGCTGCGAATTTTGAGGAAAAAGCACAAGTATTGAAGGAAAGTGCTAATTTTGAATAAACACCAAATTTTGGGTAGAGGGAAAATGGTGCGCAGTACGGTGCCAGATGGATGAGCTCGACGCAGATTACAGACTGGAACTCGCGGAGCTCGCGCGCACGTCATAGAAGAATGAATATGGCTGAATAGAAAGCTCAGCTACCATAATAAATGAAGCGACGGAGTAGAGGGCTCAGCTACTCTCATTTAAGGTTAAGTACAGAAGTTATGGTTGCTCGGATCAAGGAGGAGCAACGGACCAAAGCATTGAAGGCGAAGGACAAGGCGCCCATACCCGCAATCTGCGCCGGAAGTCACGGAACCTGCAGGAAGCGGCGACATGACTGCAAGCGGCGCCTACAGTACATCTAGCCATGTGCATGGTTAGGTTTTTTGGGGATTACTGTTGGGAAAGGCACACAGTTTTGTAAAGGTGCGACCGTCATGGCCACCTATATATATGTGTAATTGCAAAAGTTAGATGTTAGTCAGTTAGCCAGCCTTTAGATGCTGAGATGCAGGTTAGCTATTTGAGATAAGCTAGCTAGTTGGTAGGTTGGTTATTTTGTATGAGGATTGTTTTCTACTGTGTTGTTAGAAGACAAGAGTCAGAGCTGGGATAGCTGTGAAGTTAATCCCCTAGTTGTAGACAGTCTGAGTTGACGTCTGAACTATTGTAATCGCTGTAGAGGAAGAGACTAGATCGAGAGAAGGGCTCCGAGCTGTGTGCGTGGAGTTTCCTGGAAAGATCTAAGGCTGCAGCTGTGTGCGCAGCATTATTGTATAAGTCCCCTTTGAGTTAATATATGAAACACTCCCCGTGGACATGGTTTCCCGAGGAGGTGCATTCCTTACGTCTTATTGTTATGGTAATGATCGCGTGAATGTATGTCTGAGTTGTTATCTATGTTTCTATGAATATTGCGTTATCTTTATGAATATGTTGAGCTCGTTCTCGAAGCTTCCTTGGTAACTATAATCGTTAAGTGTCAAAGAATCTATAGAACGCTGTCGCCGCAGCAATAGAGGAATGCATTACTGCGTTGGGCGCACGGGCAGAAAAGATATATAGAGCGTCGACGCGGGGGTTAAGTCGCCTCGTGCGCCGGAACGGATATTCCACACAGCTAGGCTGTTGAGCGAGAGTTCAGCGCAGCTACGCCGAGGGGTCTGCGGAAGAGTCAGGCAGTCCGCTCTGAGGAATCATCGAGGGTAAAAAGAACAGTCTTCGCGTCGCCTAGGTTAAGGAAATCTGATTCCTTAGCCCCCCCATAGCCACTTCGGGTGAGACCTCTAGCTGCTGCGCAGCTCGTTGCCGAGAGGGCCAGTGTGCCAAGGGGTTTTTTTGCTGCGCTTCATTAAAACCCGGGTCTGTCCAAAAAGCAGCCAACAGAATACTCGGGCATTTTTGAACTGGCCCGCACAACCATCTGACCATATCTAATGTTGATCCATTTGTATATCTCTCTCCTTCAACTGATCATAGAAAATTCGAAAACAATGTTCCACATAATGCAGATCATGGGTTCTATCATCACTTATGTAAAAGTTTGTCTCCTTCAGTATTATCCTCTTGTCATTGCTGCTCTATGGCCCATGCCTATACATAATATATACCATGGTGATTACTTGGTCTGAATGGTAGTATTGACTCTGGATTTGATTTTGTGGTTGAAGGGTGTAATTTTCTGCAAAATCCACAATTGACACTATGTTTCCAACATGAAATGTGTCCCTTCATTTTCTGTACTGCTCATCTTTCCATCGCGCTACATGCACATGTTGAACATACTGCTCTGTTTTCTCGTATAACTCCGTCAAGAAGTGACATATCGGTACCTATTACCATGAAAACAAGGGAAATATTACAATGTGGCCTTTGGGAAAATGTATATGTCATAAATTGAACGTGTAATATGAAAAATATGCAATATTCATTTGTACCCGTGACTTCACTAATGTAATCTTTTTACTTTCCCTGGAACTGTCTAATTGATAGGTTATGTCCTTGAAGCTCTGCATCTCCACGCCCATCCTGCCAAATTCGTGCTTCTTGCTTTCATGAATGCAACGGTTCAAAAGAGAAAACCCACTGCACCTAGAACATGTCCCATATAGACACGATTTTTCATAATATTTTTGTCTCTCGGGCCTTGGAAACATGATGTTGTGGATAAAGTCTCTTGATGCATTCAATGGTAGTATGGATCCATTGCATCCCTGCACAATGTTAGTATGCAAATCACATAATATGTATTTATATGTGCCATAATAATATCCATATTCTACGTGGTATCTACAACAACAGGTCTTCTGATCAATGCATATACGAACGTACCATGGTTTGCATTTTTCAAAGGACCTTTGGCCCAGGTTCAATTGTGTCTGTTCATTCCTGAATCTCTCATAGAGTTCAGTTTGTGTGGTGTCAAGGAATTGTTTAACATGGGGTTCACGTTCAGTAGAACCTTTTCTCAGCTTTAGCACGTCTCTTTGGTTTGATGAAGGACTAGTATGATCATGCCAAAAAAAATTGTACTAACTCCTTAACAGCATCAATTAGCTTCCTATCTGCACGAGGAAACCTACCAACAAAATCCCAACAATCATTTCCACCCGGAGTGTCAAAATTTTCTCTTATAATAGAGTACTTTTTAATATATTTTTTCTATTTAATTTGAGTATGTAAGAAGTGTGTGATAGCAGGTGACGTTGCCTTGTGGACTTGCTTAAAACTGATTCTACTGAAACACGACGAGCCGCACAAAGATATTTTGTACGAGACGTCTTCCCAATCGCATTAAATGCAGATTGGATATTTCTAACAATATGACTGCTAGCCTCTGAACTTTTAACCATCTTTATGCCCACAATTCTCCTAAGAACAGCTAAATAATGTGACTTTAACAAACATAGCAATAATTGACATTTACCTGCATCACCTTTGGATTCAAAATATTCTTTGACAATTTTGTTGCATTGCCATTCGATAGTCCATTTTGGAAACTTACCTTCAAGCCCCGACATAGCACTTTCATCCACATGAATACATCTAGGAGTTCTTCTTCATGCACTGGACAGTCGAGGTAGGGAGGGTGGACATGAGACATGAATACCAGAGCTTGTTTTTGCGGTGCTTCATTCACAGATTGGGCCATAATGGGAGTGTGGTTGACATGGTTGTGGTCTTCTTAGGGAGATTGCAAATTAAGCAAGGCTTGTATGTCCATCTCTACACATGCAGCATCTCCCAAAATTTATGTGTAGTGAGGAACTTCAGCATGGCTCGTTGATGGATTGTTGGTTGGAGATTGTGTTGATGTTGGAATTTGAGTTGGGTCTATTGGATGCAACCACTTTACCTATGGTTCTGAACAAGAGGTTTTCATGTCAACAACTGTGTTAGGATCAGTGGCAGGATCCGGGGAAATGATAGGACCATGTATAAATATTTCCATTCCCAACCTAGCCTTCTCTTTTAATTCATTGACCTTTTCAATGGGCAGATTCCTTCTATATTTTTTTGTTGCATTGCATGAGTTTCCCATATCCATGTTACGAACCCCTGTCAACCCTTCTCTTTACTATGTTAGTATATTGTTGTTGGACGCATATGCTTTGTAAGTCGTCCGTAGTATTTGTTGATCCATAGTTTATATTAGCCCATAGTATTGGACGCATATGCTTTGTAAGTCGTCTCGTAGTATTATATGTCCCATGGTTTTGACTCATAGTATTGGGCATAGACTTAGTATATAAGTGTGTGTTGAGGTCATTGAAGGCACCGTGAAGTTAATTGTATTAAGCTTGCTCAAAGGAGGTTTCCCCCTCGAAGTGGCCCGTGATCAATATAAATGTGATTCTGAGTTCTATTATTTCTGATATCTCGTGTATTTGCATTTATTAATTATTGTAGGTTCATCACATCTGGTATCAGAGCGCTTTCTTGGGCTCATTAGGTGGAAATTCTGCCAAATTTTTTTTTTGCATCTGTTGCAAGTTTGGATCTGGGGATAACCCCTATCCGCTTAACTGTGGGAAGTACTTGGGCATAATCCCTAAAACTCATTGTGAGGAGTACCACAGGAACCCCAAAGTAGCTGGCCCATTGAGAGGACCTTCCAACGAAAAGGGCAACGACCCCTACCTGATTGCCTAGTTCCCACCGGTGAGGTAAACCAAGAGCTATCGTTTGTGGCAAAGCGGTTATCAGTTTTACCTAAGCTGTGGAGTGAGGGGTACTGCCCCAATACGCAAGCCATCAGACAACATTGGTGGTCGAGTGAATCCCCTCAACCGATAGGAAACCGCACATACCTGGGGTCCATATTTATTTTCAGCTGAATTGTTGTCGATCACTTCCGCTCCATATCCAGCCGTTTCAAATCTATTCTGAAATTTGTTCCAAATCCAGTCGTCGTTTCAGATCCTGTCACATACCCCAATTTTGTGAAAATAATGTAATTATTTTATCATATTCCTAAGACATTATGTTAAATTTAATTCTTAGTAGAAATTGATGACTCAGCAAAGTCACTAGAAATGGAATGTAATTCTGAATATTTTATTATAAATAAATAAATTATGGAGACAATAGCATGGGAGAGCTGTTAAAAAGAGGTTACTGGTCTAACTGGTGGATGGAACTAGGTGGAAAGGTAAAAGACAAGTGGCAGCATCCTCAAACACTTCCTAAGTTGCAGGTGGCAACTTCCCTATATTTTGGGGTCATGATTCCCCAAGAAAGTGGAATCTGAGCAGGTGGCTCATTAATGACAGTTAACCCAACAAAGACCTAGGCAATCTTTTAAATAGTACTCAATGAACTGAGCTGGGGGTTCAATTGTTCTGGAGGGAGAATACATTCAAGTGAATGCTATTTAGGAGTCCCATTGAGGAAGAGGGATTTACTGGAAGGAAGTTGTTTGAGAGGAATGTTGCAGGAACTTGGTTCCATTCTAGCTGTTTGGGCTGAGTGAATTGTTTTGCTGCACCTAGTTCCATCCAGGGAGATCAGAGCAAGCTCGGGGGTCCTGAGAAGTGTTGTCTGGGCACTCTCCAGGAGTTGGTAGGGAGAAACAGCCTCCCATTGCTGTTGTTGTCCACAGATCAAAACAGGTTCTGCCATTTATTCTTTTATGTTTATTAAGGATGAACGATGCATGTTGTATTTATTGTTAATATGTTGGAATAGTAATTAATTAGTTAGCAGATTGAATGTCCCAGAATATCAGTAGTAAGATGGTTGAAAGTTACTGTGATTTTCTGTATTATTAGTATAATGAAATATCCCTGTTTATTTACTATTAATGTATTCATAGTTTAAGACAGAAATAAATAATGTTTATGAAATAATTTATGAGTCATAATTATAAACCTAGATATTTATAATTGTTGATCAGATAAGCAAAGTTTGCTTATAAGTAGTTAATTTCTGTATATTATAAAATTAAATACACAACAACAGGAAACAGTATTAAAATATAATCAAGTATATTACAGTGTCGAAAGCTTTATCAATAACATTGCAGAACATTTGTAGTCACAGTTAGGTTATGTATGTCAGGGTATCGATCCTAGTTAAGGTTTGATCAGTTTCAAACCCATTATATAAATCAAACACAACCCTAGCTAAATTTTATCCATTCTTTACCTATCAAACAAAGCGAATGGCGCAGAAACCTAACCGAACTACATTACACAGGATTTATTAACAAACGAATAAACTAGTTATTATAATAGGAACATTAGTAAGCTTTGAACAATACAGTATTATTTCTTCCCTAAACTTTCAAGTACGAGCTGAATCGTATTTGACTTAACATAACAATATTATTAACTCATTATCGAGCTCCAAATTGTTAGTATTACTTCACTAGACTCACTTCTTCAACAGAGATATAATTAAATCAACCAAACAAACAACATTTTATCAGCAGAGGAAAACCGAGATTTATTTCCACAACAAAATGAAACAGACAGAACGATGTTTTTTGCTCACTGTCTAGTTTCTTTATCACTACTGTATCTTTTATTTGTTTCAAAAATTATTAACAGAAGAAAATCATAACGATAGAATCAACTTTTAAACCATTTCATCACTGTAGATTTCGGTTTTGTTTCCATCCTTTCTGACTTTATATATAGAAAAACTAGCAAGAATAAAAACCACGATTTCCCTTGCGGCCGTAGCTCAAGATCACTGTATAAGTGATTTAAAAGAACTTGGGTTCTAAATTTATGCCATACCCAGTTCCAATATAAGGGAGACTATTAATATGTCACTTTATCAAAGTCCTTTTTACAGGAAAATTTATCACCAGAACGTATTACCAAACCCTAAGCGAAATTATAGTGACCAGCATTAAAAACTACGAAACCGTGACTATCATCGACAGACAGGCTCTAGATTCTTACGTATCTATCCTTATTTTAATACAGTATTACATCTACAGGAGTTCTTGACACAAAACAAAACCAGTAATACAAAATAATCAAGCCTTAACATTCTTTTCACAATACAGGGTTAAACCCATAACTTATCAAAGCTTAAATTCACACAGGAAGAAGTTTTAACAAAAACATAGTGAAAAACCCTGTATGTTTATCCGAGGACAGAGTTAAAACAAATTGGCGAGGTCGCCATCTTAACCACAGAGGAACTTACGTTTTATTCATCTATCAAATTAAATCCACAATATTCCTATACATAAATCCTTTAGTGCAAAATAGACTGTCATTTACATTCTCGGCAGAACTACAACGACCCTTTATCATACAGGGTTAAAGCATGTTGAGAACATGTTAAACAAACAGTGTAAAGAACGCACGTAACCACAAAGTTACTCATTCCAAACCCTATCACTCTAACAACCATCATGGAGGAGCCGTGGTGAAACCAGGCTTACCCGATAAGAGCCAAGCGCCGAGGGTTGGGTCTGTTACATATTCCCAGAAGTAGCCAACACCTGCACATGACATTTCGCATCAGTTACTGTTGGTTTTCCTTAAAAACAAAAAAAAACTCTTTTAAACTGAGTAATGACGAAGTAATCTTATAACTTACCAGTAATCGACAGAAATTGCAAATCCTGTAGATAGTTTGATGACCACACCTGAGCCAGGGTAAGACCCCACTCTTTTCTTTTAAAAGATTTAAGCGGACAAAAGTAAGTAGTAACTCCCTCAATGAAAGTCTCGACCGAACTCAGTCAAGTTTTGGCAGTCGCACAGTAACAGGGTAAATCTTGGCAACCAAGGAAAGATTCTAGTTTTCCTTTCCACAGCCTCAGGACTGATAACAGGGAATGTCATAACTCTCATACAAAGCATATGGCAAACACAACGGGATAATGTAGCATGTAAGATGTTGTAACAAGTGCCTTAGCAAGTTCGGACAGGAGGGTTTTTACAGTGTGACTAAGCCCGAAGGCAATGGAGAAAATGACAAGGTAGGGTTTATTCAACGTATAAATATCATCAATGCATGGCCATGGAGCAGCCACGTAACCGTTTAATAATTGACAAGCAGTGGGTCAACTTCCATAGTTCTACAACGAGGATCCCCATCGAGTGGTTGCAAATAAAGTTGATAACATGGATATTCCATGGTGGTCGTAGCTCTATAGTTTAACTGCCAGATATTTCATATTAAACCAACGGTGCCTCCGAACCTTGCATAGTAAACGATAGTGCTTTCCCTACAATTCATAGGACCTTATATTGTTAATAATGTCTAAGAATTCAATGATTTAATCTTAATGGTAGCAATACCATAGTTCTTTGTCATCTTTTTACAATCAAAACAATTAAAGAATGCCACTAAATCTTGCCTTGCACCGAACCAAAACTTGGACTTACAAAACCATGTATTACAAACATCATTCAAGATTAAATTTTGAAGTACTCTATACTTAGAGAAGATTCCTTTGCATTATAGAAGTTATTTATGGTAAGGATATAATGTAATATAGATGGTTTAGAACATTTTATCACTAATTTCACCTTAACCCTAAAACTCATGATAAAACACAAAGGATATATCAACCTTAAATCTACAAGATAATGGAGGAAAGTGAAGCATGATGGATTACAATCCTACTGTTTTAGTGTCATTGAGGCAGCTGTTAGTCTTGTTCTTATGTCTAATAGTAAACATAGAAATAGGAGTAGCGATGCAGTCAAATCAAAATCCTAGAGGGATATCGTAAGAAGACATGTAATCAACAGAACATCATACAATGCTAACAACAAGCAATTTATACTGTGAAAAACTCCAGATCCTGTACAAAGGTATTCACAAATAATAAAGTAATAACAGTTGAGTAATAATTGTCATGTGGCATTAGACAACCAGTTGTAATCTACAGTACTAGCTAGTACTAGCTATGGAATATAATTGCATTTCAGTAAAATCGTCAGAGAACAATCAGTTCAAAAGAGTTATGTAATTCATTAGAAATATAGCTGTCATAGATGCTAATTTTATAACAGTAAGATCGTTAGAAGATTGTAAGATGAATGCTACCTTTATACAGTTGATAACCTGTCTAGCAAGTTCAGACTTTTATTGAAGGAATTGGTACAGCTAACTGACTTTTAATACTTTAAAGATTTAATTGTCGCAACCGCACTTTACCTGTATATCTGTAAAGAGAAAGACAGTTTGATGCATTAGCTCGAAAGCTAAGTAAGCCCAGTCTGCTATGGCAACTCCCCCTTGAGGTTGCAAAAACAATAAAACAATTAGTAACGGAAAAGAGAAAACCATAGTAACATTTAAGTACAACAAAGATCATTCAGACACACTTACAATCACGTAAGTTAAACAGACATTTAAATGACTGCATCTAATAACATTTATTGCTATCTTAAAAATTTTAATTTCTCGAAAAATTCTGGGTTTTGACAGATCCAGCCGTTTTCGATCCCTTCCGCGCCGTTGCAGATCCATCTATTACAGATCCCTTCCGCGCCGCTGTTGCCGATCCATATCTCCCTTGTTTCAACTCTGTTTTCCCCGAAACTTCACTGACATCCCTGCAATCCCATTCTACATATTTCGTTCCTGAAGACCCTATCCCAAATTCCACTTCCCAAGACCAGAAATCTCACATTTGTCTATTTTTAGGGTTTGCCATAACTCCTTCAATTTTCACCCAAACGCCTTCAAATTTTGCCACCATGTTCCTTTCCTAATTCTGCTTCTTTGTCCCTCTCTACCAAATTTTCTCATTCTTTCACCCCGCTTCTGAAATCCCCATTTTTTGCTTCTGTGTCCATCAGAAAGTGTTCAAAACCTAGTCAAACCCCAATTACCCATCCGAGTTTTTCCCAAATCCAAATCTTCCTTTACTAAATAAGCTTTTGTTTGTGTTTTTCTATCAATTTCAAAAAAAAAAAACTCTTGGTTGTGGTTGTCACCCACGCAGGAGCAAAAACTATGGAGGAAGCACTTGCAGCCATCCAAACCAAACTCCAAGATCTTGATCAAAAATTTCTCAGCCTCCATCTTCAGCACTCAGCCATGAACAATAACCGACAGCCAGAATCTTTTGCAGCCACCGGGTTCTCTTCTTCCAGCAATTTTCGCGAGCCGAAGCTTGATTTTCCTCGCTTCAATGGTACTGATCCGACTGGATGGATATACCAAGCAGAACAATATTTCAGTCTGCATAATACTTTTGATGTCCAGAAAGTTCCACTTGCATCCTTTCATTTGGAACAAGAAGCTCTTCAATGGTACCGTTGGTGCATCAAAGCTCATCCCGAGCCAAACTGGACAGATTTTTGCCACGATTTGGTCCTAGTGCTTTTGATGAATTCACAGGAGCACTCACTAAACTTCACCAAATTGGCACAGTGAGAGAGTATCAGACATAATTTGAGAAACTGACCAATCACATAGAAGGATTGTCTGATGAATTCTACAGGAGTTGTTTGATCAGTGGTCTCAAGGATGAAATCCGCTCAGAGGTCAAAATGTTCTGTCCCAACACAATGATGGAAGTCCTAGGGTTGGCTAAGTTGGCAGAGGACAAGATTGCAGCTCAACAACGCTCCAAACCCACCTTTGTTCCCTTCAGAAATATGGGTTCCCAAAGACCTCCCATCACGCCTTCTCCTCAACCAACTCCTATCAAGCATTTGTCTGAAACAGAGATGCAGGCACGCCGAGAAAAAGGGCTTTGTTATAATTGTGATGAGAAATTCACTCGAGGACACCGATGTGTTCAACAAAAGATCTATCTCTTGGATGTGGATTCTCCGCCTGTCTCAGAACTTGATGAAGAAGCTCCAGATGCAGTAGATGATCAGGTCGACATTCAACACCCGCCTGTTGACACCCTATCTCAGGACGACCCACCCGAGATCTCTCTCCATGTTGTAACCGGCGTCACCACCCCACAAACAATGCGAGTCAGGGGATACTTCAAGAAGCTCCCTCTTACCATACTCATTGATTCTCGTAGCACTCATAACTTCATTGACCCTCGGATTTCCAAACAAGTTGATTGTTTTGTCCATCCTTGCTCCAACTTTGAAGTTGTTTGTGTCAGAAATTGTTACTAAGGCTAAGGTAACAAGCCAACACAATCTCAAAAATAAAATCAATCCAAACTAGGTTTTTAGGGTTTTGTTTTGTAGGTTTTGGTAAGAAAACTTCAAGAGCATAAGGGAATACATTCAACAAATAAGTAAAAACTAATTCACATACATATATCCATGAAGATGCATATATATCTCAGAAATTCACCAAAAGATTGCAATGAAGTTCATTCAATAAAAGACAAGCACCACTGGAAATTATACCTAAAACCAGAAATGAAATTGTCAATCAAGAAACTGTATAAGTTTAAAATGAAGCCAACACATATCAGAAGTGGAATAAAGAGTCATATATTCATAGTTTCATCAAAAATGCAATATGAGAGTTTGCAATACTTAGCAGTGAACAAGTCTGGATGAGAACACAGTTTGCAGACCTCCTCTAGCTCTCCAAAATTTTGAACCATTACAATGTCTTTTCTCCCTCTCTAAATAGTTTTTCATCTCCCAAAAACAGTTAGGGTATCTCCTACTAATCCTCCATCGAATGACTAGATTAGGAAAAATAATATTTACATTTTTACAAATTACAACTTTGCTAAAAATAGCAAATCCTTAACAAAAAGCTTTAAATGAACCTAACTGCCCTAGATCTCTTTCGATGCCTCCACTAACAAAGAGATGCCATCTGGACTTGAGGATCTTTTCTTCACTCTTTTATGCTTTTGTTCCAGCTCAGCTATCCTTTTGTGTAGGTGTTCATTTTCCTGCTGCAAGGTTTGAACTGTCTTTTCTAATTCTGAGCAATTCCTGTCAGCAACCATTTTTCTTCTGAGTGCCTCTTTTGCATCAATCACCAACTCCTGAAAATTGTCATGAGTATCTTGAAGATCTTCTCTCAATCTTCTATTTGCCATCATTAGGCCATCATTAACTTCCTGCATGTAGCTCATTTGATGCTTGTACTGTTTGACAGTCTTCTTCAAATTCTCCTTGTCAAAATTAACCAATTTTTCTATTGCAGCATCCTGATCTTCACTTGGTTTCCAAAACATGTCAAACTTCTTAAACATCAATTCCTCTGTCAATGGTTTTACAGCAATATCTTCAATGATAGGGTTTGAAACACCTATTACCTGTGCTGATTTAATATCTTCTGTTAACAATTTTCCAGAATTGTTTTCAACAATGGATTTAGAGCTTTCTTCACCTGTTACATTTACAGACCCAGAATCCTCTCTTTTAACTGAATGCAATTCATTTTTCTTTGATTGCTCCTCCATGGATTCTTCATCAGAGATGGTCACCTTATCAGTCTTCAATTTTGGATTTAATAGCTTTTTCATGTTTAATCTTAATTTGTTTTTAGACCTAGTTTTAGGTCTCCATAAAGAAGCTGCCTCTGCCATCATTTTAAGTTTCTTCCCTTGATAATGGATAGATGCTAACTCTACCACTTCCAGCTTTTTGATCTTCTTTTTAGGCTTGGTAGTTTTGTCCTCTATAGCTTGCTTTTCTTTAATCTCAGCTTTAACCTTGATCTCAGGAATAAACTGCTCTTCCTCTAACATATAGCCCTCGTCATCTGAGAGGACTGTGATGGGACTTTTGGGCCGATTCTGGACTTCTTCCTTTGCTACAGGAATAACTTTGATATCGATTTTCCTTTCTTCTTGAAACACTGTTATAGATGATGACTTCTTTTCAAGAATTTCTTTTTCCTTTTTGTCATCAAATAATGAAAATTTGACTTTATTGTGCTGTGAAATTTCCTGAGGCTGACTATCAGTCTGTCCTTCATCTGCTACCTGCTTTGCTTCCTTCTTAGCTTTAATGCCATGTTTGTTTGCAGGTTTAGATGAATACCCCAACTTTTGTACCATTACTTTTCCCTTATCAGTTTGCCTTTTGGGTTGTTGGTCTTCTCCTTTAGAATGAATCCCTGACCAAAACAAAAAGAAGTCCCAAGTTTTTTGCTCCTGCTGCAACACTGTAGAGATGATTAACTTGATTAGACCATGATGAAACAATGATTGAGAAGTATGATCATCCTGCTGTTTAATTTTGCTAGACATTTTCTGCAAGCTTTTGAAGAAAAAGAATGGCAAATTCATTTTAGACACCCCTGCCATGTGCTGCAAGAACCTGAGATGGTATTTGAACACTAATGAGTACCTCCCTTCACAAGTTATATAGCTCTGAAGAATCCTTATAGGTTCAATCCATTCCCTCTTGAAATTATGAATGATAATACCTTTGTTCCAGTCAGGAACAACATTGGGCAATAAGTATCTTTGAGGATCAAACTCAAAAGGAGACTTCTTAAACCAGAGCTCGCCCTCATTATCAATTTCAGTGGCTTCTGAAATTAAATCTACAGTCAATTTGAATCTCAAAGGATCCATTATGATCATCTCATTCTTAAGTCCTTTGGCAAAATTGCAGGATACTTGGGCATTAAAGCCATCTATCTTCTTGAAGAATTTAAACCATCCTGCCTGTTGGAACAGCTCTGCACAATCTGGAAGTTTTTGGATCCATGTTAAGTCTGTGGGTTCAGCCCTATTAACCTTACCACTTTTACTGTTTTTTCCCATCTCTTTCTTTTCAAGGAACTGGAACAGTCTAGTTTTAGGTTTCAGAAGTGTCTTATAAGCTGTTTTCTGGGCAAATAGTACTGCAGGTTATAACAATTTCAATGATATTTAAAACCCCTGTACAAATCTACAAACCTCCCTGTGTAACACCTGTATCAAGCTAGCAGACTTCCCTCTGTGTAAACAAACTGAGTTCTACAGGCAATTCTGTGAGTTTTTTCAACGCCCTATTCTGATTAGGTCATAAAAGAAACAGTCATGCAAATTCCTCCTATCATGCTTCAGCTAACCATTTCAGTGATGAATTCTTCATCCTTTCATTCTATTACATCCTTCTCAGCAACCAATTTTTTCAGAAGAACACGCAGCAGCAAAAACCCAAATTCTCCAGCTATGAGGGTTATACGTAATACCTGTCAATTACTCCTGCATCGTGGCGTAATGTCTTCAAATTGAGGTGTCAATAACGTTCTTCTTCGAGCACAGGTGTCCTCCTAACGCTTCTTTGGCTGCAGGTGAACGAATTCAAAAGCCCTAATTTCTGCTGGCGCCAGAATCACAGCTATCTTCTTCCACAGTAACGTAATCCAACGTTTCCCAGTGAAGTCTCCTCTTCTAACACTAACTCCTCAGTGATGATGCGTGTGTCGAGGGAAACTTGACAGCTGAACCCGGAATTGGCTGGTCTCTGTGCAACTGAACCCGCATAACCTGTAATGATGCCCTTGTCTTCTCTTCGTGATTATCAACCAACTAACATCATGCTCAAAATGCTACATACACGTGTTAAACACTTCACACAATGCGATTAGATACTCACACTCTTCATGATGATTGAAATCAGATCGAGATTTTACAAAAAACTCATGCCACGATATTCCTGTAGCGCACTCTGTGTTAAACTTTGGTGTAGCGCTACAAGAATATCTTTAAACCAAAATTTAGCAAATTTTCTAACTTTTTGCCAATTTGTCGGAGATTTTGGCAGCTATTTGGTTTAGGACACTAGTTTAGCTACTCTCTAAAGTCATTATTGATTCTCCTTTTGAATATATAACTCACATTGACCCACTTTCAATATAAAAATGACTAAAATCAAATGAAATCTGAAAGGACTGGGCTCAAACTTTATTCAAGCATTCATAAGATTCTTAAGAAGGCGAAAAATCAAAACTGAAAACCAACAATTAACTAAGGTAAACTCAAAAAACAAACCAAAATTTAGAGAGAAAAAACTAAAAATGCAGAAAAATTTACTGACTTAACATCTGGCTCCAGCTGCGGGATGAAGTCCTCCCTGTGAGGCTTCAAGAACCTGTAGACTAGTGCCTTCAGTCTTCCATTGGGCTATGGAGTCTTTATTCAATCTCACTCACACCGGTATATACAATGAAAAGTGACCATGATCTTCATTTAACTGTAGAAATGCTTGAGGAATCGCCCATTAACAGGGCTGCGCAATTCCTCTCCTTCCAAAGACTGCAATATGAAAGTATTATTTTCCAAAACCTTAGCTATCAGAAAAGGGCCAAACCATAAATTATCAAATTTTCCATGTTTCCCCTTCTGTTCCTTTCTTGCATCCCATCTTAAAACCATCTCACCTTCTGAAAAAATATGATCTTTGATATTTCTGTCAAACCTGGTTTTCATTTTAGCTCTATACAGCTGGGCTTCTTTGTCTACTTTCTCTCTGTTCTGCTGTAACTCAATCATTTCAAAAATTCTCCTTTGCAAATCATCTGGTTCCTCTTGAGAATTTTGGAGGAACTTCATTACTGGGATTCCCAATTGTACTGGAAATACTGCTTCTGTTCCATAAACCAGCTGAAAAGGTGAAGTTCCAATGGCTTGTTTTACAGTAATCCTATCTGCCCATAATGCATATTTCAACATTGAATCCCAGGATTTTTTATTTTGTTTGAGCAATTTTTTGATGCACTGAATAATATTTTTGTTAGATGATTCAGCCTGACCATTTCCCTGAGGATAATAGGGAGTTGAGTGTTTTAGCATAATACCATTTTTCTCACAAAAGGCCACCATTGTCTTGGATTTGAATGCTTTGGCATTATCAGTAATCAATCTTTGTGGACAACCAAACCTGCTCAGAATATTATTTTCTATGAAATCCATTATTACCTTATCTGTGGCATTTCTTGTGGGGATAGCCTCCACCCACTTTGTAAAGAAATCTGTGGCAGTCAAAATCCAATGATGCTGGCCTGAAGATGCTGGGTTTATCTCTCCAATAAAATCCAGTCCCCACTGCTGAAAAGGGGCATTGACTACAATAGGCTTCAAAGGTAAAGACAGCAACTTCTGTTTTCCTGCAAACTTTTGACAAGGTATGCAAGCTCTTACAGTTTGATAAACATCTGTGAAAAGTGAAGGCCAATAGTAACCAGCTCTTAAAATTTTATAAGCTGTTGTTTTCCAGTATTTATGTCCTCCACAAGCTCCTTCATGTGATTCAGAAATCACTTCCTTTATTTCACCTTGGTCTAAACACCTTAATAATATTCCTGCTGGATCTTTCCAAAACAATTGACCTTCTATCAGGCAGTATTTAGTAGTTTTCAATTTCAAGGACCTGGCAGCTTTTCTGTCTAAATGTTCTGGACATTGCAAAAATAACAGAAAATGGACAATGTCAGCATACCAATCTGAAGATGAATAAGAATCCATGATTCTTTCTTTTTCCAGGATTACTTGATTTTCTTCAGGTGCTGATTCTTCTATCATAGCATGTAACCCTAATGCCTGACAATTTGAGTCAGCCAGCAGTTTGGCCAATCCTTGTCCTTTGACCAGCTTTGTAGGTCTGATTTCCACTTCATATTCCATAATTTTGGCAATCCACCTTCCCCTCTTTCCTTCACTATCAGGCTGTGTCAAAACATCCTTCACTGCAGCATTTGGAACAAATGAAACAACCTTGGAGTGTAAAATATAAATTCTGAAAAATTTTAAAGCCTTTACCAAGGCATAGGCTTGTTTCTCCAAGATACTGTATTTTAGCTCGGAATCTCTAAGTGTTTTGCTGAAAAATGCAATTGGTTGTTCCAATCCTTCTTCATTCTTCTGAAGTAATACAGCAGCAATGGTGTCCTCTGAAGCAAAAGAAAATGTAAGAAATTCTTTATCAAAATTTGGACTCACCAGAACAGGTGCTTCAGTCAGAGCTACTTTAATATTTTCAAAAGCTGTCTTTGCTTCAACAGTCCATCTGACTTCTTGATCCTTTTTTAACATGCCTGTAATTTGCTTAATGGTCTCAGCAAAATTAGGAATAAACCATCGCAGAAAATTGATTTTGCCAATAAATGATTGCACATCCTTTTTACTCCTGGGCAAGCTTATTTTCAGTATTGCTTTGACTCTCTCAGGGTCAATCCTGATACCATCAGCTGATACCAAGTGACCAAGCAACTTACCTTCCTGTACAGCAAAATGTGATTTTTTAGGGTTCAAGGATAAGCCAAATTTTCTGCACTTTATGAAGGTTTGCTCCAAATGTTTCAAATGTTCATCATCAGATTTGGAGAAGACTGTAATATCATCCAGATAAATAACCACAAACTTATCTTTTTCACCCACGAATGCAATATCCATGGCTCTCTGAAAGGTTGCTCCAGCATTCATCAAGCCAAAAGGCATCTTGTCATACATAAATGTCCCCCAGGGGGTTGTAAAAGCTGTTTTTTCTTTATCATCAGGGTGCATAGCAATCTGAATATACCCTGAGAAGCCATCTAGCATTGAAATCCTTTGAGCTCCAACCACCTGCTGCAAAACCTGTTCAATCTTGGGGAGAGGATAATTGTCTTTTAATGATGATCGATTCAAATTTCTGAAGTCAACACATAATCGAATCTCTCCATTCTTCTTTCTAACAGGAACCAAATTTGCCACCCAAGAAGAATACCTAAGAGGCACTATTATTTTTGCATCCAACAACTTCTTTAATTCTTTTTCAATTACAGGGAACAGTGCTGGATTGATTCTTCTTAATTTCTGCCTGAAAGGTTTAACATTAGGTTTCAAAGGAACTTTATGCTGAATAACTGCTGTGTCATAGGTTTTCAGCTCCTTGTAAGACCAAGCAAATGTATCTATATATTTTCTCAACAGCCTAATATATCTACTCCTTTGCTCAGCTGTTAGGTTTTTAGACAATTTTACCATTCTGGGCTGTTCTGCTGAGCCAATATTGTAATCCTCTACATTGTCTTCTGAAGACTGGATTACTGGTCTGGAAGGTGTATCATCCTTAGTAAATATTCTCTCCAAAGGTACTAGGCCTTTCGGAATGAAATTACTCTTCAATTCAATAATCTTATGTCCAGCAATCTCTTCTGCAGTAAATTCATCCAACTGTTCATCCTTTTCATCCATTTCTTGATCAATTTGATTGTTTGAAAATTCATCTACCAGCTCAAGAAAATTTTTTATTTCAATGTCATCTTCAAAAACCCTCCAATGTTTCACATTATCTGGAACACATGGCCTATATCTCACTTCTATTGGATACCTTAATTGAGTGGTTTTTGGAATTCTGAAATGTGTGGCAGCCAAGGCTAAAGAATCTGCAGTTTCATTATGATTTCTGGGAATATGAGTGATATTAAATGCAATAAAATAATTTTCAAGCATATCCCATACCTCATTTCGATATACTTTCAACAAACCCTGCTTTACTTGATATTTGTTCTTCACTTGTTGAACAATTAGTTCGGAGTCGCCAAATGCAGAAATCTGTTGAATTCCTAAATCTTTTGCAGCCTTCAATCCCAATAGCAGGGCCTCATACTCAGCAGTATTGTTGGTGGTAGCAAATTCTAACTTATACATAAGTTTCACCATTTCTCCTCCAGGAGAAATCAATAAAACTCCAGCTCCAGCACCTTCTTTGCATGAAGACCCATCAAAATACAACTGCCACAATACATCCTGCTCTTCTTGACTGTGTTTTACAGGCTGATCTTTTTGTACTTGTAACACACCAGCAGAATTCTCTTCTTCACTAAACTGTAGTATGCATGAACCAAGGTCTTTATCCACAGAATACATTGGGTGATTTGTAAGGTTTTTCTCATCTGTGACTATGTAAGCCAACTGTAACTCTCTATAAAGTCTCCTGTTTTCTCCACCAAAAACAGGAATAGTTGCATAAGAGAGGTCCATCTGTAATGTTCCTCCAACTTTCTTAGCCCATGACCTAGACAGAAGTAAGCCAAATTTTGGTGTGATGTCAGCTACCACAACATCCATTATTACACTTTTCATGGGTAACTGAGTAAGATTGACAACCATATCTTTTATCACTCCTAGACATTTTACAGCTCGGGAGTCAAAAGCATATAGATCATGGTAAGGCTTAGTGACATTAAGGCCCAGGGCTTCCATCACAGATTTTGGCATCAAATTATGGGATGCTCCTGAATCTAGCAGACAGTTATGAATCATCTGCTCATGCACAGTCAGAGTTATATAAAATGGAGGAGAAGCACCAGCTTCATTTTCAGTCTTCTCAGCTAAAGCTGATCCAATAAAAATTCTAGGGTTTTCTTCCTGAAGGTTCACTGTATCTGAAACTGGCTGATTATTTGGCATATTCATTACCTTCAAAACTGTATTCTTGTATGATGGATTTTTTATGAGCTCAGAAAATGGCACAGGAATTTTAAGTTTTCCTAATTCATTTTCCAAACTAAAATGTTGACCTAACTTGTTTACCTCTTCAATTTCTGTATTTTTCTTGGGTTTTTCTGCAGGTTGCTTCTTTTCTGCTACAGGATCAACAGTTGGTTTATCAAGAATAACTGGAGCAGGAACAGCAGCTTTCTTCTTAGGAGCTTGAACTACTTGTTTCGGTCCAGTTCTGAGATTAATAACTTTCTTAACTCCATTCTGATTGGTAGCAGCATTTACAGCAGTTTTTTCACATTCCAAATCATCTTCAATCTCATATAAATCAGCATCATAATATTCAGAATTTAGAAAATCTTCTTCAGTAACAAAGCCTGTAAACACTTTATCTCCAATGTGGTTCATGTCCTGATCAGTCTCAGTTTCTTCAAAAAGCAGCTGCTGATCAATTTCTTCCTCATCAACCAAATTATTTTGAAAAGGTGGTGGCACTTTTTGATCTTCATTTTCTCTCCTTTCTTGCTGGATGTCATTATTTCTTCGCTCCCTTGGCATGAATCTAGGTGCAAATTGTCTTCTAAACTGATTTTGGTTATTTGGATTCCTCTGAGCTTCTGGAGCAGGTTTAGCAGAATTCTTTTCAAGCTCTAGTTTGTTCAACTTTGCAGTAAGGATCTTAACCATTTTGGCCATCTCATCTATCTTGGACTCAGCAGATTGAGAAGCAGAGCCTGCTGTGACAGCTTCTTTCTTTCCTTTTCTTTCATACAACTGCTGAGATGTTTCATTCTTAAGTCTATTTGAAGCTAACAAATTAGACTCTACCTCTAGGGCTGCATCTTGCATGTTCAGCAGGGTGATAGGTCTCCTTTCTCTGAGTAATAAAGAAAATTCATGATCAAAAGCATTGGCGTATGTCAACTTAGCTGATGTTTCAGTGGGTTTAATTTCTGCTGGAATTCTACTATACATTTTATTGAACCTCTTGGAAAAATCTGCAATAGTCTCATCCTTCTTTCTTCTGAGAGCTCCAAACTCAGTTATATAGTATGTGTGATCTTTAGTGTCTCCCCACTGTCTCATGAAAAGCTCTTGGAGTTCCTCAATAATAGTAATGGAATTAGCAGGCAAGTCTCTAAACCATTTTCTTACATCTCCATCTAGACTCTGAACAAATACCCTCATCCACACATCTTTAATCTCAATATTCGGATTGTCAGCATAACTCAAGAAAGCCTCCCAATGTTCCTCTGCAGTAGTTTCCCCTTGTCCATTGAACCTAGGCATATATTTTTGGTAATCACCTCCAGGCAATGGATGTAGAGGCTGAGGTAAAACTAAAGGTGCATACCTAGCTGCTACCATTCTGTCCATCATATCCATAGGTGGATTTTGAGCTACCATTGTGGACTGAAGTTTAGACTGAATGTTCAAATTAGGTTTTGAAAAGGAAGGAATCTAACTGGACCCTTTTTGAAAGGTATTCTTTCCTAGTTTCAACTGAAATATTGGTATTTTATCAGGAGAAGAGGTTTTAGCCTTCAAGAAACTTTGAGGATTAGTGAAAACCTGAAAACTGCTCTCAGAGAGGATAGGTTTTATACACGGTGAGATGTCTGCTGGGTCTAGTGATTCACCTAACTGATGAGAATCACAAAAAGTTGGCAAATATTGGTATTTTCTGAGTTTGTTTGTTGTTTTCAAAATCTGCTCAGGGTTTGTCACACCCAGATTTAATGGAGAAACAGGCTTATTCCTGGTCCCAATCCCTTTAGAAGCCAGTGTGACTTTTTTGGTGAAAATAGCCTTCAAAAATGCTGGTTCAAGTCCACCTCTTAAACCAGGAAAAATGATGAGTATCCCAGGGAAGATATGCTTCAGCTTCGTTCCCCGGCAACGGTGCCAAAGATGTTTGTGTCAGAAATTGTTACTAAGGCTAAGGTAACAAGCCAACACAATCTCAAAAATAAAATCAATCCAAACTAGGTTTTTAGGGTTTTGTTTTGTAGGTTTTGTTTTGTAGGTTTTGGTAAGAAAACTTCAAGAGCATAAGGGAATACATTCAACAAATAAGTAAAAACTAATTCACATACATATATCCATGAAGATGCATATATATCTCAGAAATTCACCAAAAGATTGCAATGAAGTTCATTCAATAAAAGACAAGCACCACTGGAAATTATACCTAAAACCAGAAATGAAATTGTCAATCAAGAAACTGTATAAGTTTAAAATGAAGCCAACACATATCAGAAGTGGAATAAGGAGTCATATATTCATAGTTTCATCAAAAATGCAATATGAGAGTTTGCAATACTTAGCAGTGAACAAGTCTGGATGAGAACACAGTTTGCAGACCTCCTCTAGCTCTCCAAAATTTCGAACCATTACAATGTCTTTTCTCCCTCTCTAAATAGTTTTTCATCTCCCAAAAACAGTTAGGGTATCTCCTACTAATCCTCCATCGAATGACTAGATTAGGAAAAATAATATTTACATTTTTACAAATTACAACTTTGCTAAAAATAGCAAATCCTTAACAAAAAGCTTTAAATGAACCTAACTGCCCTAGATCTCTTTCGATGCCTCCACTAACAAAGAGATGCCATCTGGACTTGAGGATCTTTTCTTCACTCTTTTGTGCTTTTGTTCCAGCTCAGCTATCCTTTTGTGTAGGTGTTCATTTTCCTGCTGCAAGGTTTGAACTGTCTTTTCTAATTCTGAGCAATTCCTGTCAGCAACCCTTTTTCTTCTGAGTGCCTCTTTTGCATCAATCACCAACTCCTGAAAATTGTCATGAGTATCTTGAAGATCTTCTCTCAATCTTCTATTTGCCATCATTAGGCCATCATTAACTTCCTGCATGTAGCTCATTTGATGCTTGTACTGTTTGACAGTCTTCTTCAAATTCTCCTTGTTAGAATTAACCAATTTTTCTATTGCAGCATCCTGATCTTCACTTGGTTTCCAAAACATGTCAAACTTCTTAAACATCAATTCCTCTTTCAATGGTTTTACAGCAATATCTTCAATGATAGGGTTTGAAACACCTATTACCTGTGCTGATTTAATATCTTCTGTTAACAATTTTCCAGAATTGTTTTCAACAATGGATTTAGAGCTTTCTTCACCTGTTACATTTACAGACCCAGAATCCTCTCTTTTAACTGAATGCAATTCATTTTTCTTTGATTGCTCCTCCATGGATTCTTCATCAGAGATGGTCACCTTATCAGTCTTCAATTTTGGATTTAATAGCTTTTTCATGTTTAATCTTAATTTGTTTTTAGACCTAGTTTTAGGTCTCCATAAAGAAGCTGCCTCTGCCATCATTTTAAGTTTCTTCCCTTGATAATGGATAGATGCTAACTCTACCACTTCCAGCTTTTTGATCTTCTTTTTAGGCTTGGTAGTTTTGTCCTCTATAGCTTGCTTTTCTTTAATCTCAGCTTTAACCTTGATCTCAGGAATAAACTGCTCTTCCTCTAACATATAACCCTCGTCATCTGAGAGGACTGTGATGGGACTTTTGGGCCGATTCTGGACTTCTTCCTTTGCTACAGGAATAACTTTGATATCGATTTTCCTTTCTTCTTGAAACACTGTTATAGATGATGACTTCTTTTCAAGAATTTCTTTTTCCTTTTTGTCATCAAATAATGAAAATTTGACTTTATTGTGCTGTGAAATTTCCTGAGGCTGACTGTCAGTCTGTCCTTCATCTGCTACCTGCTTTGCTTCCTTCTTAGCTTTAATGCCATGTTTGTTTGCAGGTTTAGATGAATACCCCAACTTTTGTACCATTACTTTTCCCTTATCAGTTTGCCTTTTGGGTTGTTGGTCTTCTCCTTTAGAATGAATCCCTGACCAAAACAAAAAGAAGTCCCAAGTTTTTTGCTCCTGCTGCAACACTGTAGAGATGATTAACTTGATTAGACCATGATGAAACAATGATTGAGAAGTATGATCATCCTGCTGTTTAATTTTGCTAGACATTTTCTGCAAGCTTTTGAAGAAAAAGAATGGCAAATTCATTTTAGACACCCCTGCCATGTGCTGCAAGAACCTGAGATGGTATTTGAACACTAATGAGTACCTCCCTTCACAAGTTATATAGCTCTGAAGAATCCTTATAGGTTCAATCCATTCCCTCTTGAAATTATGAATGATAATACCTTTGTTCCAGTCAGGAACAACATTGGGCAATAAGTATCTTTGAGGATCAAACTCAAAAGGAGACTTCTTAAACCAGAGCTCGCCCTCATTATCAATTTCAGTGGCTTCTGAAATTAAATCTACAATCAATTTGAATCTCAAAGGATCCATTATGATCATCTCATTCTTAAGTCCTTTGGCAAAATTGCAGGATACTTGGGCATTAAAGCCATCTATCTTCTTGAAGAATTTCAACCATCCTGCCTGTTGGAACAGCTCTGCACAATCTGGAAGTTTTTGGATCCATGTTAAGTCTGTGGGTTCAGCCCTATTAACCTTACCACTTTTACTGTTTTTTCCCATCTCTTTCTTTTCAAGGAACTGGAACAGTCTAGTTTTAGGTTTCAGAAGTGTCTTATAAGTTGTTTTCTGGGCAAATAGTACTGCAGGTTATAACAATTTCAATGATATTTAAAACCCCTGTACAAATCTACAAACCTCCCTGTGTAACACCTGTATCAAGCTAGCAGACTTCCCTCTGTGTAAACAAACTGAGTTCTACAGGCAATTCTGTGAGTTTTTTCAACACCCTATTCTGATTAGGTCATAAAAGAAACAGTCATGCAAATTCCTCCTATCATGCTTCAGCTAACCATTTCAATGATGAATTCTTCATCCTTTCATTCTATTACATCCTTCTCAGCAACCAATTTTTTCAGAAGAACACGCAGCAGCAAAAACCCAAATTCTCCAGCTATGAGGGTTATACGTAATACCTGTCAATTACTCCTGCATCGTGGCGTAATGTCTTCAAATTGAGGTGTCAATAACGTTCTTCTTCGAGCACAGGTGTCCTCCTAACGCTTCTTTGGCTGCAGGTGAATGAATTCAAAAGCCCTAATTTCTGTTGGCGCCAGAATCACAGCTGTCTTCTTCCATAGTAACGTAATCCAACGTTTCCCAGTGAAGTCTCCTCTTCTAACACTAACTCCTCAGTGATGATGCGTGTGTCGAGGGAAACTTGACAGCTGAACCCGGAATTGGCTGGTCTCTGTGCAACTGAACCCGCATAACCTGTAATGATGCCCTTGTCTTCTCTTCGTGATTATCAACCAACTAACATCATGCTCAAAATGCTGCATACACGTGTTAAACACTTCACACAATGCGATTAGATACTCACACTCTTCATGATGATTGAAATCAGATCGATATTTTACAAAAAACTCATGCCACGATATTCCTGTAGCGCACTCTGTGTTAAACTTTGGTGTAGCGCTACAAGAATATCTTTAAACCAAAATTTAGCAAATTTTCTAACTTTTTGCCAATTTGTCGGAGATTTTGGCAGCTATTTGGTTTAGGACACTAGTTTAGCTACTCTCTAAAGTCATTATTGATTCTCCTTTTGAATATATAACTCACATTGACCCACTTTCAATATAAAAATGACTAAAATCAAATGAAATCTGAAAGGACTGGGCTCAAACTTTATTCAAGCATTCATAAGATTCTTAAGAAGGCGAAAAATCAAAACTGAAAACCAACAATTAACTAAGGTAAACTCAAAAAACAAACCAAAATTTAGAGAGAAAAAACTAAAAATGCAGAAAAATTTACTGACTTAACAGAAGTCATGGTTGCCAATGGGGGCACCTTACCTTGCAAGGGGAAGTGTCACAATGTGCGTATCTCTATGGAAGATTATAACCTGTGCTCTGACATGTTTGCCTTGTCCTTAGGAGGATGTGATGTGGTTTTGGGCGTTCAATGGTTACGCACAATTGGCCCCATCTTATGGGATTTTGCGGAACTTTGGATGCAGTTTTCAGTCAATGGGGCACAACACAAATTAATGGGCTTACAACCAAGGTATCTCCGCATCATCAGTTCACATCGCTTGGAAAAAATCCTTAAGAAGAATTCACATGGTGTCATCGCTCAACTCCATTCCATTCAGATGCACCCATCAACGGTCTCCACTACTTCCTTGGATAGATATGCAGGTGTCTTTGTTGAACCAATGAGCTTTCCGCCTTTAAGAGACCTTTCCGGTAATAATTTAGTTGCATCTACCTCTCAGCAGGAAGTGATGGCTATTTTGCATGCAGTACAGAAGTGACAGCCATACCTATTAGGGAATCATTTCTACATCAAGACTGATCTCCAGAGTCTGAAAAATTTTCTGGAACAATGGGTCTCCTACCCAACACACCTGAAATGGGTTATCCAACTCATGGGTTATCCCTATGCGATCACTTACAAGAAGGGTAAGGACAATATGGTGGCAGATGCTCCTTCTCGCACAATTGATGACCCAGTTTCTCTTACAGTTATTTCTCTGCTTGTTCCACATCGGTTGCAATATGTTCAACAGGGCTATCTCTTCTATGAAATCCATGCTTCTTCATCAGTAGGGCACTCTGGGTTCTTCAAAATGTATGACCGGGAACAATGTAACTTCTTTTAGCAGGGACTGGAAATGACAATTCAACAGATGGTGGCTGGCTATGATACTTGTTGATGTATATGTAACTTCGGAATGCATTTCACATATATGTATATTGTATTCCTATAGAGATGTTATTATTCCTCTATACATAAGTGGTTGTATTCCTATAGAGATGTTATTATTCCTCTATACGGAAGTGTCGTCATTTATATTGTAAGTGTCGTAACCTATACTTGATGGGTTATTAGACCACCTTGTTGGGGTCGGCCCTGTATAATTCATGTGGGTCAAAGGGTTATTAGACCACCCTATTGGGGGTCGGCCATGTGGGTCAAAGGGTTATTAGACCACCCTAGTGGGGGTCGGCCCAGTCAGCATTATGTTAAGTGGTTAAGTTGAGGCCGACCTAGTTGAGTAAAGGTATAGTCAAGTTAGTTTATAAATAGAGAGTGTGTCTCTCTCATTTTACACATTCTATTCTCTCACTCACACTTGGGAGAGTGGCGCACTTGTGGAGGAAGAGGCTCTGCTGCTACGAGAAGACTATCTCTTGTATTCTGGTTGTATCATTGCTCTATCTATCTCTGAGGAAGTTATTGGGGTTTTTCACCTTTATGGTTTTCCCCAAGTAAACTCTGTGTCTCTTGTTTGCTTGCATTGTTGTGTCCATGATTGATATGCTGTAGATTTGTTGTACATGTTGTTCTCTCAGTTAAGATCCTAGATCAGATTGAAGTAAATTCTGAAAATTTAACAATACTTTCCAGGTCAACAAGGGTGAAACGACACTCCTTTCGGGATTACTCAAACCCTTGCCCATCCCTACACAGCTTTGGCCAACTATTTCTATGGATTTCCTAGCAGCGCTCTGGTGGTGCAATAACACATCTCAAAGGACACCATATGAAGCAGTCTATGGACAGACACCACCAGTTCTTCTTAGCAGCTCCCCAGTTCAGGAAATTGACTCGGTTCTTCACAACCGCGATCAGATTCTTTTCATTCTGTAGGACAATCTTCACATGGACAGAATTCGCCTTAAACAACAAGCTAATCAGCACCATTCTGAGCGTATTTTCCATGCAGCTGATAAGGTTCTTCTTCGTCTACATCCTTCCAAGCAATCCTCCTTGACATTCCAAAGGCGTCAGTGGCCCGAAATGCAACCCGAGGATGCTACCGGGGAACCACTCCTTTAGATTCTGCAGCAATTTCTCCAACCAAAGCTTTGAGGACAAAGCTTTTTCTAAGGGAGAGGGGATGTTAGGAACCCATGTCAACCCTTCTCTTTACTATGTTAGTATATTGTTTTTGGACGCATATTCTTTGTAAGTCGTCCCGTAGTATTTGTTGATCCATAGTTTATATTAGCCCATAGTATTGGACGCATATGCTTTGTAAGTCGTCCCGTAGTATTATATGTCCCATGGTTTTGACTCATAGTATTCTGCATAGACTTAGTATATAAGTGTGTGTTGAGGTCATTGAAGGCACCGTGAAGTTAATTGTATTGAGCTTGCTCAAAGGAGGTTTCCCCCTCGAAGTGGCCCGTGATCAATATAAAAGTGATTCTGAGTTCTATTATTTCTGATATCTCATGTATTTGCAATAATTAATTATTGCAGGTTCATCACACTCCAAAAGTCTATTTAACAAAACTATCAGGCCTGCCCCTGCAAAAGAAACAACAAATAAGATATTAGTGTCATTATACAATGAACTTGACACATTCCAACATAACTTACCACTTTACAAATTAACACATACAACTACAGACTATGTTGGTTTCTTTGTGTTCCAATAAACATCATTATCCCTTACAATTCCAATCAATATAGATGATGGTTGGTCAAGTGTAGAGTGGAGAAACTAGTGTCTTGCCTAGCAATGCATTCATAAAAATTATGGTATTAACACCCTACAACAGAGATGGGTAGAGATGCCTTGGGAATAGTTTGATAGTTTTTGTTGCATCAGATAAGGTAAAGAGAATAAGTTTACTAATTACACAATGAGGAGGTTGCAAATTCCCCCAAGGAATTCTTATTGGTTTACATCATATTTTTCACCTTAATTAGTTGCATTTTTTGCTTTCTCCCTTAATGTTATCAATTCTAAATTTTGCACCTAGTTTGATTGCTTTGTCTTCATAATGGAATGGTATATCCTTCCATTTGAGGCAATGTCCTTTACCATCATAAATTACTAGGTTATATAACACCTTAAGGAGTTGAAGAAACAACAACAAACTATTTCCTTATCTATAAACCTTGAGATGATAGAATGTGATTTTGAGTTTAAAATACCCATGGTTGAATTCAACAATGCATCACAATAGAATGAATGTATACTTTGTATTGTGAAAAACCTTAAGGAGGATGCAAAGGTTTCTAACAAGGATCATGGTCTTGGGAAGGTTTATTAGGGGGAATATAATTTGACCCTTCAATGTATAATATCTAGGATAGGGAGGTGTTGGAAAGTGGGGAACTAGGGACTATACCAATGATCATGTTAAATAGAGCATGAAGTGAGAAAGTCTTGGTTTTTTGAAAAAAAATCACTATTAAAGGTGAGGGGATATTGTAAGGAGGGTAAATATGTATGAATATTATCATATTTGGATTCATAGAGAAAGGAAAGGTGCATATACTTACAGATATCCTCCTTCCATACAATGGTATTGAATAAGAGATGAGAGAGTTGAGGTTTTGTGGATGAGTTGAAGTGATATTTTTAGTCATGTTTAGTGAGTGTGTAATATTTTTTGCTAGCATAATATGAGGTGAAAAGAACAAAATTAACTTGGGAAATAATTACACAATGAAGAGGTTGCACACTTCATCTTGTCTAGTGTTCATACGAGTTTTTTTAGATGTGAACTTGGGAATTCTTCTTGTCAAATTCATTGTTTTCTATGCATGGATATTGCTGTAGGCATATGATAAAAACAAAAAGGCATGGGAGAATCTCAAATCTTTTGAATGAAAATAATTGTTTACAATTCACCATACCTATAGAAATTATCTCCACTTGCAATGGAAACCAGTAGCTTGAATGTGTCCACTAGATTCCAAGACCACTGAAGATGTTTGTTAGATTCCAAGGGTGATTTTGTGTCAAATAGATCAATGAGTGTGAGCCAATAAGAAACATGTAAGACTTGAAACCCGCGGAAGAAATGAAAACCATTTTTTTTGGTAGAATTCCCGGGAAACATAGAACTTTGTTTTTTTTAACTAGTAATAGGCATGCGCACACGTGTTTGTAGCGCGTACACGTCACTAGCACGCACGCGCTAAAACATGCGCACACGCCCCCGTATAACGTTTACACTATTTATTCCCCAACGTTTACACCATTTAATGCCAAACCTTCCCACACTTCGAAAATATTTGCATAAATTGGACTCGGTGATGAAGTTTGAAGGGTGGGTCTTAATTTTTATTGGAAGGGCTTAAGGTGAGGATGTGCATGCATAATAATCCTTATTTATGAATATGCGATGAGGATTTAAATGGAAGAGGATGTAAAGACATGTTATTTTTATACGTATTTTGATGGCGAGTGTCGAAGAGAAACGTGGTGATAAATCACATCTGTTTGGAAGGACGGTGGGAGGTTACATGATCATGATCATGCCACCCATCAAATTGAAGATAATTCCTGAGCCAAAAATAGGGTTTTTAAATTTTTTTAATAACCATTGTGGTACTTTGGTCCAAATGTTTTTTCTAACTCATTGTTTCTCCATATTGCGTGCCTAGTGCCACCTCTATATATCAATGCATAAATCAACCTCTGCTTGGTTTGTGGTTATAGTTGCATGCCATTATTTGTAGTTGCATGCCATTATTTGTAGTTGCATGCCATTGAGTGTTGTTTAGAGTGTTCGTGAGTCTGTGACATTCATGTAATAAATGAAGTCTTGTAGAGGAGGACTCATCAAAGAGGCAATTTGAATTTCATTTTGACAAAAAACATATTTTGTAAAGATCAAATGCCATGAATGCATCCTCAGACTACCATGCAAGACCATGGATATGTTGAAAAGTATTGAACATCATCGAAGAATGAAAACAGGTTCCTCGAGATCTTATTGAAGCATATTGAGCTCAATTGAATTCCACTTGGGCCTTAATTGAAAATTCTAGACCTCAAGTGTCATCAATAACACATAGAATCCATGACACTATCCCTCTACAAGGAGTCTTTTGCATATGAATTGAATATTGATGCCATTATAATGTCTTGGGCATCGAGGATTTATCTTGGCTCTTTAACCATGGCTACTGGAGGGAAACAGGAGCCTCCAACACTAACTCTTGCTTCGTAGGCACAAACACCATGAATGATTCCTTGGACCACCACATATGAAATCTATAGGGTATTAGTCAACTTCAAGTGTGTTATGTGTGCGATGACTAGGTTAGTTGTGAACCAAAAATGGGTCTCAAGGTCTGACCAAGGTATATGGACAACAAGAAGCTCCTCATGCCTTAAATGAAGCTTCTCAGGCTCAAGCACCATGAACAACACCTACAACTCAAGAAGCTTCTTAGGATACGATGTTGAATGCATCTTCAAACCATCACACATAACCCTTGTGGGGTATCTCTAGAAAATGTAGAGGGATACATATACCATGATTAGGCTACATTGCATGCCTTAAACAAGATGATCATGATCATGACTAATATCGTCATCATCATCCGCATCCTCATCATCATCATCATCATCATCGTCATCACCATCATCATCTTAATCGTCGTCACCATCATCACTATCATCATCATCATCTTCTTCTTCATCATCAACATCATATTCGTCATTGTCATCATCATGATCATCATCATCCTCATCATCATCCTCATCATCATCATCTTCTTCATCATTGTCATCATCATCAACATCTTCGTCGTCATCATCATCATCATCAACATCATCATCATCATCTTCATCATCATCATCATCATCTTCGTCATCATCATCATTGATGATGATGATGATGATGATGAAGATGATTATGATGAAGATGATTATGATGATGATGATGATGATGAAGATGAGTACGAAGATGAAGATGTTGATGTTGATGATGATGAATATGATCATCCTCATCATCATAATCATCTTCGTCATCATCAACATCACCAGCATCATCCTCCTCGTCATCATCCTCTTCATCATCATCATTATCAATGAAGATGATGAAGATGATGAAGATGATGAAGAAGATGATCATATTCTTCATCATCATCATCCTCATCATCATCATCCTCATCATCGTCATCATCCTCGTGATCATCATCATCATCATTGTTATCACCCACTTCCTCGGCATCATCCTCATCCTCATCATCATCATCATCATCTTGGTCATCATCTTCATCATCAACATCATCATCGTCGTCGTCATCATCATCAACATCATCATCATCATCTTCATCATCATCATTATTATCAATGATGATGATGATGATGATTATTATCAATGATGATGATGAAGAAGATGATGATGATGACGAAGATGATGATGATGATGATGATGATGATGGATGATGATGAAGATGAGTACGAAGATGAAGATGATGATGTTGATGATGACGAATATGATCATCATCACCATCCTCCTCCTCATCATCATCGTAATCATCTTCGTCATTAGCATCATCATCATCATCATCCTCCTCATCATCATCCTCATCGTCATCATCCTCATCGTCATCATCCTCATCATCGTCATCATCCTCGTCATCATCATCCTCTCCATCATCATCATCATCGTTATCACCCACTTCCTCATCATCATCCTCATCCTCCTCCTCCTCATCCTCATCATCTTGGTCATCATCATCTTGGTCATCATCTTCATCATCATCTTCACCATCATCATCATCTTCTTCATCATCATCATTGATAATGATGATGATGACATAGATGATGATGATGATGATGATGATGAAGATGGATTATGATGAAGATGAGTATGAAGATGAAGATTATGATGATGATGATGACAAATATGATCATCATCATCCTCCTCCTCCTCATTATCATCATAATCATAATCATCTTCGTCATCATCGTCATCATCATCATCATCCTCATCATCCTCATCATCATCATCATGTCCATCATCATCATCATCGTTATCACCCACTTCCTCATCATCATCCTCATCATCATCATCATCATCATCATCATCATCATCTTGGTCATCA